>SRMA01027307.1:0-107035 GCA_007224835.1 Danionella cerebrum | reverse complement strand
CCCTTCAATTTCTAACTTCAAACTGATCACCCTGTCTGACACTCTTTTCACCTCTAAAACATGCCTTACAAACTCCTCCTTCAGGATCACTCCTACCCCATTTCTCTTCCTATCCACACCATAGTAAAACAGTTTGTATCCCCCTCCAATACTACGCGCTTTGCTACACTTCCACCTGGTCTCCTGCACACACAGAATATCTACCTTCCTTCTCTCCATCATATCCGCCAGCTCCCTACCCTTTCCTGTCATTGTACTAACGTTAAGAGTCCCTATTCTCAGATCTATACTCCTGCCTTTCCTCTTCTCTTTCTGTCGACGAATCCTTCTCCCTCCTCTCCTTCTTCGACAAACAGTAGTCCAATTTCCACCGGCACCCTGTAAGTCAACAGCACTGGAGGCGGTCATTGTCAACCCGGGCCTCGACCGATCCGGTATGAAAATCGATTTGGTGACTCACATATTTGGTTTTGGCATATTTTACGCCGGATGCCCTTCCTGACGCAACCCTCTCTATTTATCCGGGCTTGGGACCGGCACAGAAGTCACTGGCTTGCAACCCCTGTGGCTAGATTGTCTGTCTGCGAATCCACTGATCATCAATAAAATGACATGTGAGACTCATTAGGGATTCAGTGGTACCGGACCAGCAGTCTGTGGTAAAAGCCAAGTTATAACCTGCTTTATCAGGTTTAAGCAGTGCTTTAACCTTCTCAACGATACTGTTGTGAATACTGGGGAACACCTCTGTTCGGTAGAACTTCTCACTCTTTACAGTATATCTTGGTTCTGCAGTAGCCATGAGTCTCTGGAAACCTTTATTTTCAACAAAGCTGAAAGGCTGATTGTCTGTAGCAATCATTTCAGTAATCATCCTGTCCAGCGTTTTTGAGCGGACATCAGATGTCTTCCACTTTGCCTGCTTATCAAACATCATAGGAAGAGAAGCTTGAACTTGGCTTGATTTATTTTCCTCTTCAGCATCTCTTTTTTTTTTTTTTTGCTTCTCCAAAGATAGTTGAGTGGTGTATCTTTAGGTGAGTCCACAGGTTGGAGGTATTTTTTGTTGCTTTAGATTTTGACCCCATGCTTACATTCATTTGACATTCATTGCAAACTGCCAGCCCTGGCAATGACTGAGTAAAGTAAGTCCATACTTCACTTTGCTGTCTATTTTTTATTTGCGTCATCTTAAAAAAAAAGTGTTGAATGTTAGCAGTCTTTCATGTTAAATTTAATATTCATATTACAACAATAAAAATATTTTATGAAAAGCATGAGCAGCAACACTAACATTTCCAATAAGCAAAATAAATATAGAATGTCTGTCTTCAAGCACAGGAGTCATATCAACTTTGCAGAAATGTAACTTCATTTTAAACTACAGTTTTATTAGGTTTATAAAGCTGTTTATAGGCTAAATAGTGAAGAATAATTTGCTGGATAATGTTAATTTACTGAGTAATATTCTGAAATATTGAAATATAACAAACAAAACATCGTTTTTATTGCATTTCTGATATGTTATATCACAATTACGTTTTTGAAAAAAAAAAAAACGTTTTTGTCGTTCTAGATTATGAAATGCTGACAAAGCGCACTCAATTTCTTTGTTATATTTATTTAGAATATGTTTATTAGCGGAATGATGGTTATATAAATGTTAATATAATTCGGGGTGTTTTAGTGAATCTTGTTAAAAGTTATGCGGTGACTGTACTGAAGCATTTCATGAGCATCAACCCGCTGAGTGAACAGCAAAATGGAAGCGACTTCACGAGACGAATGAGGAGCATATAGTGGCTGTATTTAATTCAGGCAAGTTACGTCTTTATTGGAACAGGACATGACGGTTTATTTTAGCATTCGTGACTCCGACTTCACGAGACTAATAATGAGCATGTAGATAACAGAGAGAGAATTAAATTCAGCGTTTTTATTTACAACATGTGCTTATTCATGGCTGTATATTATTTAATCCAGGCAAAGTTACGTCTTTATTGTCACAGGATTTGACGGATTATTTTGCGTGACTTTATTTCTTAGAGCCAAGCTGCATAAATTACATATCAGTCATTTATGTAACACATCTAATTTTGTGCATTAATAGCTGTTATGTTAAATAAAGTCTACTAAATATAGCAAAGCAAGTAAGTATACTTTACCTGTGCACGCAGTTCCCCTCAGACGCCGTACTGCAATGGCGATCATGCGCGTAATTCTCAAAACGCCCACAAGACGGCGCCGTTTATCGGTGAACCCGATATTACAAAACCGATAACCGATTATGGTAAAATGCTTAAATATCGGGAAAAATATTGGTAAAACGATATATCGGTCGATCTCTAGTTTTTACTAAACTGGAAACCATTCCAAAAGACTACAGTTATTTGAAAGCTGGCAGGAGTTGGATGGGAGTGGGAGTAATTTTGAGTGAGAGTGGGATGGGACCAGGAATCAATTCTACAGGAGTGGTACAGGACAGGATTTATTTTTTTACTCCGTTCCAGAATTGGGATGGGATGGGATTTTTTTCTCCGGGAGTGGGATGGGACAGGAGTAAAAATTCACTCCTGTGAAGTGTAGAGGCCTGAAAAGCCTTAAAAAAAATAACTCTCAAACACTCAAATGCAAGATCAAATACATATCTTATGAAATGTTGCTTTGAATAACACATTTCTCGATTGAATAAGAACTGATTAGATTTTTTTATTTAGATTTTGCAGATTAGCACTATCGCCACTGAGGTTTGAGGGCCTATTCAAGGCCATGAGAGCAACACTGCTGAGCTTCAATAAGTTTTGGAGACACAAGGTGGAGCTTATGGTTCATTGCAACAGTCAGTTAACGACGTTATCTCCCAAATACTTAGCACTTTTCAACCAGCAGTGCTGACATGAGCACACTGTTCATAGCAGATACCAAACATATATATATATATATATATCACCATGAATAACGTGTACCTGACAAAAACAGCGTTTTCTGTGTAGATGTCTCTGACCGCACCAACATCGATGTCCAGCTGCGGGTGTCGACTCAAGTCTGTGGTATAATGAGCCTGGAAACAAGAATTCAACAAATTATTATTGTAAGTCAGGGGCGGCAACCCCAGGCATCATAAGAGCTGTTTGGAACTGTGTTCCACTAAATAAAATCTAACCAGAGCCGTAAAATGTAGTAGAATATCAACAAAACACGTGTAGTAGAATGTAGTAGAATATCAACAAAAACCTAAGTTTGTGTAAAATGTAATTTATTTTCTGTTCACAATGCAGATCTGCTCAATGCAACTTATATTTTAAAGAATGCCGTTTTATAATTAAAAATGTTTTGGGTTTTTTTTTTCACCCAGAGCACAGTAAACTTACTCAGTGAACTAAATGACAAGAGCAAGTTAATGAATGTGTGAATGTGTGGTCAACCATGCCTTCAGGTCAGCCGGACAGCATTAAATAAGGAGTTTGGTTCCAAAACACAAGAGATTTTTTTCTCTTGTGTCGATTTTCCCAAAAAATAAAAAAATAAAAACACTTGAAGTGTAATGCATTCATGATTTTTCTTTTTTTTTTCAAAATCGTTTTTCCACAAAACGCTTTTGAAGATGTTTCAAAGTCACCGGGAGGCGAAAGGAACATTATAGGTTTAACACACCACAGCGATAACAGTTAGTCAATTTGTGTAAAGAGTCCTAACAAAGCAAAATGGCGATGCCTACCTTTTATGACGTCTCTACAGGTACACAGTCACTGAATTATCGAGTTTCTTATACCATTGTACTTGTACCAGTCCAACGAACAAAATGCATCCAAGCTGCTACTCCAAAAATGTGTTTACCACGAGAAAAACACATAAAAGCACAACTATTCAATTTTCATTTGCTACAAAGCAAAAAAAAGTCAGTGATTTTTCCAGTTGTTTTACAAAAATAGTAGGCTTCGATTCAGTAGAGTCTCCTGAACATTTTGAGACCACCTTTAGAACTCTGTTACCAGGATTGGTCAATCAGCAAGCCAGTAAACAATGCCTAGCCTCTCAATGAGAGAGCATGTCAACGTGGTTTCTCCTTTTTTCACACGTGTGTACAGCCAACCAATGTCGATTAAGCTCCAAGCAGACTGACGGGTCATTTAGCCAATGAGATGAGCTTTCCAACGATGTATAGTTTCACATAGTTCGGTTGACAGACACAAGATAACGTGACTGCGTAAAGAGAGCAGATGCTTACAGTCATTCAGTTTTTTGCACTGGAAAAACTTTTTTCGAAGAAAAAGGCATGTTTTTCTTTTACTGTTAGTAACACAATGGCATCTAAGAAGACATTTGATCGTTTTGAGAACATTTTAGAGGAGATTGAGATTTTTTTTCTGAGTGGCTGCACACATCACAATATTTTACATACATTTTTTTTTTCATTGTTTGCATTTTCTTAAAAAAAATGTATTTGAGTAGTTTATCTAGTGGTATTGATTTGTAGTTAAAAAATGCAAATTTACATTTTTTATAACCAATTTGTTTATTTGGTTACCAAGTGCCAATATGGTGCCAATGGTGCCCGCCTGGACATTGTCTTCTAATTATCACATTATCACTCCAGAAAACACATGTTTAGCTCCATTTTGACAGATTTTTGTCATGTATTGGACCACAGTTCTGGCTTCTATTCAGTGTTGGCAAAAAGCCCACCAGGGACTCAAGCATTCGCTTATTCCTTACTTTATCCTGATAAACTAGAAAGGGTTACCTTTTCAATGACACCAAGGACATTAATTTAACCCAAAAATGTGAGACTGACAGCCATTTTATTTTGGGTATGCCTTTTTAGGACCTATGTTTGAAAAGAGGGGTGGGTTTTAAGAGGTTAAATTGTTGCAAATTGAACTGACAATTGACAACAATTGCACTGTGACTTAGCCAATCATCTTTGGAGTTTATTTGTTCAGTAGTTACCTGGTTGGCATAGAAGAAATCCTCTCCATCACTGTCTCCATCTGAGTCATCTTCACTCCAGAACTGTTCACTGATGCTCTGAAAAAGTTACATAGGATCACTCACAGCTAATTCTCCCCATCCCCCACTAATTCTCACAGAATAGCCCATATCAGTGAGCCGGTAATCTACTCACCAGGGCGACTGTGTCAGTAGGGCAGCCTCGTCGGCACTATTGCTTGTCTAGACTATTGCTTGTCTTTTCTTATTTGTTTGCAATATAGTGTCAGATTGGAAGATGATTATGCTATTGTACAATTTATATTGTTATTGGTTCTAAACGTACCTCAAATTATATTGCACAACAATAGATGACCTCATTAAGAGTAACCCTGTGTCTTAATTATTGACAATAATCCAGAGACACTAGCTGAGAACTATCACGCTTCCTAACCCACTGTTAAGTAAAAGGTTTTATATGTAAACGTTTATGACTTTCCTCACCATGCTGTTCATAGATGCTTCTCTGGAGAGGTTTCACAGCCATATTCATCCATTCCAGTGGAGATGCTCTGCTAGGCTAGGCTAGGACCCGCATGGGATGCCAGATGTTGAATGCAGCTGCACTCATTTTACACAGGCTATTAGTAAAGTCATCTCCATGGCAACCTGTGGCAACAGGACACAAGAGCATCTTGATTAAGGTCCATTGTTGTTGACTCCGCAGGTGACTCTACTTGAATATACAGGTTAATCTAATTTATGTTGGAAAAAGTAAAACAATAATTAATCTATTTTAACATTTATACATGTTTATAAAATTAAATGTTTATGTTATTTAGACATCAGTCATTTCAATACCCTGTACACCTGTTGGGTCTTCAATTGTCTATTTCAACAGTAAATGAAGAAATATATTAATCAAACATGTTATCAAGAAGAACTCATTAAATATTAAACCGCTAACCTTTCATTGGTACCGCACTGGAAAAATGCTTACCACTTGAAGGCAAGGCAGATAGATGTTTTTAAAACGGTCTGTGTTGCAGAATATTGCAAAAGACTCCACGACCGGAAGACTGCGTGATACGAGAGCTGGCAAAAACAACGAGCTCTAAATTGAAACGTAAATCTCTTTTGTTCGGCTGTCACTGTTCCTCGTGGGGTTCTTCGAATGTGCTGCTTTTCTCCCCGTCGCCACGATCAGCTTTTTCCCTGACAACAAACGCAGAACGCGCATGCTCAGTCGCGCTGCTGGGATCATGACACTTACTGTACAGGACTTTAGCGCTGCGATGATCCTTTACGTAGTGCATGTTATAGTGCGCATGCTCGGGAATATGACCAACGATACAATCCTGCTAGAATGAGAGAAGAAAGTATTTACGTTTAACAATATAGGTGTATACATGTGTAATATTTATTTATTAACAAACCTTTCGGTCTGAAAATATTAAACACAAGTCCTCATAGTGGAAGAAAACTCAAATATGAACGTTCACAGTTTGGGCCTATTTATAGGCAGTTCACAAAAAACGTTGTCATTAATATTTAAATAATAAATAAATATTAACAACACGAATATATAAATAGCTGTCTGTGAGTCAACACAAATGTACAATAGTACAATGCGTTCTACAATTTATTTTTTAGGAGAGTTTATTTTTATTGTAAACATTCGAAGGAGTTTATAAAACTTATGAAAACAGAATGAAGCTAGAACGTCATACTATTTTAAATTTCATGCAGCATAATACAGAAAATAAGCCCAGAGGGAAATGTGACCAATGAGCATGTTTTACAGTTTTTCTCCACTGGTTTGGCTCATTTCTTGAAACAGAAATTACATTCTCAAAACTCTTAGATTTGGCAGTTTAGCACAACACTATTGCTCACCTGCAAAAGCCAATATCTCTTCCAAAATTGTTCACTCAGGCTTCAATCTAAATCCCTTTCTAATTTTAACAGTCAGTGTTTACAAAATGGCGACGATCCTTCTCAATAGCTTTGGCTCATTTCTCAACACAGATCAGACATTCTCATCATTCTTGGTGCTTTGGTCAAAATAAACCTGGATGGTTGATCACAACAACATGTTTCCCCTGCAAAAGCTCATATCTCTCCTAAAACAGTTCACTCATGCGTCAAAACTACATTTCTTTCTAATCTGAATAGTCAGTTCCCCCAAAATGCATCGTCTGTATGGCATTGTGTGAGTACTGCCATAGAAAATGTTTAGATGTTTTGTCACTATAGCAGAGGACCAACAATATAAAACAGAAAAGAGTAGCCTCCAAGGTTAACATCACAGATTGCACTCACACTACCAATGAAATTCTAACAATTTTTTATAAAAAATAAAATGTACATTACAGTAATAAAAGTCATCTGATGATTCTTCAAAACCCGGTCTATTGTGGAGATGCTTATTGTGTTTATATGATGGAATATATGATTGTCCTGAAGGATGGCATCACGGATCTGTCTCAATGTGATGCCATTATTTGCCATCACCATGTTACAAATCTCTCTTTCCTGTTGTTCATTGAGCAGCTTTCCTCTGTCACCCACGCGAGGTTGTCGTCCAAGCCCACAAAAAAAAAGATTACAGTAAGTTACCAGTGTGTTTACTCACAGAAACTTCACCACAATCCTAATGCAACATTGCACAGTGACTGGAATACTACTCTAAACTGTGTAACTAATGTAATTCCATTGTTTACAGTAATTTGTTCAATATATTTCTTGTCATATTTAGAATCAAAAATTCCACTAGTTCTCTTTACCTTTACTTCTTTACCTTTATCTAGTATTGACCTACTACTGTAGGCAGATGCACACAAAATCTCTACAGTAAGTTATACATTATTGGCCTCACGCACAGTGCCCTGTACTATACAACATATAATTCCATCAAAGATTACATAGAGTACATACCTGTTTTCCCTGCGAAAGGTTTGGATGATGAAGGACACTGTAGAGCGAGGCACATTAGGCTGCACTCGACGACCTGTCAGTCCTCTTCTTCTTCTTCTTCCTCCTCCTCTTACTTGAGGAAGAACTTCCCCTTGTCTGTTTGCTTGGCCTATCCATGTTCAGAGATCGGAAAGGCGCTGGTCAAGCTCTATATATCTGTGTTTGGCAGCACACGATCATGGAAAACACCTGTGTGTGGCACTCCCCCTTTGTTCGTCCAGTTTTACCTGACTGTCAATGACTGTCATCAATTTATCAAATATTCCAAGAAATTCATATATGGTATTCACAGTATTATGTTCTTGACCAATTTTGACAATTGAACAGTTGTGAATGCGATGTGAATTTCAATGTATACTTATACAATCAAATCGTGCTGACATGTTTTGGAGAGAATGATCATTAGACTGAGAATCAACGTATCAGTTTAGATCTACAAGATCTATTCATTCGGAAAATGTGCTAAATGTGGGCTAACTGTATAACTGTAGGCTACTTGTACTTAATCATTTGCCAAGATGCACTGAGACAATTGAGATATGTACTGAGGCATTTGCCATTTGATAAAATAAATGAGAAATGCCATTCTGTTGTGAACATTTGCCAAGAGGTTTCGAGGTTTGTCCATGTCATTTTGAGAATGTAATTTCTGTTTCAAGAAATGAGCCAAACCAATGGAGAAAAACTGTAATACAATGTATTCAAAATTGAACAAAAAGACAAAAATAGCGCCACCATCTGGATCTGTAGTTTGGATCCCAAATTGAATGAATGAAACGTTCTTGTATTAATAATATTTTTCTTTGAGTGATTCTTTTATATTTATGTATTGTGTATAATAAATTTGTAAGATCACTGTAAGTTCTTTTGTTGCTTCATTTATTATCTAGGGTTTTAGTGTTTCTTTTTAATTGTTCAATTTCTTTCTTTTTGTCTTTTTTCATTTTGAATACATTGTACATTACATTATTTTCGTTTTTATTACATTGGTCACATTTCCCACATTTATTTTCTATTTTATGTTGTGTGTAATTTAAACCAGTATGTTGTTCTAGCTTCATTCTGTTTTCATAAGCTTTATAAACTCCCCCATCTGCTTCTTAAAACATTAATGACATCCACCAAAACTTTGTTAACATTAGTTTGGCTGCGTGTGTTAATGTGTACGATAAATGTTTAAAATAAAAATATGTTTTATAATACATCTTTCACTACCAGCATTTAAAGCTTGAATATACCATTCTTTATAATAAAAAAAAAATGTGTTACTTACATGGAGATAGATAGATGGATGGATGGATGGATGGATGGATGGATGGATGGATGGATGGTAAAGTAGCTTAAAAAAGAGCCTGGGTTCCGTATTGTCCTTCAAAAAAGAGCACTGTGGAGCAGGTAAAAAAGCCATTGCAATCAAGCACATAGACAAATACAGGAAGAGAACATCAATTCAAGGAATTCAAGTATGCTTTGTGTGGATTCAAATGAAAAAAAAAAAAAACGCAAAGTATTGTGGGATATCTGAGGCCACGAAGGATGGTCGCGATGCATCCTCAGAATTCAGGGGAAAGTAGGATGAATTTCAAGGGTGCATTTTAAGGACCCTTCGAGTTTTGACGAAATGAGATGGTCTTGGCGCACCAATGTTGGCTCACTTCTGGATTCAGACTTTCACTGGCACACTCCGACTGGCACTCTCCTACTATTGGACCACTCTGGACAACTATTGTAGACACTATTGTGCTGTAGTCTTTTCCCTTAATCTTTCACGTTTGTTGATTTCTATTATATGAACGTGTTCCTTGTGATTAAACCTGTGGTCCTAAATATTAAAATATAAAACTCCAGGAAGGTCTCGAACCAACAACCTTCTAACTGGAATACCACAGTGCTACCCACTGTGCTACCACATTCCCCAGGGTAGTATTATTTCTTTTAATATACCATGGTGGTTCCAATCATTCATTAGATTTTTCCAACCATCTTTTTCCCTTTCATTGCTGTGACTCATATATTTAACCCAAGTGCTGTCGGTTTCTTCTGATCATCTTGAGATGGTTCTGTTGCAACCCCCAGTCAATTTCACCCATTATTTCCAATATTTCCAGTTAATAACTACATTTCCCATGATGCTTTGTAAACAATTCCCATCATCCCACTCTGACTATAAAAGGCTGCTTCACTTGCTGTTTGTCAGTTTCCATTAGTGATGGTATTTATGGCTCTTTAGAGGGAGCCGGATCTTTGGGATCCGTTCACTTTAAAAAGCCGTTCAAAAAACTGGCTCATTTGGCTCCTTTTTTATATTATTTGACTTTTAAGAAACCAGCCTGGGTTTAGTTATTTTATTCTGGAAATAATCACAGGAATGATGGGCTGAGATTTTGACTGAACCCAATACTTGAGTTTGAAATATTCTGCAATATTGATTATTGCTTCATTTGACACATGTGGACGAGATTTTAAAGACTGATATGGATTCTTTATAAATATTCCACTGCCATATTACTGAGTTGACCGTGAGATCAATATATACCTTTTGTATAAAATGTAAGTGTGTAAGACTACTTTGACTTGCTATTTAATGCAACACCTAAACACTTATAAATACACAAAGAACAAAGCAGGCTTCAAGTTTCACGCAAAAACCTTTTTTTCCACGCAAGTAAATTTTTAACAATACTGAAAAACTCTAAACAATATTTTAAAACTATATAAACTACCTGCTACTATTTCCAAAATGGTAAAACAGTTCCAGTCTTTATGGCCTCTCTCTTTCTTTTCTTTCTGCAAATTCGAATTGAGAAACACAAGTGTTCTCACTTTGTAATGCTTGAGACGATTTCTCCTCTCTGTGAGTATTTGTCTAGTTTTGGAGAAAATTCTATCTGAAGGCAGTGATGTGGCTACAGCACAAAGCTTCTTAGCCACTAGTTGGATACATGGGTACCCAACTTTCCCAGCACTTCAAAGGGTCTTCATTCTTAGTAACAAGTGGCCCCTCCAAGTACGCCTGCACCTCCATGACAGCGTCTGCTGTGGGGTTCTGAGTTGCCACTGTTCCAGCTACCTGCTCATAGAGATATGTATTTAAACCCCCCTCGATCATATTAATGATCCATTCAAAAGAATCGATTCGTTCGTGAACGTCAAAAAACTAAATTCCATTTGTGTCTGCAAGTATGCCTCTTGTCCTATGTTCAGTTGGAATGAGTTAAGTACATTTTCTTCAATTCAATTGAGTGTTGATTTGGTAAATTATGTTTGAAGTATTGCATGTTTACACATTTATTGTTGTTTTCTTACCTCATTCTGGTTTATTGTATTATTTTAGTGACCAGAAAACATTCTAGCATTATCCTTTCGAGCATTCCGGCATTTTCCATTCCCTGTGCAACAAGAAATAAATCCATTTCACTCACACGTTCCAGTTCCTTGTTTATTATTGCCTGAGAAGAAAGATCATGGCCAGGTGTTTTTACCAGACACACCATCACCAAACAAAACACTATACCTCTAAATGAAAAACGGGAATTAACACCAATCCAGTCCAGCTGTTTTTGATTCTACTGTTTGGACTTGATTAGGAAAGTTTTTTGCTTCAGCAAAATGGAAGCATCCACAGCAGTCTGATTACCATTTAGCAGATTAGATAACAGGCATGAGTTTTGAAAGAGTGGAGGAGTGAAAATCCCTCCTGCAGTGTGTGCAAACTTGGTGAAAAACTACAGGAAGCATTTGACCTCTGTAATCACAAACAAAGGCTACTGTACAAAGTATTACCATGAATTTTCTCAGGTGTTCAAATACGTATTTCACGCTGTATAATACAAATAAATATTTTTTAAAAATCATACGTAGTGATTTCTTTATTTTTCTTTTTAGATCATGTCTCTCACAGTGGACGTGGACCTACGCTAAAAATTTCAGACCCCTCCATGATTTCTAAGTGGGAGAACTTCAAAATAGCAGGGTACTGCCACTAGTAACACTTATTTCCCTAACTGTAATTTAGTCCTTTTTGCTGGCTGGTTAGCAATTTAATATTGATGTTGTGTTTGTTTTTCCATGTTTTGTTTGTTAGTTAGCTTTAGAATTGTTTTAGTTTGTTTTATGTTAGGTTTTGCCCCACCACGGAATGCTTTATATAACAGTTGATTTCAGCATGTGTGTGCACCTGAATTTTATTTTCCTTCCCCCTTTTTACCATCTTGGGGAAGTGATGTCCCCAACAAAATGACATCTCATAAGCAACGGAAAGTTGAAAGTGAAAAATGTATAGCATTGAAAAATAGTGTTTGCATGGAAAATAAAAAAAAGAATTTTTCCCACTGAATTGTCACTAAAATCTCAAACTTTTAAAAAGGTGACATCAAAAAACCCAAACTTTAAATATGTAACAAATTGTTTATAATTTGGCATTGAAGGTTGAATTTATAATTTCATCTCAGCACCACATTGGCCCACCATTCACTGCTGTAGAAAATGTAGATTCTAATCCAGCTGGCAGAATGCAAATATTTAGAATGATTTTTCAGCTTTTTTTCGAGCACAGAAACTTGGAGAAGATGGAGAAAACAACTGCAGAACAAGCTGTGCTTTGAGAGCAAATGCTGACTGCCACGTAAGAGTGCCCTGAGTGCTTTATGTTTAAATATAACTTCTGCGTATAGAGACAGAAAACACTTTTAGACACAAGTCATCCTGAAGTGTTTAATATCTCCACTAGAGGGAGTGGTGAAGCATCAATATTTAAACTAAATTTTTCTGAAGTGGAAGGAAATGGTGGATGGGATTCTCATGCTTTTATCCAGATGGTGCAAGGAGTTATATCAGTACTTTTGATCAGCGATTTGTTGCTGTTGTTGCCTCTTAACAATTTCCATTTATTTATCTTTAAATAAACAACCATCTTATGAATGCTGAGGCAGTACAAGGTACAGTTGGGCAAAAAGGTATTTAGTCAGTTATTTATTGTGCAAGTTCTCCCGCTTGAAAAGATGAGAGAGGCCTGCAATTTTTCATCATTGGCATCACTGGATTTTTATAGAATTTATTGGTACATTTCTTTGTAAAAATCAGTATTTGAACGCCATTAAACGCAAACGCCACTATTGCAAAAAAAGAGTTTTGAAGGGACACCAGGAACAAAACTGTAGACTTGCAGCAGGCTGAAAAGGCCCAATCTGCAGAAGGTAAACAACTTGTGAAGAAATCAACTGTGGGTGCAATTTTTAGAAAATAGAA
Organism: Danionella cerebrum; assembly: GCA_007224835.1. Classification (NCBI taxonomy): domain Eukaryota; kingdom Metazoa; phylum Chordata; class Actinopteri; order Cypriniformes; family Danionidae; genus Danionella; species Danionella cerebrum. The sequence continues at coordinate 93,883 of SRMA01027307.1, read as the reverse complement.
GATATACAAGACCACAGATAATCTCTGGGGGCTCTATGCAAGATCTTCTCCATAGACTCTAAATGATCACTAGAACTGTGAGCAAAAACCCTAAATCCACACAGGGACCTAGACCTGAAGAGAGCTTGGACCAAAGTTATAAATCTGCCAGGGAAAAGTAACAGTACATATCCAGGCCCATCTGGGAGCATTTGAATGACCACATTGGGAAATGTTCAATGATCAGATTAAATGATAACAGAATAACAGAACTCATATTGTCATGCTGGAATACTGAGTTTCTGAATACTGAAAGCTTTCTTGTGGCCCATTCAGTATAACAATGCACCAGCAATGCAAAGGTTGAGGGTTCAAACCCCAGGGATTTGGGCAACCCCATAATTAGGGCTTGAGCACTGAAGGTGCACCCTATGATAATAGCTCAGAGCAGTATTTTAATGCGTTTTTGAGGTTCTAATTGTGCCTGGTTGCCTTGCGATGGACCCCCACCTCTCGCCCATTGTGCGCTGGCATCAGCAGACCCCTGTGACCTCAAAATGGAATAAGTGGGTTGGAAAATCAATGACTGAATAAATAATTGCGCATGAAAAGTCACAGAATTTCACACACACGTCAGCACTAGGGAAATTTTATTTGCTGTTTGATTGTGGTTCCATAAGTAATTGTGGCAAAATGTCTCTATAGCACCAGCTTACGTTGCGCTTTCAGTTTCAGTTCACAAAATTTGGCACACCTGTGTAGGGTCCAAAACTTGAATATAAATAAATTTGATCACGTTTCCAAAATTGAATAACTTAACAATGCAATGTCTGATTGGGTACTTCCTTGTTTTTGTTACCAATTTTGACATGTGACAAGAATTTTGGCCAAAAACAATGCCAGAAAAAATTTGACTCATATTTTTTTTGACTCATTAGTGCCACCTGGGAGTCATGACACTTTGAGATGTAGTTTTCATTATTTAAATTTTTTGTATTGTTCAGTCATTTTAACAATTCTTGCTTCAATACATCTTCAAATTAAGGATTGGTTTGGAAAGTGTATCTTTGAGAGGGAATGACGCTGGAGGAGCTCGAGTCCTTTCATCACTGCTTCCAGCTTTAATATGTTAGAAAAATGCTAATAAAAAAGTATTATTTTGATTTTACAGACTTTTTGAGTAAAAGAACTTTTAAGGTCTCACGGGGAAATGTTTGCTTCGAGAAAAATTCGAGATACAAACAACTACAAACAGTTCCGTTCTATTATCCCCTTGTTCGTCTGACGTCGCGCTATGCTTCCAGGTCCTGGCGCTCCATTCTCCCTTTGAAGAAAGTGTGCTTTAAGGGGCTGATACGCCTTAAAACATTTTAAATCAGTTTTAAATTGAGTGAAACATTATTTATAGATTACCAATAATGTATTATAACAAATGTTAGTCCAGGTGTCATAAAAGAAATAAAGTTTAAAACGCGGAAAGTGCTGTTCTGTAGCGCAACTTAGAGAAACCCTGTGACACGTTCTCAGAAGCGTCTCTCCATCTGTCTCCGCTTGTGCTTAAAACCATGTTGGTGTCAGTAATTCGTGAAATTACGTAGCGCCGTAATGCTTTCTGCCATACATTCCACCTCCTCTGACACATCGCTTCACTCTCAAGCTAAGGTTTCACGTTTAGGGAAATGTTACGCATTTTGCATGAGTTTTATTATCATTTATTACATTAATAATGTGTAGATTTAAGGATTGAATAAACGTTACTTGATTTTTCCTCTGTTTTTCCATTTTTTTCATCTACTTATACTGTTGTTTCTGAGAGCTGTTGCACGGATTAGGCGTTTTACATCTAAAACTTGCTTTGAGACACAAAATGTTCGAGATATGAATGCCACCCTGGAACGGATTAATTTCGTATCTCAGGGAACCACTGTATATATAGAGATATGTCAGATCTAGAGACTGGCAGATAGAATCCCCAATATTACAATATTAGTCAGTAATACTTTTCTCTGCCAACACCTGAATTGAAGTGACGTGTGTAATGTTCCCTCTTATCCAGGAGGAACAGCCACATGAGTTTGATTCTAAAGCAACCTGATAACACCTCGAGATAGGTTTTTTTTTAGGAATTTCTACAGATTTCCTTCTTCCAGTGGCACAACTTGCTCTTAAAACTAGTGTATAATTCTGTTCCCTCATTTTGTAAAATATATATATATATATATATATATTTTTTTTTTTGCAAAAACACTTTTGTATAAGTTATAATGTATAACTTGCTAAAGAAAAAAAAATCACTTAACAAGACAGAGTGCTTGTGTCTATATGTAGAGGAAGTTATATATTTTCTAGCTCACACAAACCATTACCTATCCATCAACTTGTCTGCAACATGAGAAATCAGGCCCAGCGCCACGGGGGGTCGGTTCACCCAATCAGGAACTTGGGTAACACATTCTCATCGCCAAGCTGTCACGTAAAGTATGCTGCTTGCTCAGGACACCTTTGGTGTCACTTGAATGCTCCAAAGAGCATTTTCTGACATGCCATGTACACCACATTTAGAGAAAACTCTATGAATGCACCTCTGTGCAGTACTTTGGTGTTGATATACGCTTGAAGTTCTCTCCAGCAGTTAAAGTTGCTTGGCCTCACCCTCATTATTGGAATTTGTTTGATTTATTGAGACCGCTTGAGAATATCTAGCATGACTTAGAGACAGCTACTGTTAGCTTTCCACGCTGCAGCACAAAAATAAACGTGTGCACCGTTTCATGTCTTCAGGGTTTGAATTGCTCCTGTTTAGCTTTTTTTTTGCTAGCAGTTTCTCTGTAATCAAAAATCCAACACAAATCAAACTCTGGAAAAACCTAATACACACAGTCAGGTGAACTGTAGCAGGAGCAAAGGTCTGAACAGGGATGCAGAACTCTGATGTGCACGACTTTAAAAGGTTGGCTTGAAGGGGACGTGCCTCCTACTCTTTTCACAGGAGGACATACAAGCTGTTTTAGCAATGATAGGATCTCACTCCTGTCATTATGGGATCTTACATGGAGTCAAGTGTAAAATATCAACCTGGCACTGCAACTGAATGACTCAGCATTTGCTGGACTCCGGCTAAATCTACTTACCCCCATCATCACTCATTGCTGCCATCCTAGACTTTCTCCAGTGTGATGGACTGAATTTATTGGGACACCAATGACCACATATCAGCACAATAGTCGGTCTATGACTAAGCCTTTGTGTTTGCAGCTGTTCATAAGCAAGTCCTAGACCCATTTGATGCTCCAGAGCATGCATCAGTCCGGGATTATGCTTCAGACACTGCACCAGCCTCGCTAAAGTCAAGGTTCCAGAGCCTAACCACACAGCTCACTGTAACTTCCAACAGGTAAAGACTGCTCCAGACATCATACCAGTCTATTATTATTCTCCTGATCCTGCACCAGTACTTTACCATGCTCTTTATCAGCAGGTCTTCATAGCTTACTCTTCTCCTGATCCTGAAGTGGGTACAAAAAGTGTTCAGATCACCTTAAATGTTTCACTTTTTGATATTGTGCTGCCATTTGCTAAAATCAATCAAGTTCATGTTTCTTAATAATCTACACACAGCAGCCCGTACTGTGTGTAACACAGAGAAACACAGAATTTATCAAATTTTTTGCAGATATGTTGAAAAAGGAAAAATCACATGGTCCTAAGAAGAATCACATGGTCCTAAGTATTCAGCCGGTTGTCCCAACCCTAAGTACTCACTAGAAACACAATTAGATCTAATACAGCCATGAGTATTTTGGGGGGAGTATTTTACAGCTCGCCATTCTTTCTGCAGATCCTCCCCAGTTCTGAACATTGGTGGACTGTCATTTTAGCTCTCTCCAAAGATGCTCAAACAGTAGAGTTGTTGTTCTCTCAAACGGCATCTTTGGAGATCCTCTACAGTGAGATCAGCTACAGTTCCTCATGATTCTTCTTTGCTCTAAGCATTGTTAAGATCTTATATAGATAAGTGTGTGGCTTTCCTAATCAAATCCAATCAGTGGAATCAAACACAGGTAGACTCAGATGAATACGCAGAAGAAATGGATGTCAGCTGAGTTAAATATATGAGTGTGTTTTACCATGGTATAGATGGGTCATAGATGTTATAGTGAGGTGCCCAGACTTGCCAAGTGACCAAATGTTTTATTGTGTCTCTAAATTCAAAACAAAAGACAATAAACAACAAACAAATAATCAAATATAAATACATTGCTCACAAAATGACAAAACCTCAATTGAACTAACTTGTAATGTTTTCCAACAAAAGCTTAAACACTTTGGCAGTCAGAAGAGTGAAGTCCAGACAAAGTTGTACATTTCTTTCAGGCGCTCCAGACCTGACAAGACTCAGATTGAAACGAAAGGATCACCAGATTCCACACACTCCAGGAGGGGCAAGACTTCAGACTGCAATCGAGAGCGTACGTCAGGTTGGCAACGGTTTTCTTTCAATGTTGGTTGGTAACAGTCAGACAAAAAGTGAGAGGGGAGGGGAGTGTGAGAAAGGAGCTTGATTGGTGGTCAATGTGCAGTGCCTGATAACCAAACAATCGCATACAGTAACTTGCAGACATTCTCATAAATTTCTTTTTTTTTTTTATTTACTCTAAGAAGTACAAATAACAACCCCTTTTCTTCTTAAAGCAGGTATGATCTGGGTTTAGCCAATCACAGTTTAGCCTAGGCAATACTATTTTTTCATCATAGAAACATTAAAACATTCTCAAAACAGGATGTGCTGTGTCTTTTGCTTTAGGCTCATTACATTACAGAGAGCATGAACATGGGGCAAGAGAGGGAAACAGGAAAAAGTAGAGGGTGGCAATTTTTTAGAAAACTCTCACTCTGTTTACAAAAACCTGCATCCACTTGTGTTTTTATAAAAAAACAACACATCCCCACCGACACTCAAAACGCTGTAATGACTCTTAAACCAACAGGTGGCAGTCAATTCATGGTGTTTATAAAATGTTTATCCAGCACTGCATGCGCACAATTGTTTAGTGATCAAATAGTAAACTTGCGTGTGTGACACAGCAGTAACACAGTATGAAGACAAACCCTACACCACAAACACCAAAAACTCTGGTGTCCCTGTCCACACAGACAGTGGGTGCTGAGCATTTAAAATACGATTCACCTTGGCCAGCATTTTTTAAATATGCTCAGTATCTTGAAAATGGTTACATGTGGATGGACAGCGTAACTGCAAAGTAAAATACCCGTTTTCGAAATTATTGGGTTGACAGGATCAAGTGTCTCCCAAACAAAGTGTCACAGCAAATGGTCTGAATACTTGTGGTATTTCAGTAAAAAATGTTAAATTTTCGATGACTGCATTGAGCAGGAAAAAAAAACTTAAACGAGTTCAGTAAAAACTGCAATACAACAAAAAGTGTTAAATGTAAGGAGGTCTTACTACTTTCTGTGCCGACTGTATTTCCAATAGTTTACAACTCCTCAGCGCCCAACTCTCAAGAGTCTGCAGTCCCTGTAACACTATGTGACCAATGATGGAATCTTTTGAGTTCAAAGTTTTGCTCAAGAGCCTTTTTGAGTCTGTGATTCCAGACTCCGGAGCGTACAACAGTTCATGGGAGCACTCCCAAATCCACAAGTCCATGACCAATTTCAGAATGTTTAAAACTCTCATGCAGACACCGGTTTATGGCCTCTTGAGGTTGCAGCAAGTCCATAATTCATTTTCAAATGAGTTTGGAGTGTTGAATAGTTTTAAAAGTCCTCAGATATGTCTTTTTCACCATTGTTTCCCTCAGCTTCATTATGGTGAACTTCATCAGAAGATCTGATCTAGTGTCTTCAGCTCTGTTGACTCACACAAAGGTGCATCAACGTGGCTGTGGCGAAATTCTCCTCACCTCTTCATCCTCATCTGCTTTCTCACTGACCCTGGTCTTATCATCAGTTCTCCTGGATCTGCTTAGGCTGGGTAAAGGAAATGTTTGCATTTCACTGGTTTGCTGAATTTTGTTCTTCAGCTTTATCAGCAGTTTGTAAAATTTTGTCATTGACAAATACATTTTTATAACAAACTGATAATTAATAGTTTGAAAATAATTCTGCACAGCTTCCCAGGATCTGACCTTTCCTGGTCTGTGATGGCACGCAGCCATCCAACCCAGCAGTTTCAACTGTAGGCCTTGAGCTATTAATATCATTGCAGTTGCCTGCAAAGGCTGATGTTCATGAAATGACAAGGAGTGAAGGGGCGTTTGAGCAGTGTACATTAACCATTAGCATTAATGCATAGACCTTTTTTTTCCCCAAAGAAACACATATTGCATTGAAACCAATTTCATGCTTCACTTGGTACTTCTACAAGCTTCCAGTTCATGGGCAACATGCCTTTACATTTTAAAAAAGAAAAACATACCAATTAAATAAAAAGTTTCATAACACAGATATTCAAATAAGTTAAACAAACAAATAAATAAATAAATAAAAAAAATATATATATATATATATATAAATTATAGAGAGAGGAGAGAGTAGTGGCAGCAGGCAGCAGCAGTAGAAAGAGCAGTGAGTAGCAGCAGGAGAGAGAGAATTATATTATGTATTAATATATGTATTTTTTATGTTCTCACCAACATGTCCTCCTCTATTAAAGGTTATTTCAAGAATCCAAAAACAAGCTTTATATGAAGTCACGATTAATTAAGTGATTATTAAACTATTATCACGTTATAAAAAGCCCCTGGTCTCAATCTGGCCTTGGCGGAGGAACACAGACACGTGGAAAGTAGTTCCGGTCAGGACGGGATGGATAAATGCAGCCAGTAGCGATGGACGAGCTCAGAAGTTCCTGCGGCCGTTCATCATCTGAGGTAGGAGCCTCAAAATTTAGCAAATAGTTTCACCCGTGCAGATAAGACTCGGATGAGGCTTATTACAAACTTAGTACATAGATTCAAAAATTTCTAAAACATAGAAGTGATCTTCAAACTAAACATTGGCTTAGTGTAAACGTTACCTTTCTAGTGCCGGCTCTATTTCGCTGAGTACGGTAATGCACAATGACAGGTATTTTATAAAAAAAAATAAACCTTAAGATCAAGATCAGTTCATGTGCACAAAGCTAATATTAGTCATTTTAATTGCATTTTTTTATTTTTAGTATTTGTTGCACATCATTTTCTTTGTAAAACATTCTGTAAACAAAATACTCTTTTGAAATTCCATGCAAATTATACTTCTTATACACACAGCATTGGTTTCAAGCTCTAGTATGTTGTGTTTTGTGCAATGTGTGTGTAAGAAAAGAGTGTGTGCAGTTATGCATTTAAAGCCACTCTTCCTTTCTGGCTTACACAGAGCTGATAGTGGCTCCCATAAACTTTCATGCTTGTATTTAGTGCAGCGGATAACCCCAACATTTGACAAGCTGCTTTGAGGTGTAGTTTTTCATACGTCCTTTAAGGACTTGAATCCTGGTCAAGAAAGCAACTTTTATGCAGAGACTTGAACCTGAAAGCAGTGCAAAGAGCTCTATAAATCTGTATTACATGCAATCAAATGGTGAAATTACGCCGTTGTGTTAAATTCAATCGTCAATCATTATTTAGAATGATTGACAATTGAATATACTTTTTTTATATTTGTTGTTAATAGTTCTGAATATTTAATATAATTTGAGATTTACCTGTTGAACACGTGCATAAACTCCATCATCTGTGTCTAGGACTTTTCTAGCTGTCACAGACGTAGCTCCAGCCATGTCTCAGACAAAGGGAATGGGGTCTCCCTTCATCCAGACGCAGCAGATGCACGCTGCAATGGCAGAGACCTACCTGGAGCACATGTGTCTGCTGGACATTGACTCCGAACCAAATGTGACTCGCAACACCAGGATCATCTGCACCATTGGTGAGTGGATCATCTGGAGGTTTTTCTATGTTGCAAGGAAAGATTTTCTCTATGGTATGACATCTTCATGCAGGGCCTGCTTGCAAAACTGTCGAGACGCTGAAGGAGATGATTTTGTCCGGAATGAACGTTGCACGCTTTAACTTCTCCCACGGAACTCATGAGGTACTGTACTTCATCTTCTACTAAACCAATTGTGTTAGCTTGCTTTTCCATCTTTTAATAAACGGAAACATTGCATATCTTTTATACATGTCTCTAGTGATTACATTAAGAAATTTCATGCTGAGAATTTAGCTGAGAAAATTCAATATTTCATGTTTTAAAGTCCAGCACAATTATTGCCCAATCCTAGGTGGATGGCTTTATGGTTATGTAATTACAAGACTTTCTTCTAACACTAGAAAAACGTTGTAGATTTAAATACTAGGAAATGCTTGGACGGTTTAAAATATATTCTATTGAGGGGCAACAGAAGGAATATACATTGAGGTCAGTAGAGTATGCCACCCAAATTACTGACATGTTTGATTTGCATGGGACTAATCCTGTGCAAATAGCACCGAAGGGTAAATGTAACAATTATTCACTTGAAAATAAATACTTGAGAGTCAACATAGAATTTCATATATACAAATATAACAAAACAAACCTTCATTTATGCTGTCTGTTGGTTTATATAAAGGATGACCCCATGTTATTCTCCATGAGATGATCAGTACTATTTTATCATTTAGAATAGCTTAGCATAGATCATTGAATTGTAAATACTGTAATACTAGAGAAATGGAAACGTTGAAATATTTAGGTTGCTAATGTTAAGAATTATACAAAATTTTGGCATAATAATTAAGAAACTTTGTTGAAGAAAAATGGTTAGAAACTGACTTACTTCCATCAACAATATGGAGAGCACCAGTTAAATAGTGCCGGTCACCTCACTGGGAACTTGCTCATCCATTATTACAGTGCATTTTTCCTAATAATATCAATCTAGCAAAGAACTCATTGTTATGTCTAAGAAATGGAGTCTATTCAAATCAACTTGTTATGTTGATCTATGGGCTGAGTTATGTTTAAATTCACACAAGTACATAAACTAGTACCATAGTTTGAAGAGCTGGGTGACATGAAAAATGTTGGCAAAATTTGAATAAGCAAAATTTGAAGAAAATTTTTTTATTTTAAAAACAAAAAAACTTGCTTTTAAAATAAATCCTACTAATATTGCAGATATAGTTCTGAAATTTTTAGTGTTTTTTTTTACTTATCTTACAACACAGTAGAGATACAAGTGTTACATTGTTATATAAGACTCTGCAAAGAAATCACGGACAATAAGGAAGAATAGGCATGAGCAATACAGTATTTTAGAAGTTTAGACAATCTCAATAAACAGCTTATTAGAAAGTGCTATATTTTTAGACATTTTTTATTTGTGGTAAGTCTCAAAGCAGATACAAGAGATTTATTTCAGCACAGAAAATGGAAAACTTATAATAATTCCACTTTTGTTTATGTATACAACTTTAGACTTTCATAAATTTAGAAATGTGAAATCTGTCCAAAATTAGTTTGCTGCACTGCATTGAAAAAAATAGGTGGGGAGCGAATTGGGACCCAGAATGACAAAAAGAACAAAACACATTTGCATATTTTTCTATAAGCAAGTTAACCGGGTAAATTTTGTGCAAAAGTTTTGTGAAAAAAATTTGAGTCATCAAAAGAGCCAGCTTTCATTGGTCATTCTTCTATTGAAAAAACGATCTTTCGGCCAGATGTCCAATACTGGTACCCATGGTTTTTGATCAAGGTGTGATGTCTCGCAAAACTTTGGATTGAAAATTGGTATAGAGGTCTAAAGGAGGAGCTGGTCATGAGGAGGAGTCTAGACATGAGTAGTTCTTTTTTGGCTCGTGGTTGCCTGTTTTAAGTAACTAGTTTATGAGCCTATGAGATTATGAGCCTCTCATATGAAGAATATAAGAGAAGTGTCCATCATCAGATTCCAACATCTCCACCATGGCCAATACAAAGAGCTGTCCAATGATGTCAGGAAAAAGATTGGAAGGAATCGGCTACAAAACCAACACAAGCAGCAAAATAACTCTGAAGACCTCTACACAATGGTTCGAATTGAGAACTGCATGAATCTTCAGATGGCTTCTCAGCAGGGTGCTCTTCATCTGGGTGGAGGAAAATTTGCTCCTTGCCTGATGACAGTGTTTACATATGCAGTCTGCACCACATGGGGAAACGGGAAAGAAGACAACGACGACAGAGAAGAAATCGTGTAGACAAAATGCTGGATTTCAAGGGGTTTATTCTGTTGGTGGCAGATCACAGGGAGCTGTGACAAAAATGTGGAGAAAAGAGAGGATTTATGGTGCGCTATATGAAAAATGTGGGACGAGCAACACCGATGGGCTCTTTTACATCCTACTCAAATCATCAAAACAGCCAGCTTTCATTGGTCGTACTCTTTGTGAAAAAACAGATCTGATATGGCAATCTAAAACTCTTTTTGTTGGTGCCCCTGTCCAGTCCTATGTGTGACTTCTCGTTGGCACCCATGGTTTTCAATCGAGGTGTGTTGTTGCTGAAAACTTCGCACCAGAAATTCAGGTCAGTGCGTATTGACCTTTAGTCCCCCTCTGTTTGGAGCTCCACTCAGTGATTTAATGATCATTAGAAAGAATCAAAACAAGCTCAGAATTTTGATTTCCTCAATGATCACCAATAAAACAATTGAACAAACACTGTGCCATGAAGAACTGAAGTCCACTTCTCATGAAAGCACATGTGCTACCCATCTTTACTCTGCCAATCTTAATGATATCAAGGAATGAGGCAAAAATTAATGAGGTTGAGGCTTTTGGCACCAATTCATCTCACTGTGTTTGAAGGTGTCAGTTTTTTTCTGCAAAGACATTAATCTCATGCAGAGTTGGTGTCTCCATGCATCTGAGATTGCCACGGAAAGTTGAGCCATGTTTTTGGTGAGGGCTCAAGACCTCATTTCACTCATGTTCGTGTCGATCCGCTGAATACTGGACCTTTCAACCCTAGCCTCCCAGTTGTTTTAGTGATCTGAAAGGCAGGCAGAAATCTAAGCTCAGAGAGTGTTAAAATTAATGCTGGAGCCGCAAATCATCTGCATGGCAGTGGAAAGAGATACCTGCCTGAGGATCCTGATCAGGTTGTGCCACCAGTCCCAGCACCAGTCACAAAGATATATGAACGCCAGTCAGAGATGTATTTCAGTCTGAACGTAATGGTATCAGCATGGCAGGGGCTGGAGGCCCACATGCCTTTCTGAACATGTTCTCATATAAGGCTGCATAAACGGAGAAGAGGACTGATCCTCAGGCATTACCAAGATTAGCTGGAGTGATGAGAGAAAGCTGCTTGTGACTTCAATGATTGTTGCTGTGATGACAAACATCAACTTTGGGAGGATCTCAACGCTGTTTTCCAGACTTATCATTCAACATGTCACTTTCGTATCATTGGATGTTCAAGGAGGCACACTTCGTGGCAACATTGGGTCATTGTTGCACTATTGTGATAAAATGAATCTTGTTGAAGAGAAAAGAAAGAGCTGGTCCAGGTAGAGGCAACCTTCTAATGCTCCCCAATGATGGACATTCCCAAACTTACAGAAGAACAAGAATATTCTTAAATGCAGCTAAAGGTTCCTTATATGACTTTGTGATGGTCATATTGGTTCATCATGGCGACATGACATTATAAAAGGGAGTTTTGTGTCGACGGCAGAGGATTCACTCGTGATCTTCTTATGGTCATATATTAACCTATTCTTGTCATGTTTTGATTGTCCAAAAAGCCTTCTAAAATTGTAACCCATTAGCCGACATCCAGATCCATTGGGGACCATCTGAGACTTCCTATCGAAGAATGAAGTGAACACCAGCAATGTTAATTTTCATTGAGAATTAGGATCTAATTTCCAGTCTAATATAAACTTTGCTTTATATAAGGCGGTGTTATATTTATAAACCGGTCTGGAGAGCGCAGCACTTTTCTTTGGCTTGAGCTCACATTATGATAAATGAGATTTTCCACCTGTCTGTATTGGCACTTGTATATTCTTTTTGTTTACGTCAGTTACCCTGTTTTATATTTAGCCCAGTCAAGTAGAATTTATTTATGTAGCTCCTTTTACAGTAGAATTTGACTTGGAGCAGCTTGCAGGCCAGATCGCAATGAAGAAATACTGTTCTTCTGATTGTTTAGCTTTAGACAAAGCAAAGCGAAACCCACTCTGAAGTGACCCTGAATTCCAGTGGAAAAGCAAACTCTACTGAGCTAAATAGTTTTCAATGTCCCATCCTATGCATTGGGAAAGTGCCAATAGATTTCCCATGACATCACTGGGAATTTCCATGTGTCCTCCCAGCACTTAAAGCTGTTATTGGGGTTTAGGAGAAGCCAAATTTTCACTGATGGCTCCACCCCTTGTTCAAGCTGTCCCTACTCCACCCCATAGCTCTTCAAGGAGGGTGTTTTACAATCCCAAGCTTGGGAGGTTCATCGGTCCTGATCTCTGCCTTTTTTCTAAATTCCTTTCTCAGACAGCTTGTCTAATGTGCCTCCCTTCAACCCGCCATATATGAACACGCTATTGCTGTATACTCTTGAACTCTTGAATTGTTATTTTAGAGAAATAAGCATGAAATGAGACGTGATCAGCTTTTTTGCTCTTTTTAATGTGCAAGCAAATGGTTGGGATTCTGTTCTTTCTCCAGCAGTACTGTGTTGCAGTATAAATGTTATAAGAGCATCATTGAGTGTTTACTGTCATAACCTGCAAACCTGAATCTGGGTTTGTCATGCATGTTTGAATAAACTCATTTTTGGAGTGAGTCTAAAGTGCCAGTGTGAGATCACAAGAAAAGGGAAGCCCAGCATTTCCCGGTTTGTTCTGCACGTAATGTTCCTACTGTTAATTTAACTGTGTATTCACAGGTCCTAGGTCAGTATTTCAGTCAAAAACTGAATACAGTCTTAGGGCCTTTACTCACCGATCCGAATTGAGATTAGCACAAATATTCAGGGTGGCCTCTCTGCAGGGTGCTCTTTGTCTGAGTCAACGAAATATTGATGCAATGACACTTCCTGCCTGGAGATGGCGGTTGCTCCGCACCACAAAGGGAAACATGAAAGAAGACAACAACGACAGAGAAGAAATCAAAGAAGTCCTGGAAGTCAAGTGGTTTCTTGTGTTGGTGGCTGATCACAGGGAGATGTAATCAGCTACAAAAATGTAGAGAAATTGTTTTGCACGCAATTTTTCTGTTTACTGTAAGAAGTCACTATGAAAATGTGGGCGAGTGGCTCTTTACGTCCTACTCACGTCATCAAACGAGATTACTTTTATTGCTCGTTCTCCTTGCAAAAAACACTCTTTTTCATTGGCACCACACGTTCGGTGTATGTTGGCGCCAATGGTTTTTGATGAGGTGTGTTGTTGCACAAATTTCGGATCGAAAATTCGGATCAGTGTGAAGAGGCCTTTACTGCAAAAAAACGCAGTAAGAAGCATACGTCAGATTGCATGAAGAAGTGCACATTCCCACATTAATTTTGCTATTAGTAAATTTGGCATTGAGGGTAAAAGCTGATGAATGTGAGGCTTTCACAACAGTGATACATGAGGCTTCAGGTCTTCCACTTGGCGTGGTCACTTTGGTGTGTTTTACAGAGATGCTTTGCCAACAGGGCTCAGGAGGAAGGCATTATCATTAATGAGTAATGTGATATGACTGTTACTATCTATAGAGTCTTAAATCATGTAATTAAATACATATTTGTGGACCGTTATCTGTGGCTGCTTGTTACAGAAACATTTGACCCTTATCCTGCTGCGCATCAACTTTTTGTGCAGCACCATGCTGAGACCATCAAGACTGTCCGTGAAGCCGTTGAGAGTTTTGGACCTGGAACCCTTGAGTACCGTCCTGTAGCTATTGCTTTCGACACCAAGGGGCCTGGGATCAGAACTGGACTCATTAGGGGTGTAAGTTCAACCAATTTTTTCGGGATTATCCTTCAGTACAATTTTAGAATTTTAGATCTTTTATCTTTGTTCATCAGAGTCCCACTGAGGAGGTGAAGCTTGTTAAAGGTAACATGATCAAACTGACATTGGATGACCAGTTCAAGGACAAGTGTGATGAAAAGACCGTGTGGGTGGACTACAAGAACATTACCAAGGTGGTTCAGCAGGGCGGTCATGTTTACTTAGACAATGGGCTGATTTGCCTCAAAGTTAAAGATCTTGGTAAGTTCATACTCTTCTATCATTATATTTTCTATTTCTTAACCATTTGCAATTCCTGCACATTACAGCGGCTTTTTTGAATTAAGTATAGGAATGACGCAACCCAGATATTGTTTAGTTTCAAATATGTGTAGGTTTCAAAAAGGTTATTAGTTTTGATTTTTTAGTTTTTAAAAGGTTACGACATAATTTGCAAGTTTTCAAATTGGTACCGTTAGTGCCATCTACTGATGAAAAGCAGGAAGTACAAGACCTGTGATGTGACTTTTTGTTTTTGTTTTTTCAAAGTTCTCCCAAAAAAGCACAATGACACAGAAAGTGCTTGGATTAGTGAATAAAGTTTAGGAGCGGTTTGCCTGGTTTTGTTGTATACAACTGTCACATTGTCTTTTTTTTTTAATTTATGAATATAAATTTTTTTCTCAATTTTTTTTACAGTTTGTTCTCAATTTTTTAAATGTTTTGCATAAAAAAGACTAAATCCTCACGTCCAGGATTGTTGTGTAATTATTGTGTATTTTAATGAAAATAAATATTAGTAAAAAGATAGTTATACAAAAAATTGATATCAATTATTGACACAAAAAACTGTTTTAAAGATAGGGGTTAAATAACAATAATAACATACTGTAATTGCATACAGCAGCTAAAATAGTTAAGTGTAAGTACCAAAAACAATTGTACTCACTAGTCTTTGAAGACACAGATCCTCCCAAATTTTGGTTGTGTGGGCATACTGCATATTGACTTGTTCCTGACCCCGATGCCATGGTACCCACTTTTAAACAACACGAACTCAACTGACAGCTCATTCTGTTTTGGCAATTTTTAAAATTAGTCAATGATTTGAAATA
This sequence comes from Danionella cerebrum, assembly GCA_007224835.1. Classification (NCBI taxonomy): domain Eukaryota; kingdom Metazoa; phylum Chordata; class Actinopteri; order Cypriniformes; family Danionidae; genus Danionella; species Danionella cerebrum. The sequence continues at coordinate 78,811 of SRMA01027307.1, read as the reverse complement.
TTTAAAATTAGTCAATGATTTTTTGGTAGCAAGTGCCACCAATGTCACCGTTCTGGATACACCACCATTCTCTACCTCCAAATGTTACTACAAGTGAGGTATTTTAAACTTTATACCTTTGTACTGTGGCATTGCAAACTGTGGTCTCGTTGGTACACAGTTGATTGACAAAGGCTTTCCTAAAGTTGAAATCTTTAGGAAAGCCATTTAAGATTTAATGAAGGTTTGAATGAAGCTAATTTCCAAGATTTATCCAATATTGTTTTAGAGCAGGTTCTCATTCTTACCAGCCCTGGTTGGTATGATGATCTGATGGTATAACATTATCAGATGGGGATATTTTTTGCTCTAGGTTATGACGCTATTGTGCTTACAACTATAAAATATGTTTTTTAAACTGGATTGAAAATTATGTGGAACTCAATATAACTTTAAGAACTAATTAGAATGTTATAATGCACACACAGTAAACAAAGATCTATTTTAAAGGTTATGTTGTAATGATACTGTTAATAAAAAATACATTTTGTACTGTAAAAAATTATTTAAAATCATGTGTTTTTGTACTAAAGATAATAGAGATAATATACCCATTTGTTAAATTTACTGCTACAAACCATATTTTCTGATAATTTCAACTGTTGAATGAAAAGTTTTAAATGGTTTCCGAACTGATAAAACGAGCAAAGGCTCATTGACATTATTCCTTTCATATCACAAAAAGAAAACGTTACCTTAATTTTAAGTAAGTAAGTAAGTAGCCTTTATTTGTCACATACACTGTTACATGCAGTGAAATAGGACCCCTCTGGCCACAAACATAGGCCACATTGGGTAAGGAGGCTCAAAAAGAGCCCATTCCGCACTGTCCTTTAGCAACATCCATTACGTAGCCGTCAGTCTCCCCCAGATGATATCCAGTTTGCGGTCACAGACCACTGAATGAGTCCCGACAGATTTAATTCCAGCCGGTCAGCTTAGTGGGGTTTTGAGCACTGACAGCCTTTGATAATCGCAGATAGACGAGAGTTCCACATATTCCGATCAGCAGAATCCCAGTTATCACAGCTCCAATTAGATAAATGTCTTCGACATCCTCCAGGGACAGAGCAGCCAGGCACACAATGCGCCACTTCACCCAGGAGTCCATCATGTAGTCAGCAGTGAAAGTTCTGCTGGACAGGTGGGCTCCCCTGAACCCAAGCTCCCTGTCGAGAAAATGGTGTTAATTGCATTCAGAGACCAGTTGATCAGATCCATAGTTCCTTTTATTTGGAGAGCAGGGCAGCGAGAGTCTCTCACAGACAGTCAAACACAGAGTGCCAGCGGAAACCAGAGATAAGGGGGAGGAGAAATATGCGACTGCCTCCACCGAGAGCAAGAGATTTAGCGAGTTGTACACTCTTAGGTGTAAACAAACACTCTTACATTCCTTGAAACTTAGAGATTGTTGTATTCTACATTAAAATTCAGTCATTTAAAAAGTTTGGCAATTTTGATACCATTACTTTTCGAAACCACTGTAAACCTTTATAGTTTTTGGCACATGGCTTGATGAGACTCATTATAAAGCCCGGTGGTAGAGACAGAAGCATTATCCTTTTCATTTTATGGAGAATAGTCCCAATTCTCTAGCTTGTCATAGTACTAATTAGCCTTTTGACGCAAGGCATAATTGCAGAGCATAGAATGAGCACCAGGCGAGCTGTCCATGAAAGGGTACCAGGGACAGGAAGTGACCTGAGCCTTGAGACACATTTGTAGTGAAGGAGTGGAGGTGGGGTGCTTTTGTGAAATCCTCAACAGACAGTTGCTCACTGGATCAGCAGAGATCAGTGCCTATAGCCAAGCAGCTAATTAACGTCTCCACTCCTCTCGAAATTTCGTTATCAAAACATCAATTTAATATCAATACCTGATTTCCATTCACTGTACCCACTGTCATTTGATATTTGCAAAACATTCTTTATAAACATCTGTGATCAGCTTCTATGAATGGTTTTTACTCTCTGTTACTAACAATCTGTGGAAATATCAGTATTTTTTATCAGTAGTTTTTTTGAAAGTTTAAATATCATTAAATGTTTCAGGTTCTGATTACCTGAACTGCGAGATTGAGAATGGAGGAATGCTGGGTAGCATGAAAGGCGTGAACCTACCCGGCGCCAACATTGACCTCCCCGCCGTGTCTGAGAAGGACATGCAGGACCTTAAGTTTGCCGTGGAGCAAGGCGTCGATATAATCTTTGCCTCCTTCATCCGCAAAGCTGCAGATGTGCAAGCTGTCAGGAAGGCCCTTGGAGACAAAGGCAAGGAGATCAAGATCTTCAGCAAGGTGGAGAACCATGAGGGTGTGCGCAAGTGAGTGCTAGCACATTTCCAAACCTAAAGAGGTTGTAAATATTCAAATTGAACTGCATTTTGTTTTTTGGAAGGTTTGATGAGATTTTGGAGGCTAGCGATGGTATCATGGTCTCCCGTGGAAATCTGGGTATTGAAATCCCAACAGAAAAGGTGTTCCTGGCTCAGAAGATGATGATTGGTCGTTGCAACAGGTTTGGCAAACCAGTCGTCTGCGCCATTCAGGTTCGAAAAAATGCTGTTAAAACGGTTTAAAATTATTTCGATCATAATTTGATCAAATATGAATATTAATATGAACTATTTCAAATTTTCATCAACATTACAATAGTTTTGCGTTTACAGATGATGATAAGTGCGGCTCTCTAGCAACAAGTAATAGATATATAAAAAATATATATTTAACTTCTAAAGACAGTTTAAATGCTTAAATAGTTGGTAATATGTCTTATGTTTTCATTTCAGTTTCTTTTTTAATAGTTTTGTTTGATGTTGTGATTTATATTGTATTTGCTAGCAGAGTTCACTATAGATGAAAGTAACTGGAGCAGACTCTTGGATATATTTCACTCTTCTGGTGGTGTTGGCTTCAGTTGAATGCGTTTATAGTTGTTTTATTTATTCACAGATTGTCTTCTTGATTGACAGATGCTGGAAAGCATGATTAAGAAGCCCCGCCCCACCCGTGCAGAGGCCAGTGATGTGGCCAATGCTGTGCTTGATGGTGCTGACTGCATCATGCTTAGCGGAGAGACTGCAAAAGGAGAATATCCCGTAGAGTCAGTGCGCGTACAGCACAAGGTATGATTGACTGACACTTATGCCTGATACTTACTTACCTTTCTACCAAGGGTTACTGATAAAAACCCAGTGACCTATTGCTAAGCCCTGCACCAAGAAGAGAGAATAGCCAATCCATGTCAGTTTGAAACGTGCTAATACGTATTTTACAACGTCTCTGGTAAAGTGGAATGTATGGAGCATAATGTGCTGAACCTTTGATAATTTCAAAGGTACAGCAGTCTTCAGCCACCCCAAACATGGGCTAATCAAAAGCCCAGTAACCTTTATTTAAGTATTGTACATATATGGAGGGAGAGATCTGTGTTTACTCTATTTAACTCTATTTTACTTTGTGGGTGCAGCTGAGCTTCTCAAATACACGTTTTCCAAGGAATACTCGTACCTGTTTGTAAAATGAAACTCTTATCCACTCTTTTATAAGAATTAAGATTGTGAAACAGCTTTTTTTACTAGCTAGAAATTCTTCTACACCATCCATCCATTTTCCAACCCTCTTATTCCCTTTCGGGGTCACGGGGTTTGCCAGTGCCTATCTCCAGTGCATATTGGGCAAGAGGTGGGGGTACACCCTGGACTGGCCACCAGTCCATCACAGCTTGTTTTTGGGATTGTGGGCGAAACTGGAGTACCCAGGTAAACCAACGCAAGCATGGGGAGAACATGCAAACTCCTTCCAGGAAGGTTACTGGCAAGCCACAAACCAACAACCTTCTAACTGGAAGGCCATAGTGCTAGCCACTGCACCACCGTGCCGCACAGTCTTCTACACCACGATCCAAATTAAGATTTGCACAAATCTTCGGATGCCTTCTCAGAAGGGTTCTCTTTGTCTGGGACGAGGAATTATTTATGGAATAACGCTCCCTACCTGAAGATGTCTTTTGCTGTACAACAGATGCACTCCTCTCCACAGAGGGAAGCAGGAAAAGAAGGCGCCATAAGAAATTAAAGAACACATAGAAAAAAGTCTTGAATGTCGAGCAGTTTATACTGTTGGTGGCTGATCACAGGGAGCTGTTTCTTTTCTGTTTCCTGTACGAAGTATCTATGTAAATGTGGGATGAGTCCCACAGAGTGGCTCTTTTACGTCCTACTCATATCACCAAAAGAGCCAACTTTCATTGGTCATTCTCGAAAATGGATCTGATATGGCAGTCTGAAACTCTTTTTCGTTGGCACCACTCATTCGGTCAAATGTGTGATGTCCAGTTGGCGCCCATGGTTTTCCATGGTGTTATAGTCTTTGCTCCTGTTTTACCCTTTGGTTATTTTACTGTAGCTGGCTGTGGCTTTATTTAAAAACGGTTTTTAAATAAAACAAAACTAGCTATATTGTTCATTATGATGTTTTTTGAGTGATTAACTATTGGAAAGATCCCTGAGAGTGTTCAGATTCCTTAAAAACATTTTAAACAGGCCAATGAGCACTTCATTGTGCAGGTTTAGGGGATTAAATTATTAAACTGCTGGGTACACTCATTCTGCTTTGTCCTTGGAGCTAACCATTACCCCCTAACTTTGCCGCTATTAGCTGGAAGATGTAAAATTACTTAACTGCATTCCAGTGTCGCCTGCCCAGATAGTATCAACTGTACCGCTGCATCTGTTGATCTTGGTCACCCTGTTCCAGTGTTTCTCCAAATTCTTGCTTGACCCTTTTTGACCTGCCATAGTCCACCAGAGCATATTTTACCTTTTCACCTGCTCTGGTGCCATTTTTTGGAGTATTTTAATTTGCCATCAATGCAACAATTATATCCTAGATTTTAAAAACGTATATGAAGTTAGGTCAACTGCCACTGCCTTTCTTCCAAAAGGTGCCTGTCTGACAGGGGCTCTAGCTTCCCCCTCTTCACTACCATGGTTGATGGGGATGGCAGAAGTATCCCTTAGCTACCCTAAGTGGACAGAGGAGATCTCTGCCCCTTTGCCCCTTTCTTCTAGCAGATATAGAACAAGGGTTTTACAGCCCATACTTTCTGGTCCCCAAGAAATCCGATCAATATTGGATCTGAAATGTCACCTAACCAAATTTTGATCCAGGATGCTGACTATTCGCAGCATTCTACCATGCAATCATCCTAGAGATTGGTTCACCACCGTGAAGAGAAGGTAAAAGAGCAACTCGGTTGGTGGTGAGTGTCTTTTAGAGTGCAACCGCCATCTTCAGGCAGGGAGCATCATTGCATCAATATTTCCTCGACGCAGATGAAAAGCATCCTGCTGAGAAGCCATAGGGGAGATTTGTGTGAATTCAAATTCGGGTTCATGTGAGAAAGACTCATGTGAGAAAACAAGCTTTGAAACTGCAATCTCATTAACTCACAGCTGACCACACCCATTTTTCCTGGGATTTTTAAAACTGAAGTTTGAAGGCATCTTGCTGAATCAGTGGAGTGTTATAAACACTTTAAACATAAATGAACATGTAGAGCTACTGCTTCCTTTGTTGTCTAAGTAGCATGCAGAGTCAACGCTTGAGCAAGGAGAGTGAGTGCAGCACAAGTCTGAGCCAGGCAATCTCTTTGAAAGCTAGCTTTTGATTAACCCACCTTCTTAAAACAAAGCTTTAAACATGTGTTGTCTTCGCTGTTTTCTTGAGGGATGTGGGAGCTCTTCAGGGAAACTAAGAATAATTTTATTTAATTTTGACTACAGTGAGCTACATTAGGCTCCTGTGTTGTTGTTGGATATTAACACTTAATTTGTATGTCGAACCAGATCGCCCGTGAAGCAGAGGCTGCAATGTTCCACAGGCAGTTGTTCGAAGAGCTTCGCCGTACCTCCCATCTGACCCGTGACCCCACTGAGTCTGTGGCCATTGGTGCAGTGGAAGCCTCTTTCAAGTGCTGTGCCAGCGCCATCATTGTGCTCACCAAGACTGGCAGGTCAGAAACTCCATACAGTGGCATCTATAATATTTTCTATTTTTAGAAAAAGTGACCCAAGCCCAGTGCTGTACACATGAAACCTTGCAATGCAGCGCATACAGCATCTGCTCTCATGTAACTTGATCTCAGATAGAAATCTGAATGGAAATGTGGCTTATCACAAGTGCCCCAAAAATGATCAGAATCCATGCAGGGGTGTGATATGCAGATTACACGTTCGGTTTCACTGCAGTCGCTGTAAGAGAAGTGTTCTTCAAAATAGTTGGTTCCTGAACAGTACAGATGTCAGGAACCATTCAAGGCTTTGAATATTTAAAGTTAATTTCCACAGCCTTTATCTGAACACATTTTCAGTTCCGTTCAGAAGATAAGAATTTTTCTTCAGGTGGGATGATTTGTGAAAGAACTAAGGGAACTAAGCAGGAATGAGTTCATACTAGCTGAGCGAAAGTGAGTCACTAGTTTTTGTCAAAAACTAATTACATCACAACTTCCTCTTCTGAGGCACATGCCCTGCCCAGCACTGCATGATCATTTACCAAACCCCCTCTGCCAATGTTTGTCAGGGACAAAACATTAGCAAACGTAACTGTTCCTGAGGCTAATTATGATCAGAAACCAGTCTTGGACACTAGTGTGAAGTGGCCCTTTATCGAAAACGTGACAATCAAAGATAAAATTTACAAATGACGCCAATAGAGTGGGAAAAGGTGTCACATGGGGCGAAGTTGCCATTGTTAGATTTTGGTGTATTTGGCGCATCAGTCTTTGGGTGGCTCGCCAATGTATTAGATTACGATAATACACAAAATAAGAACGCTTGACCAGAGATCTTTTGAGGAGAAGATTTATTGAAGGTTTCAGTGTAACAGATCATCATAGAGTGAAGGTTTGATCTTCCCTGATTGACCTTCGAATCGTAACCACGTGTATCGGAGATTGAGTGTCTTTAAATGCAAAAAGGTTTGTTAAAGGAACCCCCACAAATACAATGACAAGGAAGGTGATGAACCTCCTAGGGGTGTCAGAGACTATCAACGCAAGATGCAAATCTGTGGTGGTCCGAAGCATTTCATAGATACTTTCAGAAACACTCAATGTAAATATATGATACAGTTAAATAAGCAAAATCCCTCACCATTTTGTTTGTAATCTTAGTTTCCACCAGGAGTCACTCTTTTAAAAGTCTTTTAACTTTTTACAAAATAAACAACTATTATTAATAAAATATAATAAAAAAAAATCCAAAAATAATTTGATTAGTTTTATTTTAATTCGTAACCATGATAAATGGTGGCATCACACTACAAATATGGTGGACAGGTGATGTCACTCTTCCTACTCTATGCACAAAAAAAAAACAACACAAAACTGTTCAAAAACATCCCCAATAACCCCTGAAATACTCTAGAAGATGTTCAGATATTCAGTGACCTGCTGCTGATGCAATCTTTTTGCGTCACTCAGCTTTAGAGAGGAGCACAACATCAGTTCTTTACAAATGATTTTTTACATTAAAATACAGTATTATTCATGTATGAAAATTATCCCTCGATCCAAGAAAATTTGAAAACAGCCTAGAGCTGTCACAAATTATATGAAAAGTGAACCAGGAGCGACATCACATATATGAATTTAATCAACACCTGTTCAGCCAATAAGAATCCAGTATTCAAACAGACCATGGTATATGTGACCACATCCAAAAGTGACATTGTTCATCGTTAATGCATGATGAGCAACCTCTTGTTTTTGATTATGGGATTTTGGAACAGCTTTTATTGTACAGTAGTGAGGTATTGTACTCAGTACTCAGATTCTATCTTCTGCAGTTCTCGAAGTGTAGTGTGCAGAGGCCAAAGTGCACACTCCTGATGCTCATGGTTGTATGTCAAACCCCAATCAGAGGAGATATGGTTTCAAGAAAACATTTGATTCATATCTATTTATTGCACAGCCATCTGTGTCTACTTGATTCTGATTGGGCAGCATAAATCATTTGACTTAACTGTTTTGGAATCCTCTTTCATTAGTCACCCTTGCACACCACAGCTTTTTCTACATGTTTTTTTAGCCACACTCGAAACAATGTAATAGTTCGTAATTCTCATTAAAGAGCTTTTAGCTAAAATGGTTTCAAAAAGTTGAGAGATATAAAATACGAGATCTGTGTTTACTAAGGTAAAACTGAGGTGAAGGTCCAACACATCAACACTAAACCATCGTGATTGCCCCCCTGTGGCTGACTGAAAACTAATGCAAGTTTATTGAATCTAGATTCCCTTTAAAATGATTTCCTTAGAAATTTTGTCTTTTACACAATGGTTTTAATGATTTTTTTACATTTATCTATACCATGAACAAAGTTTAATATTTTTTGTTTGTTTTGTGTTTATTTTCACAATGGTTCATTGAGCCTCCCCCAAAAAACTAGGAAGGACCATGTGATTGACAGCTACTCATATGCTGCAAATGATTAAATTCAAAGAAGTCATTCTCAAATTCTTGTTTATGCTACAAAATAGGTTGTATAAAACAGGCTACGTGTGACAGATGCATGTGTGAGCCTGACTCAAGACAGAGTTTTGAAACCATGGCCTTACCCTCCTTATCTAAAAGGTTTGTGTGCGCATGTGCACCTTCTCCTGTCTTTGGCGCTCACAGGTGACCTCAAATGGCCCAATGGGAGGAAGCAGCATCACCTTGTCCACATTTTTTTTCAGTAATTGGTTTTGAGGTTGTTGCACCCTCAAGGGCTCAATATACATTCTAAAAGTATCAGATAACAGACAAACATAATTAAAGGATCCCAAATAGCCTCAGCTCAAAGCAGATATTTATTTTGAGTAATCAAGCCAAGACCTAACTTAAGATGAGGTAATTTGTCTGAGATGTAGCTGTTAATGTTTCAAGCTGTAGTATGCTTTTTGGCTGTAGTATGGTTGTGGATACAGCGAAACATCTTGGTTACTTGCATAACCCATCATTCTATGAAAGAGAAAACGAAGACGAATTTCAAGTGATCAATGGTCAAATGTGATCAATGGTCAAATGCTTAGACTCTGAAAGGCAACATCTTGGTTCCATATGTTAGTCAGTCACTTCAAACTTCCTCTCAAAAAAGACACAGCCAAGGTCCGTCCATTAGCCCGGCACTAAGCTGGAAAGGTTAGCATTAAACGCATAAAATTCCCCTCAATCAACAGCAAGGAGCACTGCTCTCAGCTCAAGGGGGTTTATGTGACAGAAGGAAACACCTAGACCAGGGAACTGCTAACGGCACCTCCCCCTGACCTGGAGCCCATACTGGAGAGGTCTCATTTGCCGCAGCTTGACTTGAGCGTTGATTCCATATGCCCCAAGAGTGAGTGCACCCAGTATAGCCCAGGATTGCACTGGGAGCTGAAATTCCACCACTGGGTTAGATGCACTGTGTCTCCTCCAGAAAGGAACCAGCCTGCTTCCTGATTATAGAAACTTACATCAAAGGGGCATCCAGGGGCAGTCTTTTGGAAGCCTTATGGGCTTGGTTGGAACCTTGGTTCATCTGGATAAAATATGCTGATATGAACAGGTCTTTGCATCAGCGACTACTGAAAGCCTGCAGAGTAGCCCTAGCGTGCACAGCTGAAGCACATCAGAATAACTCAAATAATGGTAAGTGTAATATGAAACAAAGCAACCAGATATTTTAATTCTTTGATGGTTTTATGATGATTTTACTGCATCCAAACAACCACATGGAACCTAAAAGGGCCAAGACAGAGGACGCGAGAGAACGATAGAGATACAGATAGAGACCTTCCACCATTAACCTCAGCTTTCGAAGGTCTCAGTGCTGCCCAGAAGTGTCTGCTATTGTATGCTCCTCTTGGGGAATCTGCAAGTATCCTCTACCAACGATCAAAGGTATTGAGAACAAAGAGCTCAAGCATATTGCGTTCCTTCCAGACCTTTATGGGCTCTTATTGCACTTATTGACCACTCATTAAGCTGGATGAGAAACATTCTTGGAGAACACGGAATGGTTACACCTGATAGCTTTTCCTCTATCCATTCTACACGGACACTGTGAACTTATGCAGGCTTTCACCTGGCAGTGCAGCTTGGAGATCGAGTATGCTTAATGGCAATCTCAAAAAAGAACAATTTTTATCTGAGTATGCAGTATGGCAGATTATTGCAATGCACACACCTCGCCTCAAGTGAATCTGTGAATCCAACACACTCGATGACGAACTTGTGAACATCCCTAAATTAAATATATCCACCCCATCTGGAAAAGAAACAAAAGTTGGAGAAAGTTGACTCTCATCTTTGCTGGGGAAGTACAGAGATTCATTACTCTGCTCTCAGTAAAAACTCCACTAGAATGCTGTAGCCATTAGCTACGAGGGTTTCAACCTCATTGCAATAGCTGTGGCGAGGTATGGCTCAGACTCAACTCCTTAGTGAATGAACACACATGTGTTCAGCGTTGCCAAGAAGAAGAGGAGTTAAACCACTCAGTGCAGGAGAAGCAGACTATTTCCTACCGCTGGCAGCAGCAACCGGGGATCGCCAAAGGGTCCCAGGAGGTGCCCACCGACCAAGTCTAGTGTGTCACCATCGGGCTAGTTGAGTCACTGGGGCTCGGCTTGATTCCTGTCTCACGGAGGAGTACATTGGGCGCTGGACTGTCCATTTTCTGACAAAGAGTCGACAACAGGATCCAGTGAGCCTCTGGTCCAGAAACCCATGCACCACTGGACTAAAGTGGGGTGAAGATCCTCGGAGAACTCCTGCACATGTCCCGAGCCATGCACTCATCTGACCTGCTCACCTTCACTGCTGAGTGACTCTTTGATCATTAATGATGGCGCCATTATTTTAAATAAATGCACTGAGCAGCTTTGAAACAGACCAGTGTGTCCGTGTCTCTCTCACCACCCACTATAGTGTTCACTGCACCCTCAATGGTTCAGTTGATGGAAAGATACGAGTTCTGCACTTCTTTCATCAGAATGCAGGCAGAATTTTATGACATCTATGACATCCCATCATTTTAAGACCTTTGTGTACACACATCAATAAGCCACATCAGTCATATTCTTATTGTAAAATCCCTGCTAATGTCAACTTCTTTTGAATGAAATCTGGATGTCTATTTTGCATGTTTCCAGGTCTGCCCAGCTGCTGTCCAGATACAGGCCCCGTTCTCCAATCATGGCTGTGACCCGTAACATGCAGACGTCTCGACAGATGCACATGTACCGCGGCGTCATCCCCATCTTCTATACCAAACCCGCCAATGACGTCTGGGCAGAGGATGTGGATCTGCGTGTCAGCTTTGCATTGGACATCGGTAATGAACTGCTAGCTCTTATAAATACAGTTATACAATTAGATATAGAATATTTCAACTTTTAGGTTTGTCAACAAAAGCCAAATAGCCCCTGTATATATGTACATTGTACCTCTGCTGTCTATGAGCACTCTGCGTAGAGCACCACCCCATTAGCTCAATAAAGGGTTCAATATAAAAAGGATACTAAATATAATATAAACGAAAAAGAAAGGAAACATGGGTTTATGCGTATGGCGCATGTATTATAAGGCCAAAGAATTATTTGATGGTGAATGTGAAGCCAATCTTTAACTCATGTTTACAATTGTCAACAATGGTATCAGTACCCCGGCACCTAGACAACAACGGAAAGTAACTCAGACAAAGCTGTGCATCACTTTGAGATTCACCAGTCTTAATATTCCATGAATAAACCCCAAAAATCATGGTTCTCGTAATTTGATAAAGAAGTATTCAGAAAAAAAATTGGTGGTATACAAGCTACAAAAACACTACAATAAGAATTATTTATTAAAAACAACATTTGTATAGCTTGCTCTTTTGTACTCAAAGAACATGAAATCAAGTAATAATACTAAATATTAATTTCATTGTTTTGATCACTTTTTTATTTTCACCTTATAATTGCAAGGTGATGGAAAATGGAAAACCTCTCAAGTTTGCCTATAATCTTTTGGTAGACGAATAAATCATGCTATAGGATTAATAAAATCTATAGCCTTAAACTATGCCATGCCATACCAAGCATGCAAACGTTGAATGTGACGTATTTCGTTGTAGGACAACTGATGGGGAAAGACCTCTGGGGGCATGAGTGAATCCGCCACTTTAAAAGGCCAATGATGCACTTGTCAGATCAGATACTGGCAGATACTGGGTTCTAGCTCCTCCACCTTTATACTTCAGGTTGATGCAGCAGCTAAGGGGTACTCTGCAATTCCACAAGTGCACCAGGGTGTCGCTCTGCATCTGTGCCCCAACTGTGCACCCAAGTGTACCTTTCAAAGCTGGAAAGTTCTCATTAGCCTTGATAGGGAAATTTTATTTGGCTGCGGCTCAAGCTGCTGTGTCTGTGCACGCCATGGTGACATAGGTCTATCAGTCATGTGCACCGGGGTTGAAAGACTTGCGTTCAGCTACTGACTTCCCCCAGCAATGTTGATAGCTCTAAACATTGGCCACACTCGTGGTCCAGGAACACCACCTGTGGCAAAGCTCTGCTTCCTGAGGACACAACCTGTGTCCCCATGTGTCTTCTTTGGTGTCGCCATGAATGACTTTGCACCGAAGGTGTCCATGCTCAAGAAGCAAGCTTAGGGTCTAGGTGAGCTAATGGTTCCATGCCGTAAGAGACAAGGTGTGCCCACGTCCACTCCGGAAGCCCATCTGTCCACCCCAGCCCGCCACCAAAGAGAGTGTAGTCTATCATGGTCCTGTCCTCCAACAACTCATTTAAGGAGGAACAACTCTCCCCAGGGTAGAGGGTACTCTCCTTCTGGTTGCTCGGTCACTAACCGAGGATAGCTATGCTGTCTAGTATAACTTCCCAAAAATAATAGGTTTCCCCTGGCCAGGGGCAAAAGAAGACCCCATACAGGTTTGTCTGACTGTTGCTGCTACCTCTTCTAAGTTTAGCTTTGGCCTGTATCAAAATACCTGGGCCTTGCGTAACCCCTATTTCCTGAAGGAGGGAATGGAGATGTATCCCCTTGCCAAGTTCACTCCAAGAGCAAACCCTGTAATCTCAATCATCTATGAAAAACTGTAGTACAGTGGTACCTCGAGATAGCACTTTACACGTTATAAACCTTATTTCTTTTACGACACCTTGACTCTAACACAAATTACAGCACTTTATTGGTAATCTACACATAATGTTTTGCTCGATTCAAAACTGATTTAAAGTGTTTTAAAGCGTATCAGGCCCTTTTAGCACTGTCTGCAATGGGAGAATGGAGTGCCAGTCATTTTATTTTTTTATAAAAGATAAATATTTAAGCAAAATTAATCTTGAAAATTTTGCATGACGATATTTAAAAGCTATTTACACCTAGGGTCTCAAACAGATGGGACCAAAACTCCCATTATTACCTTTAAAAATGGAATAATAAACCATTGAAGCTGCATAAAACAAAAGATGCTGAAAAACCCTCATAAAAACACTGAAATTGTGCTTTAATGCAAACATAATAACACCAACACACCAAAGTGTTTCAATAAATGTAAAAAAAAAAAAACATAAATGTTAAATATCTTGAAAAATTTTGCTCCCTTGATTTCTGATCAATGTCATATTTTACTAATTCATTAAATGCCTCTTGCCCAATGTAAGCTGGAGATAGACACCGGCAGACCCCCCTGACCCCAAAAGGGAACAAGCGGGATGCAATTGACAGCGACACCTGTTTCCAGGCTGCAGAACTGATTTATGAAATCTGTAGTTTATGTTATTGGTAGGCCATTAAAATCAATGTTAACATAAACGGTGTTGAAGGGTGTGAATAAAATGAGAAGGATTGTTTTTGACCAATTCATTTTGATTTTTCAGGTAAGAATCGTAAGTACTTCAAGTCTGGTGATGTCATCATCGTTGTGACAGGCTGGCGTCCAGGATCTGGCTACACCAACACCATGCGCATTGTCGTCGTGCCTTGAGCTCAGTGTCATGTACTGTGCCGAACCATCAAATAAACACATTGTCATCTGTTTGTTCCAATCTAATCTCAAATACTCAAGGTGTACATTCACATGTTTTAAATTCCCATAAAGTTTCAGTCCCACCAGATATCATCTTCATCAGCACTGTACTGTATGTGTTTACAGTTACACTTTTTTATCAATAAATCTTGTGGAATTTAGATGTGTACCTTGTGTTTTACTCAACGTTGGTTAAACAGTGTTTCTTTCAACATGGCGATGAACCAACGTGATATATGAGAAACAGATAGAGACTTCTGAGGGTCCAGCTTAACAAAAAACTAAATAAATAAGGCAGACTGGTAGACAGAGAACAGGACTAGATTGGCACAGAATAAATTCAGAGAACAAAAGAGTGACTGAATCCTATGGAACAATAGTACGGGAAACTAATGCAGCCAAACGAGAAACAGGTGCGGAGGAAATTAGAAAAACAAGCAGCAGGTGTGCTTGAGTGCAGGCAGAGAATAACAGTCACAGTCTCTGTCAGTACACAAATTTCTCTATTTGCAAATCGTCACAAATTATAAAATTATAAAAACACTTTACGGCAAGACATTGTGTCATAGTTAAAAACACAGTTAAAGAAAGACAGCTATCTTTTTACAAAGTAAAAGGTAAATCTTTTCTGGCAGTATTTGAACAATGGATTAGTGGATGTGACATTAAAGCACATTTTTCTCATAAGAGGTTTGTTAAGTGTTTCTTGGTCGTAGCTATGAAAGTCATATCATCAGCCTGTCGGTAATAACGAATCATCTAATGTTTGTCAGACACAACAAGCGAACTCCAACAGTAATAAAAAAATTACTGTTAACTGATATTTCTTATGTTTCTTGTGTTTATACCATGCATTATTTTTTTTTTAAGATTTGCAGTTTTTTAAGATGTAAACAATATTTAAAGCCAAAACAGACTGCTAATATATATTAAATGTACGCCTTTTAAAAAAAAAAATCACAATATTAAAAACCACATTTAATACTTTTTAAACACATTACTTGCCATAAAGTGTTTAAACCGCAACATCATGTGGTTTTGCAAAACGTGCAATTTGCGGATTGTGTACTGACACTCTTTCACCCCAAAGTTTACATACGTTCATATGAAATGTGGCTGGTTTATAGGAGTGTTGACACTATGAAAGAAATTCCATTGACTTGAATGCAATTGCATGTGGCGATGCGGAAGTTCCCGCCTACAGGGTACAATTCTGCCCTGACGGAAACTTCAGCGAGGAACTTTGACCTGTGATATCAAGTCATGTGATGGGTCTTGAGCCACCACATTGGAGAGGTCAGGTCTGTGAGCTTTTTGATCACTCAATAGAAAGCAAATGTACATTTTTAGGAAGTCAGTATTGCTTTCAAGTAAATTAGAGAGCACCCTGTTATAACGTAGATGAGTTATATAGTGAATTGTTAATTTTTTAATGATGCTTTTTTAAAGTTTGGTTGGTGGGCTCATAACGAGCTAGCCTATGATTGAAAAGACATTGATACCGGACAATGCAAGTTGAATGCACAGTTTAGCAGTGTGGGATGGTTGAAAATGGTGGCAGAGGCACTTTTTATGTGAGAGATTGCACAGCTTCTAGGGTGGAGGCAACTTAGGCGTTAGAATATCTAGGATGATGATAAATCGTGCAAAAGGTTTGGAGTGTTGGAAGCATTGAATCCCTTTCAGACGTTTGGGTGATGTAGGAGTTTGTGGAAGAACATAATTTTGCTTAAATAGCGACTAATGGAACCTGCCTGGAGGTCTTTGTTTCTGTGGAAGAGATAATGGAGATGAGTGAGAACTCTGGAAATGAAAAGGCAAATGTTATGTGGAAATTGAGATGCTTTCAGTATGTTATTGAGAAAAAAGTCCAAGAGATTTTCAGGGGATGGTTTAAAGAAAGCTGAGTTGTGAAAATTGAGGAATTGACGCTGGTATGGGTCTGCTTTTGGGGTTAAAATCCTGAGATAATGAAATAGAAAATGGGAAACAGGGTTAGCTATTTAGGTTATCTAAACAGAGTTATCTAATTTTGGTGCCCGAGGGAGGCATTCCACTGCACCCCGTGCATTCCTTGAGCACACTGAAGAGGTTCACCTGCAAAAGTGAGGGGGCAATTGGAAAGAACAGATCAGGGATGAGGGGGTAGAGTCGGCAGTCGAAAGATCTTGCGGGGAGCAGGAGACATGGGCATGGAATCAGGAGGGGAGACTAGCCAAGAAAGCACAATTACTATAACCAGATGAATGTTGTAGGAGAGAACAAGCAAGTTTATGTATGTGAGGGCTAATGATTTAATAAAAAATGTATTAATCAAATGACAACACGCCGATCCGAATTTGACAAAGTTTTGTGTGACAAGGAGCCTCGATCGAAAACCATGGTGCTAACAGGAGCTCACACATCTGACCAAACGAGTGGCGCCAACGAAAAAGAGTTTTGGAGTGCCATATTGGAGGTTTTTTTTTTGACACAAAGGATGACCAATGAAAGCTGGCTCCTTTGATGACACAAGTAAGACTTAAAAGAGCAGCTGGTGGCGCTTATCCCTCATTTTTTTGTAAAGAAACAGAGTCAAAAAATCAGCTTCCAACAGAATAATCCACTCGTGTTCTTTGATTTGTTCTCTGTTGTCCACTTCTTCTTTCCTGTTTCTCACATGTGGAGCTGAGTGCACCTATTGCACAACAAATGCCATCTTCAGGCAGGAAGTGTCATTGTAACAATATTTCCTCGACCAAGAGGAAGAGCACCCTGCTCAGAAGCAAAACCTTTAGGTGTGTAGAGGCTATTGTAAAAGTGTGAAATTTGCTGATTTAAAAATCAGCTGGTCTGTGCTTTTAAGATATTTTTTTTGGCCGTAGCCTTTATTGATTTTTTCTTAATGGAAAGGACTGTGGAGAGTGATAACGAGAAGAGAGAATGGGGTAGGATGAAAAGACAACAGGCTCAGGATTTGAACTTGCGTCAACCACACATATGCGTCCTGCACACTACCACTACACCACTCCGCAAGACTGGTTTGTGCTTTTAAAACAAATAGAGATTAGTAGCTTGAGACATTTGTTTGGAACTGTTGAGAGCTCTAAACTATATCTATAACTGTTCCCACTCCCTACAGCCTGTTATGGCTGTCACTGGACACACTTGCTCCTGTAATTGCATGACAGCCAAACCACCATGACTCAGGTTTATCTCTGGGACATAGAGAGACGTGTGGTGAGCTACTCTTTCATCACCTTCAGTTCTGTTGGCATTCCTCTATCCAGGCTGATGGAATTGTCTTTTCATCCATGCTTTGACCAATCATGAGCTGTAAGGGGAAGCCTGCTTTACAAATCATTCCACAAAATGGTGGTAAAAATGTGACAAAGCACATTTTTGACAAAGAATAGACCACTTGTAGGTTCAAGAAGAAATTCCTGGCTTCAATCTACTATTGAGTATTTGATAAAAGAGTTCTTACGTCGGCACTGTTGATCCAAATGCTTTTATTTATTTTCACAACAAAAACAAACAAAAGTAAAAATATAACAACTCCGTAAATTAAATCAAAATGCTATTCCTTAAATCCATTAAACTCAACCATTGAGCTTTACCTTAAATTGTTGCCCCAACATGTCCAATCCAAGGCTGTGTCCCAAACCAGGTTCTAAAAGCCTTCAGAGGGCCCTTCCTACCCAGCTTTTAAGAGGATCCTTGAGAGAAGCCTACGAAGGTTGCATTAACCCTTGGTAAATGGGACGGTCTATCTTTTATTCTTCTGTATTTTTTTTGGCAATTTGATTATGGTGCATTAGCGCCACCAGCTGGATCTGTAATTTGGATCCCGAATGAATGAAATGTTCTTGAATAATTAATATTTTTCTTTAAGTGATTCTTTTATATTTATGTTTTGTGTTTAATAAATTTGTAAGATCACTGCAAGTTCTTTTGTTGCTTAAATTATTTTCTAGGGTTATAGGGGTTATTTTTAATTGTTCTATTTCTCTCTTTTTCATTTTGAATACTTTGTATTAAAACATGCTCTGTATTCTCATTTCGATTAAATTGGTCACATTTCCCACATTTATTTTCGATTTTATGTTGTGTGCAATTTAAACCAGTATTTTGTTCTAGCTGCATTCTGTTTTCATTCTTATACTCTTAGATATTTAAAAAACTTCTATGAGCTTCTTAAAACATAAAGACATCCACATAGTTAACATTAAGATGGCTGTGTGTGGTAATGTTTACAATGAATGTAAA
The DNA here is from genome assembly GCA_007224835.1 of Danionella cerebrum. Taxonomy (NCBI): domain Eukaryota; kingdom Metazoa; phylum Chordata; class Actinopteri; order Cypriniformes; family Danionidae; genus Danionella; species Danionella cerebrum. The sequence goes on along the minus strand of SRMA01027307.1, from coordinate 60,463 downwards.
AAAAAAAATATTTTACAATTCGCCTATAACTACCAGCATTTAATGCAGGAATATACTGTTCTTTTATTTTTTTAAAAAGTGTTACTTACATGTAAATACAAAGTTAATTGTGTATTGTGTTTATTCCAATGAAAACCAAACACTGCAAGGCATTGTGGGATATCTGAGGCCACGAAGGATGGTCGCTATGCATCGTCGGAATTCAGGGGAAAGTAGGACGCATTTCAAAGCTGCATTTTAAGGACCCTTCAAGATTTGCCAAAATGAGAAGGACGTGGCGCACCGTTGTGACCTTAAAATGCGCACTCGGGAGGATGCATACTTTTGGATTGGGACACAGCTCAAGTCTCAAAAGGTAGGTGTGGCTTAATGAGAACAGGAACTTAAGAGCAATGACCTAATTACTTAACTAATACAAAAATTTTACTTAAAATATTAATAAAGAACATTTCCATTAAGATAGGTATACTTTTACAATATTTGTACAAAAAAATAAACAAATAAATAGTCAATAAACAAAATACCCAACATACGAGTTTGGCTCTTACACCACTTTTGTTTTATATCACAGTGTTTGGGCTACTAATTTATTGTGTTGTTTTTTTTTTTTTTTTTTTTTTTATTACTTCAACAAAGTTGCAATGAAAGGTGAATGTTTAATCATTTATTTCTGAGTGAGCTTTATAGAAGCTCTAACAAGATTTAAGTTTGTGGAAACGGCACACTGCCATGTGAGTTACCCTTTCAGTCACAGGCATCAAAGTTTCAGCAGTGGGCTATGAGCTATTATTAGTTTTCCAAATGCCTGATATTTATGAAATGCCAAGAAGGGTTAAAAGAGTGTTGAAGAGCTCCTATATACAGTAACCACTAATTTATTCATTTGTTTTTAGAAAAGCAATCCATAATCTCTGTCGCAAACTGCAGCTTGCTTTTCTTCATGATTTCACCACATAAATTTACTAAAAATAGAAAACCCTCATTTTAACCTTCAATTGGGTCAAAACAAAACTACACGTGAATGACCATGTTTTGTGATTATCTGAATAGTATCACCACATGTTATTAATAGTGTTCTGCATTACGTTTAGATACTGGTGTCAAGTTGGTCTTGGCGGAAGAACACAGAGCAGTAGGAAGTAGTTCCAGTCCCTTCGCGGTTGTATAAATGCAGACAGGGACAGTGGAAAAGTTCAGAAGTTCTTGCAGCCGTTCAGCCACTAAGGTAAGAGCTGTTAAGCTTGACAGATTTCACGAGTGCAGACACAACTTAAAAGATCTGTATTACTAAACCCATATAGAGATTTTATACCACTAAAATTAACATTATGAAAAGATTCCATTCATCATAATCTATAAGCTATTTGAGGTTGGTGATTAACGTTCTCACCAAATATCTTATTAAGACTAAATATTTACAATAATTTGACAAAATGTCCATCATTATTTTGTCAAAACCAACATATTGATATTGTGTTAAAACTTGTGATTATTCCTCATTATTCTTCTTTCGATGCAAAAATTGTATTGTATCTCATCCACCAAAGATTGGCAACATTTCCAAACTGGTTTGACTCGAGTTACATCTTTTTAGACTGGTACCACTAAAGGAATTTTGGGAAATTGCTGAGAACTTTCCCATTGACTTTGCATGGGGCCAAAATTTGCAAAAGCTATAGCACAAACTGAGAAACTCGTACACACTTCAAATTCACCAGAGTTGTGAAGGTTATTGTTCTGTGCAAGAAAATATTTTGGAAAAGTAATTGAACCCTATGCTCTCTTGGGGTCAAAGGTCACCATTCACTTACAATGGTATAAGGTTCTGAAAATAATTAATAGAAATTGGGGTTTGGTTATGTAAATCAGTATTTTTCATTTTCTTTTCACAGACCACTCCATGGCAACCAAACTGTTCACCCTAGCAACCAAAATCTTAGAACTCTCTCTCAGCTTTGGAAAACAATAGAGACATGGGGGTTGGTCAAAAAGGAAACAATATATTATACCAATTTCTTCATAGCAACCATACTGTTTACCATAGCAACCAATTTGGCATATCTATCTCACTATAGGAAAATCATGGAGACATGTGGGCTTTTTTATTTTACTCATAATGGCACGAGAAACATATTATGTCACTGACTCCACCATAGCAAACAGACTGTTTACCATAGCAACCAATCTGGCTTATCTCTATCTCAGCTTATGAAAATCTTAGAGGCGTGGGGGTTTGTTTATGTTACTCATTATAAAATGAAACATTTTAGAACGCTTTAAATGGTACTCGTACAATCCATGAAAACTTCAGCCATCAGGTTTTAAAAGTATATTTTCCGTCCGTATTACTAGTGAAACTAGTAGTAGTTTTGCCTTCATATTTGATGTACTTCATGTTTTTACTTCATACTTCATGTTTTGCATTAAATTCATAATTAATGATGGATACAATGTTTGGAGTCACAAGTCGAGAATGTTGTTTTCTTATCTGGCACTGGTATGTGGAACAAAAAAAAGTCATGTATCATTGTGGAACTTCTGCCATGAAAGTTCTAGCAAGAGTTGAGTTTCTGCTGTTTTAGTTTCTTTGAGGGCTCAGTGAGAATGTGTAATCCGATCAAACATGAATGTCTTTTCTAGCTGTCACAGACGTAGCTCCAGTCATGTCTCAGACAAAGGGAATGGAGTCTCCCTTCATGCACACGCAGCAGATGCATGCTGCAATGGCAGAGACCAACCTGGAGCACATGTGTCTGCTGGATATTGACTCTGAACCTACGGTTAGCCGCAACACAGGGATCGTCTGCACCATTGGTCGGTGAACATTACCACCTTAGGAAGTTTCGAGAGAAAGGCAATGTTGTCAGTTGTTGAATCTGAATGCAGGACCTGCTTCTCGATCTGTGGACACACTTAGGGAGATGATCTTGTCCGGCATGAACATTGCACGCTTTAACTTCTCCCACGGAACTCATGAGGTACTGCATACAATCTTATCTGTTTCTTTCTAAATGTTTGTTAAAAAAAAGCACAGTGACATTTTCAGCTTTTTAAATCCCAAGTTTTAATGAACCACTTATCAATCCTATTGTGTGTGAGCTTTTTAATTGCGAATTAACAATGTGAACGTATCACAATACAAACAATATCATATGGGCCACGTTAATCATATAGGTTTGAGGCCAGCCGGTGGGTCGCCCAAAGTGCACTTGAAGGGAAGAAGTGGATGAAGGAAATTAACAAATCAATGTAAATCTTGTTGGGGCTTATCTCTGGGGCTGTAGAGACCAAATCCATGACAGAGTCTTAGGTCCTGGGCTCTAGAAACTAGACTAGAGATGTCAATCTGGTCTGAGCTTGCTTGTGGTTTCGTGAACATGTCCTTAGACTGTAGATGTTTATAGAAACAATGCGCAATATAGCTCCCACAATAATCTGCAACTGCCCAGCCAAATTAAACTTACTATAACAGTGAGGCGCCACTGTCTTCCATTACCACGCTCACTCTCAAGCGGCACCAGCAATGATGGCAATAGCATCTGAGATTAACTGATAGCTCAGCCAAATATACCTACACCATAACCATAGCTACTAGTATAAAATACTTCACGGATGATCTCTAGACCGAACTAAACATTTAAAATTCTGAAAAAACTGTGACCATTTTGTGACCAACTGTGACTCCATCTTGGGTGGATGGAAACACCTGAGTCTGCCTATTGTGTATCCTTCCATTAACCTTTAGTAGTCCACAGACTATTTGCACATTTTTACTACTTTACAATGTGCTCTAGTACAACCCCTTTTTTCCAGATATTTAAAAATTACATTAATTACACAACAAACCTGAAATCGCACAAAAAAAACCTCACATTTATTTTTTCACTGAAAAAAAACCCTCGTAAACTTAGAACAAACAGTTTTTACGTTTTATAACAAAATTCAAAAGTATTGAGACGGAATAAAAATTCATAAATCCCCCCAAAAAGCAAAGAAAAAAAGTCAAAACAATGTGAAGATTGTATCAAAAAATAGGTGAACCTCTCTTAAACCTTATATACTAATCCAACACTTTTTGTGGCATTGTAAACACAAAAACACCATCTCAAAGTTCTTGTACTTTCAAGGGTGATCCATTCTTCTCAACACTAGAGTGCACTGATTTGTGGATTGCGGATTTTCTCACATTTTAATTTGAATTAGCCTGCAAATTATGCCATAACTCATGTAATGTTCTTTTAAAACTAATAACCTTTTTGAAATCTACACATTATATCTAAAATCTAAAATAAACAATAGGTGGGTTACGTCATTTCTATTTAAATTAAAACAGCCGTGTGATTGGCACTATCATCGATGCGTGCAGAGATGTCTAAGGTTTAATGACACCATTGAACGCTTGTCTTGAAACTTGTGATGTGTTTTCTTTATCGTATACCCTCATCTTTCCCTGGGGGTACATTTGTGAGCTGAAATATTTAGTCTTAAGCTTAAACCTGAGCAGAGCATAAGTTTAGACTGACCTCTCCCTTTTAAAAGTCATGGCATTTACCCTTTTTGAATGGCTTAGTATCATCACGTGATGCAGATGATATTTCAGTCTCTGAGCTACAGAAGGTCAAAAGCTCATGTTCGTTTTGCTTCTAGTGTACGACAGGTTAAGAGCAGTGTGCTATTCACTGATGGATCTATTAACACTGACACCTTTCCCCAAAGAAGGCATTTCAGAAAACATCCAGATGTTCTCAAATCTGTATTTGAAAGAAAGGGAAATCTCAAAATCTTCAGCAGAATGTTTCAAGCATAAGTTGAATAAATGTGTAATAATAAGTTAACTAATCAGACATTACATTTAAAAAAAAAAACATTTTTATATTGAGAATGACACCAAATATCACTTTTTGCATTTCAGCTGCATTCACACATAATTTTGAATGGAGACCATTGACTTTGGGCAAAAAAAGCAAAAGTTACAGATATCAGCAGAGTGTATCGGGCAAGCGACAAAAACTAAAAAGGATTAACTTTATTCACATATGAATAGATTTTAGTAATATCCAATTATTTTGTACTTCATTAGAAGTCTTTGGATACTCATGATCCACAGAACTTCGGTGCTTCGCTGCATATTTCTGTGGTATTTTCATTTATTGGGTCCAGGAACAGAGGTTTCAAAAGAGACATCCAGAGAATTTGGCAAGAGTGACACTACAACGGTTCAGCCAAGAACTAAGGAAATCAAGGATATAAAGGGAGCAGATCAAAAATGATTAAATGATTGATTGATGAAACACTTCAAAAGTGAGGGAAGGAACAAACACTGAGAAGGAATCACATTAAATCAAAATCCAAGAGATCATTTGCTACAAATAAACAAATTTTACAAAAATTACTTTTGCCATTTTTGAGTAGGCTGGAGGGTAAGAGGTTAGATGGATACATCCATCTCTAATCAAAGTTCCTCAAGGCAATGATCATCAAGATGCTCCAGATTTGGCCAGCCCAGTCACAGACATGAACATCATTTAGCATGTCTGGGATAAGGTGAAAGAGGAAGCATGGAAGACAAAACCAAGAACATTGAACTCTGGGGGGTATGCAATGCTGCTTTCTTTGCTATTCCTGATGACCAACTAAAATAATTTGTATGAATCCTTGCCAAACCGCATGGAAGTCAAACAGGTTATTAATAAGCTATTTGTAACACCAACTGAATAATTAAATGTGAGTTTAAAGCAGGTGTTTCTACAAAATAGATTTTGTCAGGGACTGTACAGTATTTTCTCCAACAATATTGTACTGCTGTAGTTTTCCTACTGTTCTATTTCCTTTTGAACATTGGGATTGTTGTCTTGCTCATCAATCAAAATTGAATCTTTGTAAAACACAATTTACACTTTATACAGTACCATGCTGAGACCATTCGGACTGTCCGTGAAGCCATTGAGAGTTTTGGACCTGGAACCTTTGAGTACAGACCTGTTGCCATTGCTCTTGACACCAAGGGCCCGGAGATCAGAACTGGGCTTATTAAGGGTGTAAGTTCATCCACTTCTTTTCTGGTGTTCTTTCAGTGTTTGAGAACATATTTTCACGTCTTGAATTTTATTCTTCAGAGTGGCACGGAGGAAGTCATGCTTAATAAAGGTAACATGATCAAACTGACACTGGATGATAAGTTCAAGGACAACTGTGATGAACGAACTCTTTGGTTGGACTACAAGAACATTACCAAGGTGGTTCAGCAAGGCAGCCATGTTTACATAGACGATGGTCTCATTTCACTCAAGGTTAAGGAAATCGGTGAGTAACCATAAAGCAGATGTGATAGAAATCAACCAACCACTCCTTTCAATTTCAAATCCTTTTAAAAACAAATATCCACATATAGAGATATTTATACACCAATCCAAAAGGGTTAGACCAATCTCTTCCATGATCACTGGTTTGTAAAGTCAAGCAGCTAAGCGTACAGGCTACAAAGGATGGGCTGCTCCAGGAGCTCAGTGAATTTTCTTTGCTACTAAATTGGTGCCATTATAACCAAGTAGAACTAATTGGGAAAGACAGCAATACAGGTACAAACGGCAATGGATAATGAGAGGATGTTAAGGCTCATGGGTCACAGGCTTCCTGCAGCCAATCACAACAGAAACTAGCACAAACTCAGTGGGTGGGTTTCCATGACTTAGCAGATATAGGTAGTGTCATATGTACACTCAAGCATTCATACACACATTCACACCTAAGGGGAATTCAGATTATTTAGTTAACCTGGTAGGAGTTTCGTAACCACGAACCTTCTGGTTTTAGGACAACCAACACCACCAATACACAAATACAGAGCTTTGACCTGAACCTGATAGAGTTACTTTGGGATTACTACAAGCTTGGACAACTCGTCCAAAATCGATTCATTTTTACTTAATGGTATATAGCACCTTGGTTAAGTCACCAGTCAATCCTAAAACCAGTTTACCACTAAAAACAGCTTCTAAGGGCGTGGTCAGTGTATGAAAAATATATTTACTTGAAAGGAATCAGACGCCTCAATGCGAAAACGGAGGTTCCTGCCTATGCGGTTTGATTCCATATTCCGCTCCAATGTAAAGTTCATCTCACGATACCAGGTCACATGGTACGTCTTGAGCCACTAGATTGGCGAGTGTGTTTGGATCTGTTATAATTTAGAGTTAAGTAGTGAATAGATTATTTATAAAATTACGCTGTAATGTGGGGGGGTGGGGTCAGTGAAATTCTGCACTGTTCAGGAGTAGTGTGACCATTCCATCAGAGGGATTTAAGGTCTTTAATTAATCTCTTTCTCACCTGATGCATATTTTGGACTGTGGAAGAGGTATCCAGGGTGGCACGGTGGCCTTCCAGTTAGAAGATTGTCGGTCCGAGGCTCGCTGGTGACCTTCCTGGAAGGAGTTTGCATGTTCTCCCTGTGCTTATACCTCCGGGTATTCCGGTTTCCCCCACAATCCCAAAAACATGCGGTTAGGTTAATTGAATAATCTAAATTCCCCCTAGGTGTGAGTGAATGTTGCGATGGACTGGCAACCTGTCCAGAGTGTACCACCGCCTCTCGCCCAATGTGCGCTGGAGATAGGCACGGACAGACCCCCTTTACCCCAAAAGGGAATAAACGGGTTGGAAAATTAATGAATGAATGAAGAGGTATTCAGAGGAAACCTACACATACACAGAGGGCACATGCAAACATAAGTATGGCCTTAAACCAGTGATGGCCTTAAACCTTTTAAACTGAAAGACCTTTTAACCTTGCTCTCAAAAGTCAGACGCTTGGCAAAATAGGGTACATAAAGGCAGTTCAAACTTTAAATATCATTAAATGTTCCAGGTTCTGATTACCTGAACTGCGAGATTGAGAATGGAGGAATGCTGGGAAGCAAGAAAGGCGTGAACCTACCCGGGGCTGCTGTTGACCTCCCAGCAGTGTCTGAAAAGGACACAGAGGACCTTAAGTTTGGTGTGGAACAAGGTGTTGACATGGTTTTCGCCTCCTTTATCCGCAAAGCAGCTGATGTACATGCTGTGAGGAAGGTTCTTGGAGACAAAGGCAAGGACATCAAGATCATTAGTAAGCTGGAGAACCATGAGGGAGTGCGCAGGTTAGTGCTAAAATAAATAGCACACTTTAATTGTGAATCAAGAGTGCTGTGTCCTGATGATTGCATGCTTTCGGGCTTCTGAGTTCAAGAAACTACGAATTCTGTGAGATTAAAAATAGTGTGAAGCCTCGGACAGAGAACAATACAGTTATTTTGTATCACTTCCATTTGTGCATAATCTCACCAAGTGTTCTAATGGTAGGTGTTAAGGTGTTCAAAACAGTTTTCCATGTTTAAATTTGTCAGATTTGATGAGATTTTGGAGGCTAGCGATGGTATCATGGTCGCCCGTGGAGATCTGGGTATTGAAATCCCAACAGAAAAGGTGTTCCTGGCTCAGAAGATGATGATTGGCCGTTGCAACAGGTTTGGCAAACCAATCATCTGTGCCACACAGGTTAGAAAAGCATATCGAGTCAGCTGATATATATATATATTTCCTTCACCACAATTTGGAAGGTTTTATGAACTGATTGTTTGATTGACAGATGCTAGAGAGCATGATTAAGAAGCCCCGCCCCACCCGTGCAGAAAGCAGTGATGTAGCCAATGCCGTGCTTGATGGTGCCGACTGCATCATGCTGAGCGGAGAGACTGCCAAAGGAGAATATCCAATCGAGGCTGTGCGCACGCAGCACAAGGTATGATCGACAGACAATTTTTTTAAGCCTGATGAGAAAGGGAAGTGATAACAAGGTATTTCCGAGTACAATTAGTAAATGCAGACTGTGATTGGAGCAGAATTTGAAAAGCTCAGGAAGATCAGGTTGAAGGTTGAAGGAAGTCCTTCAAGCTTTGTAAAATTTGGACCTTATTAGACATCGATCCAAATTGAGATTCGCACAAATCTTCTGAGCAGGTTGAGGAAATATTGATTGCAATGATGCTCCCTTCCTGAAGATGGTGTTTACAGTACAACAGATGCACTTCACACCACACAGGGAAACAGGAAAGACGAAGACGAAATCAAAGAACACAAAAAAATCCTGGATGTTGAGCGGTTTTATACTGTTGGTGGCTGATCACAGCGAGCTGTTTGACAAAAATGCAGAGAAAAGATAGGATTACGTGATACTCACGTCATCAAAAGAGCCACGTAATCAAACTCATGTGATCTCAGGTTGAATGAAAATTCAAACCAAAAATTCGGATCAGTATGTATGATCCTTTAACTACCCTCATGTCCATCCCTCCCTGGTCGAGATGCCCCTTTCTGCAGACTGCAGACAGGTTCAGCCCCAGTCACTTAACGTGCAACCCCGCCCACTGAACGTGCAGGCAATTGAAGTTTGACGAATCGTTAGGTTGCTTTCAAGCTAAGCAGGAAAAGCAGTTGAAAACTAAACTTATGAATTTCAATTGTATTAATAGTTGTTCCACATACAGGTGAAATATTTTCAGCAAGAGTAACCAGCTGCCATATTCTGCAATTTTTTTGAGAAATGTGTTGTTGAAAATCATACATAACATACAAATTGATTTAGCAGTTATTTTATTCTTAAAGGAGCCTTTGGGCATGCAAAATTTGATCAAATGGTATAGAGTATAAATTAGAAAATAAAATAAAAACAAAAGTAGTAAAACAAAACAGAAAATGTGGAACAATGTCACGTAGTTACAATGTGAAGATGTGCAAACAGAAGCAACATATAGCTGGCTTTAGTATTAAATTGTTCATATTTTCTCTGGACTGTGATGCACTAGCGACCTGTCCAGGGTGTACCCCCGCCTCTCGCCCAATGTGTGCTGGAGATAGGCACCGGCAGACCCCCGTGACCCCGAAAGGGGTGAATGAATATTGAATATTTTCTCTGGTTTTCCATTTTTTCATCTACCTATATTATTGTTTCTGAGAGCTTTTGCACGGATTAGGTGTAAAACTGCCACCCTGGAACGGATTAATTTTGTTTATCGGGGAATCACTATAATTACAATTTAGAAAATTGTTTGCACCTTCTGTTGAACAATTTCAGTCACTTACGAAAACTTACTAAAATCACTCATTTAGAAATTAAACTAAGTAACTTATAGAGGAAACCTGAGCTTAGTAACATTTTTCAATAATACATATTGTAATACATTCTGTGATTTTGGCAAACTGTATGTTATTTTGTACTTCTTTATTATGTTTTTTTCACTCTCGATCACTCAGTGGATGTTTAAATGCGACTGAAGTTTATCTCTATATTTGTGCATTAATGACTAACATTTATGGATGGAAACTAGAACCACGGCACATCATATATGCATTAAAAATCACTCTTTGCCTTGAGGGATTGACTTGATCGACATCAAAGAGTTGATTAATGTTAAATGTTAAGCCCTGATACAGAATTAACGTAACATTTAACCGTTTAAAACACACACACGTTTAATGAGATGCGTACAACCAATGAAACGACACTACAGCGTCACTGTGACACATGAGGTGACGCGCTTAATGTGTATTTGCGGGGCTCTTCTATCTCTCTCACGACTGACCCAAGGGAGCGAAGCACATCACAGCAGCAAAGACAATGACTTCAATGCATCCCTTGGGGGTCTGAGGTGAATACATGCTTTTCTGCACCATCCTAGCAATACATACCGTATTTTTCGGCTCATAAGACGCACCGGCACATAAGACGCACCCAATTTTAAAAGAGGAAGATCTAGAAAAAAAAGATTTTGAACCAAATACTTTTGTAAAATATTTTATATCAACTGTGTAAAAGTTAACAGCCAAACATGTAACATGAACAGACAGTAAACAGTAAAAGTAACAAAAAAAAGGCTGTAATGTTTTTCTTTGCCCCCACTCATCATTCTAAAGTCCACCATTCATTATCACCATCACTGTTCCAGTGCAACATTGCCCCCACATTAGTAATACCGTAATAGCCAGTAACATTGTCACTACATTACTAATAACAGCTAGTAACATTGTCACTACATTACTAATAATAGCTAGTAAGATTGCCTCCACATTAGTGATAATACAGTGGTTCTCAAACTTTTTTAGTCGAGCCCCCCTTTAAAAGAATCTGGGCACCCCCAGATGTAAAATAATAATTATTTAACTACTCCTTAATGTTAAATAACTCATTATTTATACATTATTCAAGTGACAATTCGGTTGCATGTGAGATTACCGTTGAGGGATGATTTGAGTTTATTAAAGAAGAGTTTCAGTCATTGAGAGCGTTTTGTTTTCCTCACGCGAGCAAGAGAGAGAGAGAGAGAGAGCGCTGTGCACGCTGTGCATCTGTGCACCTTTGATTTTTGTCAGCTTATGAAAACCCACATAACTCCATTAATGAAGGATCAAACTGTCCAAGTTTGTGAAACTGTCCTTAGCGGAAAAACCCCCCTCACAGACTGAAGACGATGCAGATCGATCATCATCTTATCATCAGGCTCAAAAACATCACAGATAAGCTATTAGCTGTGCACATTTCACATCTTGAAATGTATTTTAGCGTGAGAAATCGGGTTTGTAGCATGAGAGATCACTCAAAAGCGAGAGTCTAACTTTCAATGTGTGCTCTGTAGTTTCGCTCGTGAGTATGGATGCGGAAGCACCGCACCGCTGCGGCCAAAGGCATTGTGGGAAATGTAGTTTTTTTCCCGTTTTCGTTACGACCGCGCTATGGCAGAGATGGGCGATGACGTCAGCGTGCAGCGCTGGGGTGTACAAATATGGCCGCGGCTTCGGCCTAGCTCCGGAGCTCTTACGCCTCTCATACGGCCGTGACCGGACTTCGCGGCACTCTGCATTCGGTCGATAAGACGCACCAACTGTTCCCCCTCAGTTTTGGGGAAGAAAAAGTGCGTCTTATGAGCCGAAAAATACGGTAAATAAACAAAGAAAGTTTCATTTCTGTCCATTACAATCCTGGCTCTTGAGTCTTCAATAAGGATAACAGCGATTGGAAAAAAGCGGACAAACCAGGACTCGCCAAGTATTGTTTTTTGGAAAATTGATATGGACTTTTCAAATGTAAACACAATACACTTTTTTTGTTAAAAATGTTATTTATCATGTTTTGGAACCAAACTCTTAAATTGCAGGAGCACAATGTTCTAGTATCCAATCAGCAACTCTCGAGACGCTCGAATTAAGCCAGTCATCTAGGGAGTCAGATCCAGGGCCTGTGAAAGGGAGGGTCGAGGGAAGGCAGACAGACGAGGGGATAGGGCAGGGAACTATTAGACCTGCCCCTTAATACTTAGAAGGGTCTGCATCAATAAAGCACCGCTACACGGAAGTATGTGTTCCAATAAAGAACGCATGGTTGAATCGAAACTTGGCCACCCCTCAGATCCAAGACGTCCCTGCTCTCTTCAACTTCAAACGAGTTGCCAGAAGAGGGAACCTGAGCGGAGGGCAATCGGTGGAATGGCGCACAGTATGATCATTCCACCCCCACACCTCCACAATGATCACAATGGTGGAACACTCACGCTCCCAGGGATTGTTCAATCAATCTCCTATTACGACTAAATACGTGGTAGAGAATGACTGAAGAGGAACTAGCACAACACTGATAAAGTTAAACCAAGTTCAAAAATAAACATACTCATATTTGATTTTGGAATTGGAATGGATTGTTGTAATACTTGAGTAAAAAAAGCTTCTTTTATCCATCCAATCAGATCGCCCGTGAAGCAGAGGCTGCAATGTTCCACAAGCAGTTGTTCGAAGAGCTTCGCCGAACCTCCCATCTCACCCGTGACCCTGCGGAGTCGGTAGCCATCGGTGCTGTGGAAGCCTCCTTCAAGTGCTGTGCCAGCGCCATCATTGTGCTCACCAAGACTGGCAGGTCAGAATCTCCATAAACAATTGTTTCTAAGTTCAAAAAGATTTGTATGATTAAACTATTTGAGAGAAACTTTACGAGTAAGTAGGATTTACTCAAACAGATGCATTTCTCGTGGTACTGTATATTGAAGCTGACTGAGAGTCAGTCTGACATTTGCAGGGCTGAACTTTGATATTTAGCAGGCTATTTAAACCTCCTTATTCACTTGTCCCACTGTACAGTGTAATGTGCACTCTCATGGGTGCTCATGCTGTTTATAGGGAATTTAAGTCCTGAATGTCAGATTTTCAAGAAAGTATTTCAGTAATATAAAATAGTAGCACCGCCATCTACTTATGCTTTAATTTTAATATTTCTTAGGATGGATGAATAACTGGAAATCTTCAAATATTGTTTCAACTGTAGGACTGCACAGCCAGCCACTTGTTACTGCAAATGAAAAACATTTTTACTAAATAAGACCTCAGCCAATTTTGCTCGTTTCTGTTTCCTTTAGTATCTGCAGACTCATTAGTCCCTTATTTTGAATCAGAACCGTTAATCATGATTGCATTAAAACAACTTATAAATACAGCGGATATACTTACAGTTGTGCCATAAATTTGCACCTGGCAATATTTCCGATTTCTTGGTCATTTTTTCGGAAAGTATGACACTAAAGCATTGAAAAAGGGATGGAAAGAAAAAGCCACAAAAAAACAAATAACGAAAAAAATGTGGTGTGTGTTTCAAGGAGCACAATAAGGAGACACTCAAAGAAAGATGGGTTGCATGGTCAAGTAGCTAGAAGAAAGCTGTTACTACACAAATACCACAAACTAGTGTGCCTTAGAAAAGCTACCAAACTTCGGGAACAAAGTCTTTTGGAGCAATAAGACCAAACATTTTGACCATGACCACAAACGCTACATTTGGTAACTAAGACCTTTGATGAACGGAACACCATCCCCACTGTGAAACATGGAGGTGGGTCATTGATGTTTTGGGGATGTGTGAGCTCCAGTGATGTTTCTATTAATTTCATCACGACAATGATCCAAAACACAAAGCCAAGTTCACTTGTCATTGGTTACACCAGAATAAAGTGAAGATTCTGGAGTGCCCATCTCAGTCTCTTGACCTCAATATCCACTCATGGGAAAACTTAAACGTTGCCAGAATATTTTCGTGCCACCCCTTCCACGATATAAAAAAAGAGCGTGACATGAGATCAATTGATCCTGAACACTCCGAAGGACTTGTGTTATGTGGATTATGAGTGTTTTTGACTTTACCACTTTGCTTCTTCTCGCCAGAGTTCTGATATCACCTCCACGTTGGGTGCTTCCAGTTTTACCCTGGAACCATGCTACCTCGCAGAAGCCCAACCCCACACTCTTGGCTCCTCCCTGGTTCAATGCCCACCCCCAACTCCAAGACCCAAACAATATAAGTTAGCTGTGTCCCAATCCAGAAGTGTGCATTCTCCCAAAGGTGTATTTTAAGGCCACTTACGTCACAGCGGTGCCAAGGCCATCGAAGGGTCCTTCACAAATGCACCATCACGACCATCCTTCGTGGCCACAGATATCCCAAAGTGCATTGCGTTTTTTTTTTCTAAACAGAATCAACACAAAACACTTACATTTGTATTTAATTGTAAGTAACAGGTTTTTATTAAGAGCATTATTCAAGGGATTCTTTAAATGCTGGTAGTGTTAGGCGTAAATAAATACATATTTTTTATTAAAAAAAAAAAAAAAACAGGACAAAAAACAGTGACATGCGTAGCCAGCTAAATGTGAACTAAATATTGGTGGATGGGCATTATAAGAAGCAGATGGAGGAGTTTATAAAAGTTTATAGACCGTCATCCTGGTTTAAATTACACTTAACATAAAATAGAAAAGAAACTAAAATGAAAATACAGAACATGTATTAAAATCAAAAAAGAAATAGAACAAAAAAAATAAACCCTAAAACAATAGAAAATATATTACGGAACAAAAAAACTATTTTTAAAACTATTTATATATTTATAAAACTAAAATATTTTCAGAATCACTTAAAGAAAAAAAATAATAAAACTACTGATCCAGCTGGTGGCGCTCATGTGCGTGCATACACAGGTGAATGCCAGTGTCCAGGACAGCTCAGTGGTTGCCTCTTTTTAGCCCCAATGTCATGTCGTCCATATTCTTCAACAGTCTATGGGAGACACAGTCGGGAATCCAAGTTCCATGTTAGCAATTTTATGCACTCTATTCCTTAATTTGTCAGCTGAGGTGGTTCAGGGACTTGAATCCTTAAAACCAGGAAATGACTGACATTTGAGAGCTACCTGAAAAGTATTGGGCGAACTTTACAGGGAAAAACTGAATGTTTATACTGCTGTCCTTTGAGTTAGCCTTAGATAAGCAGTGAAAAAAGAACTCAGATAATGATTACTTAACAATTTTTTTAAAGTCATGTTTTATATCTTCAATGTTTTAATTTGTCTGCATTTTTTAGATCTGCCCAGCTGCTGTCCAGATACAGGCCCCGTGCTCCAATCATGGCTGTGACCCGCAACATGCAGACGTCTCGACAGATGCACCTGTACCGTGGCATCATACCCATCCTCTATACCAAACCTTCTAATGACGTTTGGGCAGAGGATGTGGATCTGCGTGTAAACTTTTCCCTGGAGATTGGTAAATCAGCCATCATAGTCTTTATTTGGTTTTACCCAGTACATTAATTTGTGAGATTTTAATGAGATTCAGTTTAGAAGTATAACTGCCATCAGTGTTTTCCTATTTACATGTTTTTTCTGTGTAACAACGCTATCCAGACCTGAAATAATGGAATATTAAATCTTAGAAGTCTCTGCACACAGTGACTGTTTTGAACTAAGTAGAAACTATGTGACACCCCTTTTTTAGTTTTGATTTCAAATATAATGTGTAGGTTTTAAAAAAAGGTTAATAATTTTGATAAATTCAAATTAAAATGTGAGAAATTCAACGGTCGTTTTTAAGTATAATTTTACAGCCACAGGTGCCATCTAGTGCTGACAATGGGATAACCCTTGGAAGTACAAGACCTGTGATATGGCTTGTGTTTTCAAAGTTCTGGCAAAAGTGCTTGGAACAGTATACATATAAGGTTTAGGTTTTTTTCATATACAATTTTCACATTGTATTGACCTTGTCTTTGCTTTTTTGGGGATTTATTAATTTTCTTTTTGTCTCAAAACTTTAGTTTTTTTGTTAGAAAAACTGCTCGTCAATTTTATTAATATTTTTTGCAAAATCACAAAATGTAATAATAAAAAATTTTAGGTTTGTTGCGGAATTATAGTGTAATTTAATCAAAAAATATTTGTAAAAAAAAACGAATATCAAGAATTGCCACAAAAAATTTATTAGAACAAATTAGTTTATACTCCATGAATTTACATTCTGTCAAATTCTAAGGGAGAGTGTGGAAAATCACAATTGATTAATTATTGCAAAACATTAATTCACAGCTAATTTTCAAAATCTTTAACATTATGTTACTTGAATGTTTACATAAAATTAACAGAATGTTGATTTACAAGAAAATGGAATAGAGGTATAAGAAGTGAATATATTTCAATCTTCCTATTTCAAGCCTTTGAATGCTGTGAGAACAGAATGCCTGACATTGTCTTGAGATCTTTGTAATATAAGCCCTCATTTTCACCATTCATTTTGATTTTTCAGGTAAGAATCGTAAGTACTTCAAGTCTGGCGATGTCCTAATCGTTGTGACAGGCTGGCGTCCAGGATCTGGTTACACCAACACCATGCGCATTGTCATCGTGCCTTGAACTGCAGCCACCCAAAAATAAAACCTTTGTCAGCTGTTCATTCTTCGATCAAGCCATTAATGTTTCCAAAATAGACTTGTGGTGGGCTCAAATGCCATACATTTCTATTAACTCAGTTGAATTCTTTTAACACCCTGTTGGAAATGATTTCCATCTGTACTTGTACTGTATGTGTTTACAGGGACATTTTTTTGTATCAATAAATATTGTGGAATTTCATTTTCCCCACTGGAATTTGTTGTCACTGTTTATTTAGAATGATCACACTAACTGTGGTCTTGCTGTTTTGAGCAGGTTCATCCAAGTTCCAGATCAGCTTGAGCTGGTGCAGAAGTAAATAAAATAAATTATTTAGTTTACTTCAAAATGTCAATGAATTATGGAAAATTATGTTGGGGGCGACACGAGTAGGTCTCGCCCAGGGCGCTGTTCCATGTAGAACTGCTGCTGCAAAATGTAGTGTGTCCTTGCAAGTGATATACTCCCTGAAGCGAGTCAGTGGCAGATGTTATTGACCCCCCTGATCGCTCCAGGAGGCAGGCCTCTCTCTGGTGCCCTGGAGATGTTCAGCATCTAATAGAATTAAAACTGGGGGTCCCCGACCTGGGGTAGGACAGGGGGCGCGATCTGCAATAAGCCACCCCTCTCCCTTGATCCCTCATAGAGACAGAGACCCCCAGGGTCCTATGAATGTGGGTGAAAAAATGTACCGGGAGAATGTGTGAGTGTGTGTTGCCTTGTGATGGACTGCCAACTGTCCAGGGTGTACCCCCACCTCTCGCCCAATGTGTGCTGAAAATGAATGAATGAATAATTGAGGTTAGTTAATGTCTTAAGGTAGTGTAATTCATGTTGTCGACTATATAATTATCTAGTCGTAGGTCATCATTAACTGTAGATCAAGTAATTAATTAATGTATTTAGTAGTTTGTGCATTTGCGGATGATTCAACTGTTTTTATAGAGCATTCCCCTTTCAGTGCTTCATAAAAGCAGATGACAGAAAATAAACAACGTAACAGCTCTACCTAGTGGACAAATCCAGAAATGTCTGGGTCATTCCTATTTGATTGTTATCATTGCAAACATGATTAAAAAGTAACCCATTGCTGTCGAGTTATTTATTTTGCTCAGTTTTTTGTTCTTTATTCTTTCTTGTACATGCTCATGTAGAATATTGCACATGTGTACATGCCATTTAGTCTGTATATGCATTTGTTTATTAAAATAATAAAAGTAACGCCAACCGGGCCATACTGTAACTTTTAGGCACAAGGGTCAAGGCAGTCTTTATATGTTCAGCAATCACAATTATTCTTAACTTCTTGTCAATTTAACAATTTGTATCGCCTTATTTCACCCAAATGACGTTTTTCAAATAGTATTTTTCCCCAGCCAAATTTTTCCTCGTGCTTGTCAAATTTATAGGCATTTTAGTGCCTTACGCATTTTTAAATGTCATTTTTAAGAATAGTTTGATATAAGGGGTCATTTATAAGTGATAAAGTATGCTAGATGCATCTTTTATTAACAAATATCTGCTTTTCAAATTTCCACTAGATGTAACTAATACCTCAAATATCCACAGCACGTTAAAAAGTTTCCATACTTACAGTTCAAACTTTGATGTCAAGTTATTTTTATACATCTGAAACATTTCACAAAAAAGGAGTATGCACTTCTGTGGCCAGTTTTGTATGTTTTCAACCTTTATAAATGAGGCCCCAAGTCCTGGGCCTTCAAATGCGTTGTCTTTTTGCCTGAATTCAGGGATGCACCTGCAACCTTTGTGACTTTACATACCCCAAGATTCTGTGCACACTTTTTTTTCAACAGAATCAACAAAACAAAAGTTGAATACATTTGAGTATTTATTAAAATGTAAGTAACAGTTGGTGTCCCAATTAGCATTTCCCCAAAGCCTGGGTAAGCTGCATCCTCCGAAGGATGCTGAACATGGTTTGGAACCAGCTTGTGGTAGCTGATTTGTACAATCTTTAGCTGTGTCCTAATCCAGGTTCTAAAAGCCTCCGGAGGGTCCTTCCTATCCAGCCTTTAAGGCTACAGCTTGGGAGGATCCTCCGAAGGCTGCAAAAACCCTTGGTAAATGGGACGCTCTAGCCTCTTATTCTTCTTGTTATTTTTTGGCAGTTTGCTTTATAGTGCATTAGCGCCACCAGCTGGATCAGTAGTTTGGATTCCGCAATGAATGAATGAAACGTTCTTGTTTAATTAATATTTTTCTTTAAGCGATTCTTTTTTATTTATGTTTTTTGTCTGATAAATTTCTAAGATCATTGTAAGTTCTTTCATTGTTTAATTTATTTTCTAGTTTTTTTGGGTTTATTTTTAATTGTTCTATTTCTTTATTAATATTTTGTCTTTTTTATTTTGAATACATTTTATTGAAACATATTCTGTATTTTCGTTTTGGTTGCATTTTTTCTGTTTTATGTTGTGTGTAATTTAAACCAGTATGACGATCTTTTATAAACTTCTTCTGAAAACATAATGACATCCACCAATACTTTGTTAACATTAATTTGGCTGCGTCTGTTAATGTTTACAAAAAAAAAATTAAATATGTTTTACAATTCGCCTATCACTAGCAGCATTTTAAGCTTGAATATATTGTCCTTTATACAATAAAAAACAAGGTTACTTACATGTAAATAAAAATTCAAGTGTGTTTTGCGTTATGGAAAAAAAACTGCAAAGCATTGTGGGATATCTGAGGTCACTAAGGATGGTCGCGATGCATCCTCAAAATTCAGGGGAAAGTAGGACGCACTTAAATGGGTGCATTTTAAGGACCCCTCGTGTTTTGTCGAAATGAGACGGCCTTGGCGCACTGTTGTGACGTAAGTGGCCTTAAAATATGCACTCGGGAGGATGCACACTTCTGGATTGGGACACAATGCAACAGTAGATTAAAACGCAAGTGAAGACCGTCACCTACGTGAAATCCACCTAATGAAACAATGCCCTCCAGTGCTTGTAAAGTGCTATTGCAAAAGGGCTACGCATGTACGTTATGCACAAAGGCTTGACGCCCAAGTATAAATAGGACTTTAGTCCCTAATTGCAGTTTCTTCATACTATTTATTTTATTTAATCTAATAATTTAATTGAATATTTCCTTGCAACAACCTGTTCAGTGCAAAGTAACCACAAGTGAAAGAGAACTCCAGAATTTATTCATTAGTCAGAGATAGAGGTAGCCAAACAGCTCAGTTCACTCATATACCATAACACTCAGGGGTAGCGGAGCTCCGGAGCTATCCGTCAAGAGCTAACATGGCCGTGGGGAGCCTCAACCACCATATTCTTGAAAGTCAGCGTGAGAGTAAGCACCAATATTCCGTATACCGGACCGGACGGGAGCATGAGGGTGATAACTAATGAGTGAGTGAGAATGGTCTAAAGCAGCAGAGCGAGAGAGAGAGAGAGAGAGAGAGAGAGAGAGAGAGAGAGAGAGAGAGAGAGAGAGAGAGAGAGAGAGAGAGAGAGAGAGAGAGAGAGGAGAGGGGGAGAGGGAGAGAGAGAGAGAGAGAGAGAGGGAGAGAGAGAGAGAGAGAGAGAGGGAGGGAGAGAGAGGGAGGGAGAGAGAGAGAGAGAGAGAGAGAGGCATAAGAAGGATTTGATTGGAGATCAATACACAGAACCTGGTCTCCAATCAAGCCGAATGTAATGACATTGGCGCTCACAACCATGGCACTATCTATATATTCTGATTTTATGCACACAAATAATGTATAAAATATCAAATATTTTCATTTGTGAAAAAACAATATTAGAATATCATAATTGACAAATCATTTGTTGCTACACTTTACATTTATTTCAGATCAAAACTATGTGATATTAAAGTTGTAATACATTTGTAATAAACATGTAATCATTAAATCTCATGTATTTATGGTACATATTGTATAGAGAGGCTTTCCACAATTCACATTACTTTCGATGTCCATTAATCATTGATTCTGTAAATAAAATAAAATACAAAAAAAAAAACATTTTATGCAATGAAAAACACACAGGAAATGGTTTATTCTTTCATTCAGTATTACACTTTACTTTTTTGATAACTTTTTTTGTAGGCTCCATGCACTAGTTTGAATTAGAAAAAAAATGCTGAGTGTAAAAGATGAAGGAATATTCTTTATTGCCCTGTCAGAGAGCCTGGTTTAATATAGGTAATAAAAAATGTACTCATGTCAGATCATGTCGTGTACACCATAAATCAACCATAATTTCTTTTGAGGTTACCTATCATCCTCTGGCATCTCGGATTGGGTCACAGTCTTCCTTTCTTCTCATTAAAACCTGTGGGAAGATAAGATAAGAGAATTCCAGTGAGCTACAGCATACTTAGAGTTCAAATTTATGGGACAATATAGTGGAACTCTTCTACTGGAAGATCCCTGACTCTTTTATCCTGTAGTTACTGACCTCCTTACAATCTCTAGTCATCACCATGGTTTCCACTCACCTGGTTCCTCTAGCTGACGGTGATCTCCTGCACATTCCTGTTCCAGTCTACTTTATGGTTTTACGCTGTGTCTTATTCACATGCGTTTTTTCCCTAAATTTTTTCTGTCAACAAACTTTGGTTTTAGTAACTGACACGGATTCACCTTCAATGACAGCATGACAGAAGACGAGACAGCTAGAAATAAACAATAAAAACACAAGACAAGTGTGTCTCACATGAGCGGTGGATTGATGACAAACTTTTCGCTCCAATATGAGTCTACGGGAAAAGTCAAACTTTAACGATTATTTCTTCAGAAATTACGTTATTTATGTAGGATTCAAAGTACAGTAGTTTTTTTAGATTCAAGTTTATTTTAGTGTGGCTCACAATGGCTCAATTTTCAACGATCAAATTCAGAGAAGTCCTTTTCAAATTCTTGTTTATAATTACAAAATAAGTTGTGAATAACAAACTGTGTGTGAGATGGTTATTTGCGAGCCAGACTCGAGGGGGAGCTCTGAAAAATCCTCATCAGGAAGTCGCAGCTGTCAATGGCAGCACCCAGGACTGCTTGGCGGTGGCCTCATATTAGGCCAATGGCAGTAAGAGGAGTCCGTGTTTTTTACAGTCTATGATTCAAGATGAAAAGATTACACAAATCAACCCCTGGGCTAGGTTCACTGACCAACCCACCACCTTCTTGACCCTACCCCACCCTGCAATGTTTTTCCTGTATTATGTCTATATGTGCTTGGTTGCAATGGCTTTTTTTTACTTGCTCCACACTGCCCTCTGAAGAACAGTGCGGAAAAAGGCTCTTTTTGAGCTACCTTACCTAATGTATATCCATTTCTCTGTTTCTTTCTCAAATACTACCTCTCAACACTGGCCCGTCCCCATCCTGTCTATGTCTGTTGCCAGAAGGCTCTTCTGGTTACCCTGAACTCAGCTGTAAAATCTGTATATCCAGGCAACAGGTGTACTCCTCATCTCTCAAAAACCAATACTAGTGGTCCAATATGGATGCTGTTATCAACAGGCACATCCAGAGCCCCTCTGTTGTAGCTATGTCTAAGAATCGAATACATTTACCATTTTAAAAGTTGGGGACTCTTCCGGTTGTCTATAGCAGGGGTTCCCAAACCTTTTTATTCTGGGACCCACCTAGGCATTTACACCTACCCACCTATTTTTATATGGAAAAATGGGTAAATAAAACCTCATTTACAGAGCAGTTTTTATTGTACTTAATAATAATGAAATTTACAGTTGATTGCAATACTTAAGGGCTTATGAGAAACACAGTTGTGTTATAATGCTAATATTGTAAGAATAACTGAGTTATACTTATTTACAAAGACAAACATTTTAAGAAATGACAAGCATAAAAAATTTGAGTTCACGTATATTAAAAGACATTTCCTCAGTACGCCGTTACACTATTATCAGAAAGTGGAACTTTAGCTATCTTTAATGCAGCATCTTTACCCAGCATTTCCTCATGATATCTATGCAGGCCGGCAGCAGAAGCTCCTCTCCTGTGGAGTGTGGTTTTTTTGATTTTGCAGCTCGATATGGCAGCTAAAAATGAATCGGACTCGGTTCATTCATTGAATGCTGATTCAGATTGTTTCAGCTCATGTGTTTTAACTTAAATGATTCATTTGAAAAACAGAATCGTCTCTAAAGAGTCGTTCAATCATTATCGTGCTGGTTTTGATTCAGCGTAACATTATAATGGATGCAGCTAAGTGATTTTGCGCGACCCACCATTCCTCACCATGCAACCCACTAGTGGGTCGCGACCCACAGTTTGAAAACCTCTGGTCTATAGTCACACATGGGAGTAGACCATCACAGATCTACCTAGGAGCAGCTACAGTGGATTGCATTTCAAAAGCCTGCAAATGCATCCCTCCTGCAGATAACCTTTTCACACAGGTGTATACTTTTTTATGAACTTCTTAAGGAAATTGTGTCCTTTGGTCCCAGAAGCCACCACTAGATGGCGGGGTGGCTAATCACTTGTTCCAGAAGCTGAAGCTGCTAACCTTAATGTAACCAAACACTCCCCCCGAGTTCACCTCACCTAAACTCTGCTCACTATCAGGTCTTGCTAGTATGGACTCCTTCGAGCATCTTCCGGTTTACTGGAAGATTCTCCTTCTTTCTGCCCTTAGGCTGTACTTACTGACGTCCTTACAATCTCCAGGTTTTCCCACAAAGGACTCCACTCTGAACCAACTACCTGGCTTCTCTCGCAGACAGAAATCTCCCGCGAACCCCTGTTCAAGTCTACTTCATGGTTTGAAACTGTTGTTTCTACGTTCCTGTCCATTCTCTTTGAGTAAAGTTCTTGTTGTTGCCTAGTTTATTCTTTCAATAATTTTTGGTTGGTCATTAACACTTACTCATCTTCACTGAAACCATAACCATGTACCAATTAAGGTAAAATGTTAATAAAACGGAAATGCAAGAATAACTGTTACCTGAGGTTTTGCTGCAGGCATTAAACTTAATTGTTACAGTGTGCAGTGTTACCTGCTTTTAAACAGGTCAAAACATTGTTCACCTTTATCTGCAACTCTGACAAAGATGCCAACTGCCAAGATCACAATCAGAAAGATGACAGCAGACAACAGGATTGTATTATTGTTGGCAGAAAAATCGCTCTCTGGAACGTGACACCGGTTTGCTGAGGGATTTAAAAAAGAACACTTTCTTTGTTATTTCTTCATTTCTATTAACTGACAACAAACTGACATGTCTTCTATTCAACTTGATTAATTATAGCAAAAGACATTAAAGCGTAGATGATTCTACAATGTTTTAAATGGCTTCTAAAGATGGCTATAGGGATCATCAGAAGAATATGCACAGTGCCAGGGTCTGCTAGTAAGATTATTTAGTATATTATTTAGTATATACTATTTAGTAGATAATCCAACTGTAAAAAAGTGCATTTCTATTAATGCGCATTATCTTTATTTGACGTGGAGGAAATGGTATTTTCTGTGGGTAGTGTAGTTTTTTTTTTTTTCATTTACACATTCATCCCATGCTGTATTCAGGTATTTACCATATATTAAGTCTAATGTGTAATTTATTTCCATTTTTAATAATAAATTAATCTTAATCACAAATAAAATCTATTTTTAATTTTTTTTTAAACTGTTATCCTTCCTTATAGTTAGAAGGTTGCCGGTTCAAGGCTCATCGGTGACCTTCATTGGAGGAGAATGCATATTCTTGCGGTGCTTGTAAGGGTTTCCTCCAGGATTTACTGGTACTCCAGTTTCCAGTCAAGAGGAGGAAAAGAGGCTCTTCTGACCTCCCTGATGGAGGGAATAGAGATGTATGTCGAGTGATCAACTATGGGAATCTGCCCCTGAAGGAGCTGTTACTGTGGTCAAACTTGACCTCTTGACCCTAGCCTGGTGTTATCCCTCTCGCAGTTATACAAATGTCTGCCAACTAGGGCCCCTTCAACAATGGCTATGTGGCAGCCACAAGCCCTTCGACTGTTTTTCAGTTGCTGCCACCGCCCAGCACTGCAGAAGAGACAAAATCATCCCTGATGCTATAATATTTGGCTGTCATCCAACTTGCAGCTCTACAAACAGCTCCCCTCCAATAGCACCCACGAGGCAGCCACACCTCGAGTGGAGTGGGCCTCCAAATGCAGAGGGCAGGGGACACCACACACTGTATAAGCCAGGCCTCCACTAACCAGTGGGCCAACCTCTGCTTAAAGACAGCCTTTCCTTTCTGCGGACCTCTACAATAGACAAAGAGCTGCTTCTACCTTTATGTTTCACAGATGTGTCCACATAGAGTAGTAATGCTCTTACTGGGTAACACAAAGACTGGGATAGGTCTCCTGAGGCTGGGCTTGCAGGTTCACAACCTGAACCCTGAAAGGTACAGTGGGAACCTTGTGCAAAACCCAGGCCTAGGCTTAGACATAATGCCAGAATCACCTGGCCCGAATTCCACTTGGATTTTAAGGATAGACAGGGCCCTGAGATACCCCACCCTTGATTGAGGCCATGGTCATCAGGAGTGATGTTGAGGGCCGTCAGAAGTGACAGGACCCCCTTAAGGGCACAAAGAGTGCAGTTAAGCATGGTCAATGCTCCCAGCTACTGAAAGTGGTAGGGAACCTGGGGTCCTCTGTGGACAGATATGCCAAACGTTGATATGCATGGATGCCCCTACCTGAGTGAGAAGATCCTTCCTAGGTGAAATGACCCAAGGAAGTACTGTCACAAGGGAAGAAATTTCTGGGAACCATGTACTATTGAGCCAAAACAGCACAATCAGAAGGACTTTGTCCCTGTCCCTTCTAACCCTGCACAGCCTGTCAACCAGCTCATTTGAGGAAACATGTATTTGTACTCATTGGTGGAAATGAGCCCACGAAAAAGTTGGCTCAGTTGCTTGGGGGTCGCAAACAGATATACCTAAGCTTCTCTGAATCTGTCCCAGATCTGTTAGCCAGGGGATATAGTCTCTATTCTGCACTGGGACAGTGCATCTGTTGAGCAGCAAATACACTGATCTTGGTTTAACTCCAGGCAGAGAAAAGAGGAGACCTCAACTGGTCACGAGATGAGGCTAGCACCAGCAAACGTCTAGTTCCATACCCCATCACACCTCAGCAGTGCCAGGGCTAACAACGCAAAGGTTGTGGGTTTAAATCCCAGGGAAAGCAATAACTGACAAAAAAATGTGTTCATTTAAATGTAATTCACTTTGGATAAAGGCATCTACCGAATGCATTAATGTAAATGTAATGTAAATGTCGGAAGAGGGAATTTATTGGGTAATACTGAAATGATGAGTGGCTGCAACTGTTATTCTGTTATGGTGCTTAGTGGTCAAATTAAAGAGTACTCACAACACTGCAAGTTGCACATAAGCACAGGGATCGAAAAGAGAACATCTGCCCTGTGGACCTTTCAAAACAAGAAAAAGGAAGACTTCATTATCCCATAAATCCAGCCAGATTTGTCAAACGCTGTTACTCTCACACTCCTTTGTTGTATTACCTTAATACAAACACACACTTCGCACGCATTTTCAGACAAGTTGATAACTGCAGTCTTCATTCTATCCTAGAAAACAAATAAACACTAGTGTAACAAGCTTAAACAAGCCTTGGTAATGTGAAGTTTCCCTAGAAAAACCCATTTACTTTGACATTTCATCAAATTGTACGCAGGTGAACTTTTTACTTTGAAAAGAGAACTACCTTCAATTGTGGCCTACGGGTATAGATAAGATGAAAAGAAAGATACTGAGAAACAACATGATAAAATGTCTGCATGACATCATTATTATTTGATCTGAGATTGGCATTGCTCAGGCTGAATAACTGCTGGCTGCTTACCAGCACAAGGCTTTTGAAGTCTTTCCCTTCTTTTCCTTTACACTGAGTGGATGATTTCTTCTCACAGATGAGCACTGAGAAGTTGGCTTTAACCCATGTTGTTATCTCTGCCCATTGCTGACCACCTTGGGACATCATTTTGGCAGTCCAGACTTGGCAGGTAAACATTCCAAAAATAAGGCACATGATGTGAACGATTAAGGCATATCATTGTATGCATACCTGAGAAATTCCCTTCAGAGAAAGGACACTTAATCCAAGTCTTCACTTCAGTTGTAAACTACAAAGGAAGAAAAGATTAGTTCTAAGTTATCTAAATCTAAAAATGTCCTTAAACGTTGCGAAACAACTTTAAAAGAAAACTCTGTCTTTATGACTAGGCAACTCCTAAACTAAAGTCACATGGTGTGAGAGTAGAATGTTTAGTATATGTCAGACATCCCTTAAATGGAATGGTTCAAGCATAAAATGCAACAATTTTAACAAATCCAGCAGGCATCCATCCAAATGCATCTGAAGGTTGACATGGCAGCCCAGTAGATCCCACGAGTGCACACACACACACACACACACACACACACAACGGAGAGTTGCAAAGAGAAGAGGAAGTGTACCAGAGCCAACAGCGGGGGAGAACAAGTGAGTAAGAGGTAATTAGAAAGCATTTTAGAGTTTTGCAGAGTGACAGCAAATCCAGGAATAATACCTTTCAGGGGAGTCAGGAGGTGTGAACCATAGAACTGACAACCATAGAAGGGAGGTGAGAGGTTATCACCCTAAGTGCTGATATAGGAACGAATACTTATTGTGAGAACTGAAAAAGGAGATTAGGCACAGGTGTTGTGGTAGTGATGTGACTATAAGAGACAGAGAAGAGAAGAAAGAAATAACAAACAGATCTGACATTGTGATGGACAATATGGTAACTGCCATAGACGCACCAATGTTTCACTGGTGAATAGGAGAAAGTATGATGTAGCCACATAATTTACTAGGAGGTCTGTGGTTTCACCAATATTCTTTTTGATAGAACAACCTGGTATTTTTAATTATTATTATTTTTATCACAGATAGTCGAGAGCTTGGTTTAACTGCCCTTTAGAAGAACTGTGTTTCTTTACAGCTCTGTAACTGCTGTGTTGACAACAGCCAGAGTAATGGCGGCCGAACCAAGGACAGTGTTACTTTTTATTCTGCTATAGTGGGTTACAGCATGTACAGGATTATATGTTTTCCATTTGATCACACAACAGATGTACTTGTTTGATATAAATAATAATTTTAAAAACACCATGAATCGGCCGCCACCTGTTGGCTTGGTGTTTGAGTGTCCGTGGGGATGCATTTTCTTTTTAAACTGACTGTTTTTTGTACACGGTGTGAGAAAAAAACCCAGGTAAGTGTGGACATGGACGCAAGTCTTGAACTAGTCTCTCTAGTACTTGCTCCCATGGGAATTTCCTAGAAATGCGACCAAACAAATGCCACACCAGCTGCCTCTGCATTGTGAAGTACTATTTTACCTCCTAATGCTATTTCCAAGGAAGTGCCTTCACCCTATAGAGCAGGGGTCTCAAACTCAATTAACTTGACGGGTGCTCGAGACAGAATCTGTGTGAGGTTGTGCCGCATCATGTTTTCCACAATAAAAACCATTACATTCAAATTCTGCTGTTTTCTTTCTTTCTATTCTTTTTAAAGTCCAGACAGCATCTTTATTTTTATTTTGCCAACATTTCAATTAAAAACCTTATTAAAGTATGTTTTAAAACTTAAAAATTTCCATTCCAAGATGCAATTTCCTGCATAAAGTCTAGCCTTAGTAAAAAAATTAACCATTTTGGGTTCACATGGATTTCTTTCAGATCTCGCCCAGTCAGGTACCTTTTTCTCATGGAGATATAAATTGGGCATTCTAGCAACATGTGTTTTCCATTGTTTTCAAATCTCTTTATATTTTTTTGCAAAAAAAGATACGTCGGGGTGCCCCTGTGCTCAACAAAGAAATACAGCATTTCCCACTTTTCCTGAAATTGTCTTAAAAAATGAAAATGATATCACCCTGAGAGCCATATAATCTACTGTGATGGGTAGTTTCATCCAGCTCCACACAAAACACTGTTAAGTTCCATTCATTTTAAACTCACAGGCCGCACTAATATTAAACTTTCATATTAGGGTGGGAGGCCACAAATTATGGTTTAGCAGGGCATGAGTTAGAAACCCCTGACCCCTGATTTTATTCTTTCCAAACCTCAAGATCAAAAGAGATTAATCCTAAATACAGTGGTGCCCCAAGATATGAATGCTTAGAGTCAAGGTGGAGAAAGAAATAAGTGCTGTTCTGTAGACTTAGAGAACCCAGTGACGCATTCACAGAAGCGTCTCTCCATCTGTTTACGCTCGTGTTTGAAATCATGTTGCTGTTAGTAAATCGTGAAAAATCTAGAGACAGTAAACTTTCATACGTGGTGCTGTAATGTTTTCTGCCACCTGTTCCACCTCCTCCGACATATCACTTCACTCTCAAGGTAAGGTTTCACATTTGTGTACATATTACGTATTTAGCTTGTGTTTATTCTGTTTTATTATCATTTATTACATTAACAACGTGTAGATTTAAGGATTGAAGAAACTTTACTTGATTTTTCTCTGGTTTTCCATTTTTTTCTGTACTTATACTGTTGTTTCTGAGAGCCGTTGCACGGATTAGGCGTTTTACATGTAAAACTTGCTTAGAGATATGAAATGTTCGAGTTACGAACGCCACCCTGGAACGAATTAATTTCGTATCTCTGGGTTCCTCTGTACTTGGTTATCTTATGCCTAAACATTACTATGTTCTACCCTCCCTTTGGTAGTTATTGTTAACTTACTAGTTTAAATTTTTGTCCTTTGGACCTGAATGTTTTTCCATCTTGTTAATACAGAATGATCTTGAATCTTTCCATGACTTTGCCTACCCTCACCATGCTTGATGCATCTGGTTTTCTCAGACAATCCTAAAACATAATATTATGCTGATTGAAGGACTCCAAATAGCACATATTCCAGTGGTCATCAGAGTTATGGAGTGAGCCAGTCCATTCCCATCCAAACTCACTACACCAGGGGTTGCTCATGCTGTTCACTATTCAAGATTTAAACTTTGCTTGAAAAGCAAATTAGAAAAAGCACTTGAACCTTCATGCAGAGTGTAGGGTGTGGATCCACAGAGGAGAATGTCACCTGAAATGAAACATAAGTTTCAACATAAGAAATGGTTTGCCACAATCCTCCATAATGATTAAGGTTTCAATAAAACAGGATATACTTTTTGGCCCTGTGAATGAGTCACATTAGAAAGGTCTCTGCAGCTGCTCTTTCCATCAGTGTGACACAGAGATACAGTCACTTTCACTGGGCACCTCGGTTGCCACACCAACTGGTCTTTATTCATCTCATAGGTTACATCAGACCACAGATCTTCCAAATCTGCAAAAGAATTAGTGAGGGGTGGATTCTCTGTTAGGAAAGGGTGCAATGTTTAAGATTGTTTAGGGGAAAAAAATAGCAAGCAGAAAACTGTTTTTTTTTTTTTTTCAATTGAAACTAAATTAATAGTGGCCTCACACCAGACAGTGGTGCAATGTATAGATGAGAGCAAAAGAGGAGCATGATCAGCATCTCCCATAATAGTTTGTGCATGACTATTAATTATGACTACACCATGACTACAGCTACATGAAACTCAGGAGATTGACAAAGACCTTTAGGGATCTCATATATGGGACCTTTTCCAGTTACGATGGGCAGGTATACAGATCCGGGCATACCTCAATGGCATTGTGCTAGCTTTGTCTTGGACCCAGTTGATTAAGCATTGCGACAGGGTGCTACTGCACCTCTGCCAGCTGTGTTTGAAGGTCAACTGAAAGAAGATTTGTTTGTCTGAAGATGAGGTCTGGAGATGAGGCAATCTCATCTTGCCAGTATGGAGATTCCTGAAGCAAACCCACATTCCTGGAAGGGGTTTGCAGAGGGTGAGCTTTAAGACGGACAGGCTCCAGACCACTGCTAGTGGCAATGACCAGACTGACCCTATACAAAAGCCAGCTGGGTTTGAAGGTCAACTGAAAGAAGATTTGTTTGAACCTATCACAGTTCACCTCTTTATTCAAAGTTATCTGTAAGATGCGCCTGGGCCATGCTGACCACCCTTGGGTTGTGTCAGCATGACGCGTGGTCCTACAAAAAGCTTTTGAGAAGGTGTCAATGGCTCAGGTTGAGTTGAACTGCTGAAAGGAAATACAGGCTGTGATTTTGAAAGATGGAGATGAGGCAATGTCAGATTCCTGAAGCCAGCACCCATTCTTGGAAGGAGACTGCAGAGGTTGAGCTTCAGGATGGACAGTCTTCAGACCATTGCTGGTGGCAATGAGCAGACTGACCCTATACAAAGAGCATGAGAGAGCCCAAAGATCCACCCCCAATCAGCAGGGAGATGATATCAAACAACACTTGGTCTTTTAGACCATTGGGGCAACAGAGAGACAGAAATTTGGGACAGTAATTATAGCCTATGTTCATGGCACAGGACTAACAGCTTGCTGGCAGAGACAGAACCTATAGTCTCCTGTTTACTTATATGGAGTAAATGAGGTTTTGAGGAGGTTGGTGGGTCCATCAGGAGGATGGGGTGATCCACCTCCAGGTAGATAGAATCTAAGTCCACTGCGAGGACAGCAAGTAAGGAAGTGATTGGTGGGTGGTTTTGATCATTAGGGTCTGTGGACTCCCCTTCGTGGTGACACTACTGGGAGGACAGACCACACAACTCAAGTTCACGGGCACTTGACCCTCAGCATCCCCTGCCAGGGACTGGGCGTGGGACATGGGATCAACAAAGGGCTCTGGTCTGAATGAAGCTGTTTACCTGAGCAGCCGGCCTTGAGGTCTCCACTCCCTGAGTCACGGCAGAGGACAGAACAACTTGAGGGGCACGTAGGACTCCAAATAACCTCTTAGAGGCTTCATCAAGAATAGTGCAGGGTTATCTCAAGCCAAAGGTATACTGCATGATGAGGATGCCATGGAGAACAGGGGCATGGAAGCAGGCACTAGTGAAATGACAGGTTCAGCTGGAAGAGCGAGGCCCGTGGAAGGTGTCTTCCTACTCCCCTTCTTCTTGGCCCGGTGACTGGCACAACAGTGGGCAGGGTGGAGGGGAAATTTGGTCTTTGAACAGAGCTTAGCAGGGGACAGTGACTCTGCCAGGACCTGTGATCAATACTGAACATTGAAGGACACAGGGAAAGACCCAGGATTGCTGCCTAAGCCATAGTAGCCCTTCTAATACACAGCAGGACACATGGAGGAGTTTTGGAGAATCTTCAGAGAATTTACCCAGCTGTTGGATGCTGCTGGCAAATTCCACGTAAGTATATTAAGAAGGACTTTCCTGGTCATGGCCCATGTCGGCACAACCTCACCATGCGATTTACTGGGGACTTAGGGACCTGAAGTTGAAGGCAGATTACTCCATAAAAGTAGCAGGTTCCATGTTTTTTTAGGAAGATTTGTGAGATTGGTTTGACATACGTGAAATGACTGAAGGAGGAACTAATAAGCCCGAAGTTGACAATGATTATAGGCGATTGAGATAGCAGTTATGAATTAGGCCATTCCATTGTTTCACTCTTTCCACTAATTCCCTTGCAAAACTCTCACTCAGCAGTACTTAGACACGTGGCTGTTTCTGCAACCAACTTCTCCAGCTATAGACCCATTGTGTTGGATTTCATTGCAAGGTCATCTTAAACATCCTCTATGGTCCAGCATAGGCCAGACCTCTCCTGTCTGGTTTTGTCATGTCTTGCAATATCATCCTGCCTGTACACTCATTACTCTGTAGTGTTGTGATTGGGACAACCATCCTCCAGAGTTCTTGACCGTTTTTGAGTTGTTTTTGACCTTCCTGGGAGAAATTTGCATGTTATTGCTGTGCTTCATGGGTTTTCTCAAGGTAAGCCATTTCCCCCCCATAATCCCAACAATGGGTCAGGTTAATTGAATACTGTAAAATTTCCCTCAGGGAGTTTTAGGAATATGGTTGAATGTTATAAAGTGAAATTACTGTTTTTGAAAGGGCAGACTTGAACTCTACGTGCATCGACTCTTGCTGGCCAACCCTGAAACAAAAACAACTTGGTTACTTGCATTCTCTGAAGGATTAATCAAAGAGGTATTTTGAGTGACCAACTATGGTAATCTCCAAGCACTTAAAACAGATCAATGAAAACAGTTTCATTGTGCAGTGAAATTCGCATGTACACCTGTATAAAGCCAGGGTACTTCGTATTCACTCAGTACCACAACATTCCACCAGGACTTACAACACATAGGAGGCAGAAACAAACCATACAGGGCCTAGCAACAATGACTGCTCCCCTCAGTCAGGTGCCAAAGGGTGGGAGGAACTAGTGCAACATATTCTGAAGGAAATTCAGGTTAGGCTTACAACCCTTCATCCACTACTCCTCATCCACAGCACTACAGAGGAGATGGGTTATATCCTCAGGTTATAATACTTAAAAATGTGTACTGGGTGTCTTCCAACCACCAGTTCTGCAAATTTCTAACAGCAGAGTCCCTTTCATCAATGCTCATGAGACAGCTACTTCACCTTTAGTGGAGTGAGCCCTCAAATGCAAAGAGCTGGGGACATTGCACACTGCATATGCCAGGTGATAGGACTCCACTAACTGTGGGCCAGTCTTTGCTTGGAGAAAGCTTTTCTTTTTTGCTGACCTCAAAAACAGACAAAGAGCTGCTATAAAAGGCTAAGCCTTCTGGCCTCTCTGAGAAATCTGACCGTCAGATCATAACTAACTAAGACCTCATTCAACCCCTTCCTGGAGCAAGGTCATTATGAACATGACAGGGTACACTCTGGGATCCTCCCCACATGAGAGATGAACTGACCCCACTTACCAGCATAGCATGACCTCATAAAGGAGGCCTTAGCATGAGTACATGTCTTGATTACCGAAGGCGCTAAGTACTCATGGTCTGATTCTGTATATGGATGTCTCAAGTAGAAGTTTAGTTAGTGAGCCCCCATCTCGACAAGCATGTGGTGTCCACTCAATCGATGGGCAAACACCCAGTCCAACTCCAACCTGAGAAGAAAGGTGATGTGTGTTGAGTTCAAACATCTCTTTTCACAGTTGACCTTCAGGCCCAGGTCTCTCAGGTGCTGCAGCACACTGTTCCTATGCTTGATCAACTAATCTCTGGACAAGTCTAGCACAAGCCAGTCACGGAGATATGCCAGAATACTCAGAATGATCTCTGGTCATTGTAGCGGGCCCAGGGCCACCTCAAACACCTTTATGTGCATTAACCCTTGGCTACTACTCAAGCATGACCATAAGGACCTTTGCCTGGAACACCTGTAAGGTGGTCATGATTTCCAAGTTTGAAGCAGATTGACACGCCACTGAGTACGCCTTTTAACAAGACTTTTTTGTTTGGAAGAGACACTTGGACAAATCCACCAAGCCCAGCACTGCACAGCATAAAACAAGCAATAAAATCCACAAGGAGCATAGCTACATAGAGTACCCATAAGCTTCTGTACCATCAATGACAGTGAGAGGGCAAGGAGCTTGAACATCTCAATGAGAGTGTTCAGAATTTTTGTCAGCTCTTGATGCACTTCCACAAAGAAGCCACCAGGGTGCAATAGGGAGAGTTCTCTTGCCAGGCAGTGGTTGCATAGCTAACTTGGACTCCACCCAGAAAAGGAGAGTCTGTTCCTCAGCATTCTTTGGAGCAGAGTGTTCCAATGTACGTGCCCTGTCCTCAACAGAGAGATCGCGACCGTTCATACAAAACCAATGTGCAAGGACACACACAAACTTAACCGCAGAGGTAGTCTGTGGACTGACTAGACACACAAACGATCACTCTCAGGCTGGGGCTATATAACGGACAGAGATTTGAACTCTCTGAACTAGTATCTTCAGTTTGGTGAGTACTCAACGATCATCTTTGTTGGGGTATTGGGAGATTCTACAGCCCCGAAAGGTAACAGAAAGAGTTAAGGCAGACATCTAGGCTTTTGTAAGTGTGCATGCTAATTTCACTGCACAAGGAAAGTGATTTCATTGACCCATTGTACATGGTTGGAGAGAGATTCCCTTAGTCGATCACTCAACATACATCGAAGTGAATGACTTAAAACAAACAGAATAATCTTTAACACTACATGTTAAGAACTTTTACTTATTTTTACTTTATGTCAAGAAAACATCTCACCTCAATGCACAAACAAGGTAGTGCTCTAGAATAATGCAGATGAATGCTTCTCTGTAGATGTTGTGGTTTTATCTGAAACAAATATCAAACAGGTTTAAATTAAACAACAGCAATGACTAAAGAATACCAGGGGATGGTGATCGTGCTTTTCTCACAGTTTTGTGTGTCCCATTTCCAGCGCAGATTACAGTATGTCTGTGGCAGAGTCGGAGGTTGTAATCTGTTTCCTTTGGGGCATCTTTTACATTCACTATAAGGTGTTTCCTGGTTGCATCCACCGTGTATGACAACTTCCCAGCTACAATGACAAAGTTTTACCAGAAAGTCATGTGCTTCCATGGTTGAGAATCTATTGTCTCTCTGTACCCAAAATGTTCCAAAGACAATGTCTTTGGTCTATAAACTTGCTTCATAATCCATTTCCATGTGTTTATCTGGTAATAAGGGCAGCAGGTTAAGCAGGTAAGCCCAGTTTTCCATCTCAGCATATAATGGGATATAGCAAAAACGTATAGTAAAATGGTCATTAAAATCTGGATTTAACTAAACCTGGTGAAAACGTCTTAAGTCGGATCATAGTGATGCCTAAAATGGGCTACATCTGTGAAAGCCTGAACCAAAAACAATAGAATCAGAAGCAGTGTCTGTGCTGGGCTCAGTAAAAAATGTAGTGGTCTGTTCCCTGTACTCACCACTCACCATCACTCAGGAACAGATTTTCCGAAATAAAAAAACAACAACAAAAAACACAAGACTGAAGATCAATATCAATTCAACTTGAGCTCTCATAATTCAACTGTTAAAGAATTTAAGCCATGCCTCCTGGATGCTGGAATAAGTGCAAAAGGATGTAAAAAAAAAAAAGTAATGAGAGCACAAACACATGTTGGCCTTATAAAACATGTCAATGTACTGTATTTAGAACCTTTGCTCACATGAAATATTCAAATGATGAAATATTGGATTTAAAAAATATTTTTTTTAATCAATAAATGGTCTCCATTTGGCTTTAGAAATACCTAATTGGCAGCTTTTTTCAATGGTGTCTTTCTGTTTGAATGTTGCTTTTGCTCACAATTCTGTCTGCTTCAATATTTGTTTTTTGTTTCCATGTCTGTTAATTTTTGGCACAGTGATTGGGCTCTAGATCAACCTGTGTTACCCTCTATATTTATACATGAGCTGACAGAATAACAATAAAACTTACTGATGCATTCTGGAATTTCGTCTCTGATATCTTCATGACTGCATTCTGTCACAAAAAATAAACAAGAAAATGATGGTTCACCTTCATTTAGAAGCGGCAGGGAAACCAAACCTAATTTAGGCATACCAGGAACAAAATAGCTCTGTGACCACATGGCCTTGCAGTAGTTTGGAAGTGTCTTGAGACTCACAAACACATGCTGTCCAGGTCTCACAGGAATACACTCAAACCCTACATCCACCTGGAAGAAGAACAGCCATGCAACAGCATCATTACAGTAACTGATTCTCTGATCGGTAACTCGCTAGGTTAAAGATCTCTTTATCATTAAATTCTGACCTGTTTTCCTGTGCTGTTTTTGCCACCAACTTGACCAAACGTGTACATCTGACAGTTTCCTATCATCCCAGCAGAATTGGCACAAACTGAAACACCATGCATGTCACCTTAAAAATACAGTAAAGCAGGTAGTGACTCGTTTAGTGTTTTCTTCTCAAATTTAATACAAAAATCAAGATACTACACTGTTCAGCTCGTCAACATTTGACCTTTCTGATAATAGACCAAAGTGATTTTGTTTTACTATAAAGGAAGTACATTAAAAAGTACTTTAAAGAGGTTATATTTAAAGTCATCAAGTTACCTCAACCTAATTACATCATCAACATAACAAAAAATCTTCTTGACAGGACTAGACAAGACAAGAAATACAGCTAGAGTGATGAACTATGATGGTGACATCCACATCAGAGACATTCACCTCAACTATGAATTGGTTGTTGTGGTCTGAAGTTATTAAAATAAACATTGTCATGAAAAGCTTGTTAAGCCTGTCAAATGTTCTCATCAAGTATGCAATGTAAAATGCCGGGTAATTAATCAGTCCGAATGGTTCGACCCAGTATTCAAAATGTCTACAGGGAGTATTGAAGGCATTTAACAATTTGTGTCCTTCACGTGTGCGTACAAGTTAATAGGCATTACATACATTAGACTTAGGGAAAACTCTCGCCCCCTGTAGGACCTTGATGGTAATGACATTTAGTCCATGATAAATGGGTGGAACCCTCGCAGGAGTAAACAACGAGTATATAGGATACCTTCCTGGAAGGAAGCTTCCAGGCCGGGATCTGGTCATAAACAAGACAATGAGCCACCAGTACCAGGAGACAAAAAGGCATTATTTACAACTTGTTCTCTGGTCGATGAATCACAGGATTATGTTTGGACGGCCAGGTATGGCCTAAAACAACAGGTACCAGAGGAGAACTAAAAACAAGAAAGTCTCTGAATGGTTACATGAAGTGATCATGCTCAGTGATTGTGTGATGTGATTGATCCTTGACATCCAACATAAACAAAGGTGTCTCAGAGCAAGATGAAAGAGTAATCTAGTGAGCGAGATTTCCTCATGCTCCTTTTATCACGGGTTTATGAGTCGTTTACCCACACGACTGGTGAGAGGAATTGTGGTGTAAAAAAGTTAGCACTTTTTTATCATTGAAATTTGACATTCAAATGACAAAATAAATCATAAAAACGACATAATTAAGTTTGTTTATGAGCATCTCTGTTTGAATGCAATGTCAATCTCAGCTGACTACTGCAGTCAAAGGAGCCATCATTCACATTGAGCCGCCATTGTATTTGAGGGTGCATCAATACTAGCGGCTTTACAGTAATCTCTGTCCGCTAGAGCCAGAGTTTGATCAAATGCACAACACACAACACACATATTTCACCGTAGAACACAAAAAAATTCAACATTATAAATGAAATGGTGGAGGCAGTCGCATCTTTCTCCACTCCCTTATCTCCATTCCTGCTGGAACTCAGTGTTTTGTCTGTAGAGACTCTCGTTGCCCTGCTCTCTGCATAAAAGGAACTATGGATCTGATCAACTGGTCTCTGAATGCAATTGACACCATTGCGGGTTCAGAGAAGTCCACTTGTCCTGTAGGAACATTTGCTGCTGGCTACACGATGGACGCCAGGGCGAAGTGGCAAAATGTGTGCCTGGCTGCTCTGTCCCTGAAGGATGTTGAAGATGTTTTCCTAATTGGAGCTGTGATAACTGGGATTCTGCGGATCAGAATATGTGGAACTCTCAGCTATCAGCGACTGTCAAAGGCAGTCAGTGCTCAAAACTCCACTAAGCTGACCGGCTGGAATGAAATGTTCTCTGGACTTAAGTCTTTCGGGACTCACACTGTGGTATGTGACCGCAAACTGGGTGTCATTGGGGAGAGACTGACAGCTACTCGTTGGATAAAATGGAGACCGGTGAATCAATGAGAGTGTGTGAATCAAATGCACAGTTTTGACCCAAATGTACTTTCTTCCATTCTCTTTCCCTCACCTCCTATAGCACAAAGTCGAAATATTCCCAGAGAGAGTGAGATAACGAGACACTCTGCGAAGGACAGGGCAGAGAGACACTTTTTTGAGCTGCCTTTCCCATTGTATACCCATTTCTCTGTTCTTCCTAGATAGTGCCGAGAATGGCAGCTGTGGTCAGATTCTCTCCAGCGTCTTGTCTATTGTCTGTCTTTAATGTACCTAAACTTGAGAGCATCCTGTGTACCACAACAAATTCCTTGTTTGTGTGTAAATGCACATTTGGCAATAAACATCTCTCTGATTCTGAATAGTCTATCAAAAGTATGATACAAGGCTACGAGCAGATAAGGCAGAAAAGTAAATAAAATTATACCTTCTAGATATTTCAAATATAATAAGAAAGTAATTGTCCACAAAGTACTACTGCAGTCACATAAGCAGTCACTGAAAAAAAATATCACTGTAGATATAACTATCACTTTAATTTGACACATTTTTTTTTTATTAATTTTACACAGAAAAGTAAAGTTGACGCAAATGTTTTAGTGCTGAGATCAGGATGATACATACCAGAAACATTAGCTGATGCTGTGATTCTGAGCTGAAGGGAACACTTCCCCTCCTCACAACTCAGAATTGTAGATATATTCACACTGTGGAAGATGGTGCTGCTAACAGCATGATTCCTGCAGTGAAATCCGGATAGCAGAGCTGGAACACAGAGAGCAGCATCAGGAGATTGTCCATCAAGGTGGTGAGAGTGAATGAATGAATGAATGAATGAATGGAAAGACAGAGACAGACAAACTGTTGGAGCTATGTGCTGAAAGATGGACATAAATAGACAACAGATACACACGCACACACACACACACAATGAAGAATGGTGATAGATGGGAAAAAGATAAAGGCAGAAAAATAAAAAGATGAATAGATAAACAGATGGGCAGACTCTGAACAAAGATGGAGTAAAATAATAACAGAATTAAAACAACAATATAATTATAACTATTATGACTATATAATACAGTACTAATATGTACATATTGTAGTAAGGTAGGTAGGTAGATAGATTTAAAGATAGGGATGAAAGGATGCATATAGTTCAGTTTTTCTCAATCACTTTGGTACATTTATCAAACCATCTGTGCAAAACAGTAAAAATAGCTAAACCCAATGAATTACCTACAAAAACCAGTCTTGTACTAAGTCTTTTACTCAAAATCGTACTCAAAAAGAAAAATCTGTGTCAATGAACAAACTTTTTGAGGTGGACTTTTTCCACAAAACATGAGAAAAAAAACTTGTGAAACAAAGTTAAATTTCTAAATACCCCAAAAACGTCTTGCGTAACCTCTCATTCCGCAAAGGAGTCACTGGGACAATCTGCGAAGCTTTGACCAGGCTCCCAAATATTCTTATCATAATAATAATAGCTGAATTTAGCAAATTTCCTGTTCAATTACACCCCGCACCGAACAGATCAGATGGTGCATTTCCTTACAATCTGGGTTGAGAGTGTGCCTTATGCAACCACTACAATGCTTGACAAAATGTAAAGTAGACATGTTTATCATATGTCCTCAGTTTCCATATAATAGGTTGGTCACTTGTTTAGTGTTAGGACCTGGCATGAAGTCATACACACAAAAAAAAACATATGTTGAGACAGGCAGAAGCTCTTCTGTTGGCACAAACCATACAGTCAATGATGTGAGCTAATATTCTTATGTATTGCTTCAATAGGATTCAAGCTAGGCAAGACCAGTGAAGGTGAGTGAGTGGGCGAGTGAGCGGTTGAGATACGAAACACAATCAGTAGTAGGCAAATATATTGGGAGCGTGACATGCTCCACTTATTCTAGTGACTCTCAGTGGCTCACCACAAACCCTCTGCACGTCACTGCCTCAAACTATGAACAACAAAGCTTTTATGAGAAAGACTCCTCCCCCCAATTCCATTACATCAATGAGGACGCCAATGATTCACAAAATATTTATTGGGACTAATAAATAGAGCTCCCTTTCAACTTACCAGTTCAGGTTGTTAAAAAGAAGTGGTTGTAATGTAATGTAACTGTATGTGACATATTTTGATTAAAAAAACATTTCCAAAAGCATGCGTCAGGTTAATTAAATAATCAAAATTTCCCTTAGGTGTGAGTGAATGTCTGTGTTGCCCTGTGATGGACTGGTGACTTGTCTCTCGCCTGATGTGACCAGGAAACGGAAAGAGTTGGTTAGAAGATGAATGAATGAAGAACAGATTTAAAAACCTAGAACAGAGTTCCTTTAATGAAACGTAAGTCATGTGAATAAAACATATTACAAATTTGCAAAATGAGAAAAATCAAAAATAGCAACTGAAAAGTAAAAAATAAAACGGCGAGAATTTCAAATTTGCACTTTCGAAAGAAATTATAAACTTTTTCATGGGTACATGACGTGAAGATGGAACTTTGTTGTTTTGGGAATTTCAAATATATCAAAGCAACTGAGAGCAACAAAGGAAGGAGAGACAGAAAGTAAGGAAGGAAAGATTTGATGAACGATTGGGGAGAACCAAAGCCCAGACATATAATTCAAACAACAAAAAAGCAAGCTTTAAACCGACAGAGAAGAAAGAATGACAGATGCTCACAGTAAGCTCTGGGTTTGCACTGCAGGCCCTGTTAGAAGCAATCATAATGATTTTTCAGTTTATGTATGTTTCCGGCAAAAGAACAGCATTATCATCTAAGAGGAAGTGGACGATAACAGACCAAGGGATTTCCCATTAATTTCTGGCACTTGAAAGTTCCTTGTACAAGTACACAATTCCTCTCAAACCAGGTAATAGATCCAGTTGCAGCAGCCATGAACATTATCTGACTAGATCACATATTTACATGTATGTATTTGAACAAACACATGTGGTCACATTTTGACTATTTTTAAATCCTGTATGTACGGATGACATATCTAATTTAAATAGCTTTTCACACTGTAGTTATACTGTAATGCATGCAAATCACCTGGTAACTAACTTATTTGCTGGCTAACATTTCATAACTGCTGTTTGTAACACTTTAATGTTAACAAATTATACCATTAATACATTCAGTCTCATAATAATAATACATCTAAAACTATTTATTACCACTCATTTAAACTTTTTAAGATGCTCACGTCAAGATTTCATTTTCAAAAATCAAACAGCAGTTAACAGAGAGTTAAAAACAGCTTTGGTTGTATGATAAAAAAAAATATTTATAGCTTAAAGAATCTTTTGTTTATGACAAGAAATCAACCTCAGAGCAGTTCCATCCACAGTGCTGGTTCCTCTCGATCCTTTGCATCTGGATTATGTGGTTCTGAAGAACGAGTGAAAGAAGAGAAGAAAGGAAAACAATGTTCATGTTGATCCGCCAGGTTCTAACACACCGTTGCAGAGTGTGCAGTCACACAGAGACACCTCAATATCTGACAGGCATTGACAATGAAAGAAAATAATCCCGCCCATAGCACACCTTCAGAGCACATGCACACACACGC
This sequence comes from Danionella cerebrum, assembly GCA_007224835.1. Classification (NCBI taxonomy): domain Eukaryota; kingdom Metazoa; phylum Chordata; class Actinopteri; order Cypriniformes; family Danionidae; genus Danionella; species Danionella cerebrum. Next base: position 18,456 of record SRMA01027307.1, on the reverse strand, counting down.
ATGCCGGCACACACATACACACAGTAAAATCATCTAAACAAGTCAAGTGCAAAAACATAATTAATTTTCACCAATTTTATTTGGTTTCCCCCAAAACAAAAAAGAAGGTAATTATTAAGAATAATGGTAGTTTTTCACGAAACAAAAATAAATCAATTCTTTAAACTGGTCAAAAGGACCTTAATTATTGTGATCTGGAGTGTTTCATCATGAAGGTTATACACGTTTAGAGGCTGCGTCTGTGCAACTCAGGTTTCAGAATAATAATTTATTTTAAAAGGGTCATGACATTGTTTTATTTTTAATAATATGCTGTTAACATTGGTCTAATTGTATGTGAAATTTGATTCTTTTACTCAAAACGTATATTTTTAATTAAAATCACACACAATCTCTTTTTTTCTAGGCCAGGCTTATTCCAGAATTGCCTGGAATTTTCATTCAGAAAACTACTCCCCAGTTACTCATCTTTTGGTTACTGATTTGCATATTCATGATGTGTATGCAAAGATACTGTCTGATCTAAGGTGTCTGTTATTATTATTAAGTTTTTAGTTTTATATTATTAAGTTTTTAAATATAAACTTATAAAACTTATAAAACTTATAAAATCTCAAAACAGGCAACAAACAATCGGAATCCAATATCAGAGAAAGCAATACAGCAGGCAGGTAGCAAGACTCGTAAACGGTAAACAGGCAGGGACACAACAGGTAGGCATGCACAGGTAGTAAACTCTCAGAATTGCTGCAGTAGGCAAACAAGACTTCGCAATGTGTGATCAGTTTCAGTCTGTTTAAGTAGAGGGGTGAAATGCAATTCTGCTGGGTGACTAATCAAGGTGGACCTAGGGATCGTGGGAAATGTATTGTAGCGGGCAGAGGTTAGTGGGGCGATGGTTCCCTCTGTTGGTCCCCCCCCCTGCGAGCGACTCCTGGCGCGAGGAGGCAGACGGCGACGGGGTCTCCCACGTGGTCAGGGGGCCGGCTTGTTAGGGTGATTGCGGTGGAAGGTCTCTGTGAGGCCTGGATCGAGAATGTCCTCTGCATTGACCCAGGAGCGTTCCTCAGGACCGTACCCCTCCCAGTCGACCAGGTATTGTAAGGTACTTCCCCGCCACCTAGAGTCTATAGGCTATACGTCTCCTCACCATCCACTAGAATGGGCGGGGGGCCCCTGTCGGAAGACTCCTCCTCCCCCTCCTCGATGGGACAGACAGCGGGCTTGAGCAGAGAAACATGGAAGGTGGGAGAAATGCAGTAGTGGTTAGGCAGGGTAAGGCGAAAGGATATCAGGGTGATTTGTCTTTCTATTTGAAACGGGCCCACGTACCTGGGACTGAGTTTCTTACAGGGTAGTCGGAGGTGCAGATCTCTGTTGGATAGTCACACCCATTGTCCGGGGGTGTATTCCAGGTTTTGGCGATCGGCTTGGTCCTTCTGTCAGTGGATAGCATGCTGTAAGTAGGTGTGGGCCAAGTTCCAAGTCTCCTCGCTCCTGGGTAGCCAATCATCCACTGCTGGGACATTCAAGGGTTCTCCTGACCAAGCAAATAGGGGAGGTTGAAATCCTAGGATGCATTGGAATGGGGTCAGACCCGTGGAGGGTTTCTTTAGGGAGCTGTGGGCATATTCGGCCCAAATCAGGTAGCGACTCCAGTCGTTTTGGTGCTGCCTGCAGTAGGAACGGAGGAAACGGGTTATCTTTTGGTTGAGCCTCTCAGTTTGGCCGTTGGCTTGGGGGTGGTATCCTGAGGTCAAGCTGATGTTGACCCCGAGTGTCTTAAAGAACGCTGCCCAGACACGAGATGTAAATTGGGGTCCTCGGTCAGACACGATGTCCTCGGGTAGGCCGTAAAAGCAGAATACCAGATTACATAATTGTTCTGCGGTTTGTAGGGCAGTAGGGAGTTTGGGCAGTGGTGTCAGCCAGCAGGCCTTGGAGAATCTGTCGATTACAGTGAGGATGGTGGTGTAGTTATTGGAGGTGGGTAGATCTGAGATAAAGTCGATGGCAATGTGTGACCAGGGGCGTTGTGGTATGGGAAGGGGTTGTAGCAGACCTGCTGGCAGTTGTCGTGAAGGTTTCTGTGTGTTGCAGGTTTGACAGCGTTGGATGAACGTGATTGTGTCCTTGGACAGTGATTGCTACAAGAACCGATTCTGCAGTAGCTGTATCATGGCGTTTATGCCGGGGTGTCCAGAGCTGGGCAGGGTGTGTACTTGTTCTAGGATCCGGGTTCGCAGGGCTTCGGGGACAAATGTCTTGTTGGCTGGGCATTCAACTGGGGTGTTGGACTGTGCGTTGGCCTGCTCTAATTCGGTGGTTAATCTGCATGGGTTCTAGGGTCAGTGGTCGCCGCAGAGGCAGGCGTTCGGCGAGTGTCATGGGGAAAAAAGACTTTTTGCACACTCTAAATAGGACTTTTGGCGCTCAGAATGGTGGCTTTAATGTAATCTCAGAGAAAACAACACAAGAAGGAAAGAGAACAGAACCAGAAGAAAAGAAAACATCATCACAAGCCCAGTAATTTCACAGACAGGACTGAAACAGTACTCTTCACAAAATCAAAAAACATCCATCAGGAAATTGTGCCTACTGCAAAAAAAAGGACACCGTAGAACATATAATTTTAAAATGTATATAATACATTAAGATAGAAAGAAATCAACTATTTCTGAAAATCAAAGACAAACAGGTGATGGGCAGAAAATATTTGGTGACGTAGGGCACTTCTTAAAGACATGCAGGTTATACAATAGAATTTAAGTGAGAGAAATACATTCTGATCCACATTCTCACCCACCAAGTTAGTGGCAGTAATGCACTAGTACAATGGTTTGACAACCGCAAATACACCCCAAAGAAGAAGAAGATGAATTGCAACAATTGTGCAAAACTGAAAGACCCAAAATTCCCCCACAGACGTGTAAGACTTATTGCAAATTTTCAAAAATGTTTGATTGCAGTTGTTGCTGGGTGGCCCAACCTGTTACTAAGTTTAGGGGGTACGATTTGCTGACTTGTGTTGTCTTTGTTTCACTGTTATTTACATTTGTTTGATGATTTAAAACATTAAAATGTAACAAACATGCTAAAAAAGAACAAATCAGTAAGTAAGTAAACACTTTTTCACAATACTCTCCGTTCAGTACACTGTCCTCGGTTCAATACACACTTATGAACTGCTGTATTTCAAATCCTCATTTGAATCACCATTCAAAGAGGAGGGCAAACAAAGTACAAATGATCATCAGCCCAGGATGGCTTAGTCGGGTAGTACTGATTTAAAGCACTTTTAGAGACGGATTTCTGCTCTTTAAAAAAAGATTAAACTTTTATCTTTTGCCATTTGCAGTTTTATAGATTGGTCAGTGTAGTCCCCCTATAGGAAGAGAAATATAGAACTATAATATGTAAATATGTAAAAAGTGCATTAAACATCAACAATACCGTGACACTGCCTTACCAGTATGAACCTGTATTTGAGGAGGCGGAGGGCTCATGTGCTGATTGGCATTCCAAATCCAAGGCGATTGGAGCAGGATTCCTCTCAGTGGTAAATACCCAGTTATATCAGTGACACTTTTTTATACTACTACTACTAATAATAATACCTTCAATTTATATAGTGCTTTAGACACTCAAAGGTGGGGATCAATCTAACAACATTATGGCTATAAGATAACCACTCGTTATAGTCGACAAAAACCACTCGACTTTACCACTACGCCACTTCCCGTCTAAGTTTTTGTAAGCGAGACAACATATAAAAAATGGATCAATACCAGGAGCTTGGTACTAAGAGTAGGAGGAGCTTTGTTTTAAAATGGTGATGTGTCGAAGGGGTGTAGTATTGGGCGATATCACAGTTTTGAGCTAAAGATTCGGTGGAAGAAAGAAAGCATTTAAGCATCTCTTAGTCGACTCTGTAGAATTCAAGACTGTAGCGCGGAAGGAGTGACATCATCGTGTCCGCCATATTTGTAGAGTGATGCCACCATGCCATGGTTACTCGCCTAAGAGCGGGTCTCTGGGGACGACTCTGTGTCCGCAAAATGCCGATTTAATTACCGGTAATAATTTCATTACAAAAATACTTCTGTCAAACGTAAAGGTTGTACATTATTGATTAAAGATATTTATTGACTATTCAAATAAAGTTTAATTTACCAAGATTTTCTGTACTCACGGCACTGCGCTGGACTGGCGACCTGTCCAGAGTGTACCCCTGTCTCTCGCCCAATGTGCAGTTTTCCAGTATAATTGTTTGATGACAATTTATGCTATAGCCAAGTATGTAAATGTACAGTTGTACAAGTAAATAATTGCTGTTTAAAAAGGAATATTTATAATTATATTTAGAGGACACTAAACAAAGCTAGTGGATACACATAAGTTGATACGGCGACTCCTAGTGGATACAAACAAGATGGTCGCTGTGCCCCATGTGACGACACCTCTTCCTGGTCTATAACTTGGTACACATAGCACTTTCACATTTAAAACTCCAAACATATGTTCCTTCATCTTATGAGCTTTGTTACAGACTGCACAAAGGGTTCTTTTGTAAATAGGCTCTTATCTTATAGATTTTGATTTCATAATTGTGTATTTGTTTCTTTGAAAGGAAAGGGGATAAAAAAAGCTCTTTTGTACGATGCGTTTAACCAAAAACTTGTGTCCCTTGGCTCTGACGAATAATTTCTAAATCAGCGGGTGTTCTTTGCCTCCTCTTTCCCTGCTAAGCACGCCACCAAAAAACACCCTCTTTGTTGTTTCTCGAGCTTTTCCCCAGCCTCGGCGGCGGGCGCGCACGCACGCACGCACGCACCGTCGCTTGGATCAGCTGCGCGCTCGCTCGCGGTTGAGTCCGTGCGTCCCTTCCCTTCCCCCCGCGGCCTGGCTGCTGATGAGATGAGTGGAAGATGTCGGTGACGGGGCTGAAGGCCGAATTAAAGTTCCTGGAGTCAATTTTTGACCCAAACCATGAGCGATTTCGAATAATCGATTGGAAACCGGACGAATTGAGCTGCCAGTTCAACGTGACGGGAGAAAAGCTGCTGATAATTCACTGCAACATCACGGTAAGATTCACTGGCGAAAAATTCAGGGCCCAGTAAAACAACACCACCTCCAACACGTTTGTCTTGATTAAAACCCACAGATTGCGACCGTAAGCATTTTTGTCGATTTAAAACGAACTACATTCTCAAATAATAACAAACATGTAGCCCGAGCTACGTTTAGCAAGGCTAACGTTAACGGTTAGTTGATTAGCCAACAAAGTTAAGTGCGTTTGCTCTCGATTTAACTTTGTGAGGTGACCAAATTAAAAGGGATACCTTTCAGACTTGTTCGGAAGAACAACGGACACGAGATGTTTTAATAAATCAAACGGATGCCCTTTTAGTTCATGTCAGATAGTTTAACGTTAGTTGCTTGGTAATTAGCTTGTGTGCTAATTTAGCAGTAGTGGCAACGTAACTAAAGCGAGCTAACTAGACGACGTATCTGCGGGGGCTAATCAAAATGTGCGTTCTGCTGTATGTTTCTACTTGTTACTTTATAAACGTGCAATTGGGTTACAAATTTTGCTTGCAATTGCAGCAATGCCTGTGATGGTTTGTTGAAGTTCGGCGCTTCACGAGGCCTGTTAAGAAATGCGTGACGTTATTTGTGCAAGGCGACAACCCGGTTCTATTGCGTTTTTACCGTCGTTTACTTTTCTGCCGCAAATTCCAATTTATGTCGTAAAGCAATAGCGTGAAGTTCAATGTGTTGGCAACAACGTAGAATCAATTGTTACGTTTGATTATGTTGTTGCAGTCAGCATGAATGCTTTAACCGCGATGGTTTGTTATGCTAGGAAATGTGTTGTGCGTTTCCCCAACCCGTGTTCCCAGTTAGTTGTCAACAGTACGGCATTTTAAATAAGCGATGTAACGCACTTTGTATTTACCAGTGACGCCATTGCTGTACAGGCTGGTTAACAGGGAAACATCCTGATAGTTGAGGGAATGTGAGTAATGTATTGGTCCTGAAGAGCAAAAGCTAATCACAGCATCATGTGTGCTCCTCACTTAGGGAACTCACCGAAAGGAGATCTATCACTAGTGTATGGAACATAATGTTCACATGCGTTTATATGAACCATCTGATTGGGCAGTCTGAAATAAATGGACATGCTTGCATATATTTATAGCAGGGTTAGTGTTTCTGCCCCTAATGTGTTGCTTTAATTGAAATTAATTTGATAGCAGACCTCAACAACCCTTTATGCGGTAAATGTTTGTGATTGAACAGCATCATTAGCTGCGCTTCCATCCACCTTTTTAAATAATAATAAAAAAAAACCCTATGGTTCCATCCTATGGATGGAAATGCCAAGTTGGCAACTGAGTAGGGTAAACTTTTGAACCAGTAAAAAAGGTGCATAAACTGGAAAGGCATGTGTTTTGCTGTCTGAACTGAGACGGCTTTAATGGACTAACCAAAGCACTGATTTCATTGCACAACATCTGAAATATTGTTTTGGTCATTCTAAAATGTCATCAAAGTTGTTCGGGGTCATCACCTTCTAGAACTCTCATGGCTGTGTTCCCAAAGAGCAGTCTCCCGCCTCTGAAAGCAAGATGACATAACTGCTCATATTGCGTTTCGTCTACGTTTTCTAAGAGGCAAATAAGTTGTTATACATGAAAAAGGCTTCTCTTAACACAGCAACTTTAATTTTTAGTTTGATATTTGGCAGCACTTTATCAGGAAGTGACAATTTTGTTCTCTGTGACTCGTTGGATGGAAAGTATGCTTATTTCGCAAATATTTTATTTGATGTTCCAGTTTTACATTTAAATTTAATTTACATTTATGGATAGAAACACGGCTATTGATGAAATAATTGTAAATGTCCTCTTTTTTGTAGGAGTCTTATCCTTCAACCCCTCCTATTTGGTTTGTTGATTCCGATGATCCGAGCCTGACTGAAGTCCTTGAGCGGTTAGAGGATGTCAGAAAAGGCAATACTCTGGTAAGTATTTTTTGGTTGTTATGTGGTGTGATCATAAAGAAAACATTGGCTCATTAGGATATGTTGTCCAATTATATCCAAGTTAAAGCTGTGTCCACACGTTTTTTTATTTTCCTCACATCGTGTAATCATTACCAAACCAACAGGTGGCAATCAATTCATGGTGTTTTAAAACTTATTTTTGAGCATGTACATAAACACAAGTGCCTCTCTTTGGTGATCAAATGGGAAGCATGAAATCCCGTACATGCTTTAAGCCACAATAGTCGAATAAAAAGCAGCATAGTCCTCGCTTTGGCTGCTATTACTCTGGCTGCTGTCAACACAGTAGTGATAGAGCGTGACAACAATAACAAACTCCACCCCTAAACTCAGAATGCTCTGGTTTCTCTGTCCACACTGACACCAGGTACGGAGCGTTTCAACAGACATAATTATGCAGAAAATACCTTTCACTGGGTATATGTGGAAAAGGCCTAAATGTGCAGTGAAAAATTTTAAATGCATGATCATATGAAGACACTATATGTGACAAATTTCAGTGACAACTAGATTTGCACGCAAACTTCGATGTTGGCTTGTGTTGGTGCCGTTAATACCTATTTTTTATGTTGTCAACTCTGCAACAATAACATAATCCAACCCCCATGTTTCTATGATTTCCTAAGCTGAGATAGAGATGTGCCATATTTGTTTGCTATGGTAACCAGTCTGGTTGCTATGGAGGGGTCAGTGACCTAACATATTGTTCCCCATATGAATATGAGTAAAATACAGCAACCCCTATGTCTCTATGACTTTCCTAAGCTGAGATAGAGATGCACCATATTGGTTGCTATGGTAACCAGTCTGGTTGCTATGGAGGGCTCAGTGACCTAACATATTGTTTCCCATGTCTCTATGAGTAAAATGCACCAACCCCATGTCGCTATGACTTTTCCTAAACTGAGATGGAGAATCACCATATTGGTTGCTATAGTAACCAGTCTGGTTGCTATGGAGGGGTCGCTGACCTAATATATTGGTCTCCATATGAATGAGTAAAATACAGCAACCCCTATGTCTCTATGATTTTCCTAACCTAAGAAAGAGACATGCTATATTGGTTGCTATGGTAACCAGTCTGGTTGCTATGGAGGTGTCAATAGGTGCGTTCGAGCCCATGCAGCGCTGCGCAGACCGATCGTCGAGATTAGCCGAAAGTAGCCGGGGAGGAGCTGAAAACGGAGCCGTCAAGTCGGACACGTTGGGAATCTCGTTGCTTCCTGAAACATGACGTTTGCCTACTTTGTCGCAGATGAACTGGATTACATTTAATGTACCACATTAAAACCACATTACATTAAATTACTGACATTTTAGTTATTCCATAAAAAAATATTACTCAAATATGCAGCTGAATACTATAGGCGGTCTGTATGAAAAAAGGACAATAATAAACTTAACACAAATCCAATAACAATAATTCAAGGTAAAAAATGTAATGCAGTCAAAAGATCGTAAACTATTTACGAAATGGCATGGTAAATTGATTTGTTATGCAATTGTAAAGATTGAAGCACGAAACACGCGTGATCATCGTCATGTGGTGAATGTGGCCAATCATGAGAAGCTGTGACGTCATCATATCCTGGCGCAGTCGCTCCTAAAACGCTGCTCTGGCTGAGCAAGCCGGCTGTTATCGAAACGCTCTCGCGTTACTTTGATGCCACACGTGAACGTCACGTGACGTCAGCGCCGGTTCAAGTCGGACAGAATTTCTAACCGGCATGCACTACTTCAAGTCAGCCGCCGATCGGTCTGCGCAGCGCCGCATGAAGTCGAACGCACCTATTGACATAATATGATGTTTCAGCTGTCATTATGGGTGAAGCTTACCAACCCCCAGGTCTCTAGTATTTTCCTAAGCCAAGATAGAGATATGGCAATTTAGTTGCTATGGTAAACAATTTGGTTGCTATGGAGGAGTCAGTGACATCATGTTGTAATCTACTTTCCATTTAGAATAATATAAAGCAACCCTCATGTCTCTACTATGTTCCGTTTAGAAGATATTTGACATCAAAAGTTATATCAAAAAGTGGGTGTGGCTTAATGATTTTATGTTAATTCACAAGCAATGATTGGCTGGATAAGTAATTTGCTTCCTTAATGCTAGTATGACTTTCCAGTCAACCAATTACAGAAGCTCTTTCACAATAGGATACATGAAATTCATGCTCCATTCATTTCATTGGACCATTGAAAGTGAATGAAGAGACCTTTGACCTACTTATTTGTAATCAGTTGCACCTGGAGTTTCAACTGGCAGATTTTTAAACGATGCCATATCTGATGGAGAGAATTTCCATGCCTCAAACAAATAAAGATTATAGAAGAACCGTAAGACATATCGAAACGATTCTTTCTTTCTTTGTTAGATGCAGAAGACCATAATGAAGAGAATGCTGTAAGTTTTTTGAAGCTGTGATAAAGTGCACTACCAACGAAAAGATTCCTTCTCTCGTGATCTCAAGAAACAAATGTGCCAGAGTCAAACAGGCGGAGCACTAAGCTGCTAAGTATATTTAGCGCTGCCTGTAAGAAAACTGATGCCATGACACGGTTACATTCTTTACCATGGTTAGAATCCCGGTAGGGGCAGTCTCAATTTTTAATTTCAATGTTTTTACTCACGAAATTAATGTGTAAAAGTGTATATATGGAGGATTCGGCCAATGTTAACATCTTTGTCACACCTGAACACTGTCACAACTCGTTTAACACAAATTAAATTAAATTTCTCCTTTGAAGAAGAAAAGGAGAAATTTCCTTCCCTGAAAACGTTATCCTCTGTTAAGGCTTTACTTGGCTAAGAAATTGTCTCGACGCGTCTCTTGCTGCACAGCACAAACCGTTCCGATCAGATTTTGACTCACAGCTGTATAACGTGTCCTCCAAACGCCAATAAAGACATTGATCGCTCAGCATAAAAGTGGCTCGTAATTAATCACTTTCACCTCTACCGTGAGTGTCAGAAAGTAACTTTGAATACAAGTCATTAATATACAAATCAGCAACCAATAGGTGAGTAACTGGGGGGTACTTACAAAGTTTCTCAGGCCATTTCTGGAATAAGCCTGGGCTACAAAATGAAGAGATTTAAAGTTATTTTAATTAAAAAGAGAAAAAGAATCTAATTTCCCACACAATTAGACCAATAAAAGTATAATAAAAGTTAAAATAAAGTTTAAAAATAAAAGAATGTCGTACATAACATAAAAATACATGATCGAATCATGATGAGATTAGAAGTTGAAATTGGTGCTGAGACGTGGCCCTTTTTACCCAATACCCAAGAGATCACGAAATGGCAACCCGCTGGCAAGATCCTGCTCACCATGACACGACATGTTTTATGTACATGGTCATTAATTAAATTTTTTGTAAACACTTGGTGCTCTCCATGAAGATGCATCACAGATCATAACTCCACACGGAAGCTTCAGGTCCTTTCCTGGAACAGAAACAGAGCTGCCAGTGTTTTAGCGAACTCAATGCAGAATACAGATTTTAAAAATGCCATGAATCGACTGGCACCTGTTGGTTTGGTCGAGTATTCAAGGCTTTCAATGCAAGCACTTCAAGGCTTTTGAATGTCTGTATGGGCACAGTTTTTTTTTTGTACATGGTGTGAGGGGAAAAGGCTGGGTTTATTACTAAAATACACATCTACATTAATAATAGGGTGCAAACATTTGTTTATTTTAAACAACTTATTTTAACGAGTGGCATATGGTGATGAAGCAGTGGAACCTTTTTTCTCCAAGGACTGATCGAGCGTACGCCCCCTTTGAATTTGTGCCCCGGGTACGGGCTCCTGCTTGTGTCTAAACCCGCTACTGTTCTGAAAGAATAACAGCCAAGAGGAATCTTCTATTGATTGAGAAACTGCGAGCATCCTGACATTAAAACGTTTTTGCGTTTGAGCGAGGTGCCACACATCACCTTAGGCACACAAACCGAGTTCGTGCTTTAATTGCGACAGAGCAGAGACAAAGAATTACTATAGAAAGAGACCAACACTGACAGTTATTTCGTTTCAATTAAAATTATTAGCTTGTTTTTCTGATGTTTCTATAATTTGGAAAAGCTCCGTATTGTGCCAAATAATTTTTTTAAACCCAATCCGAGGGCAGCTTCTTGCCAAAGCACAAGAGAGAAAGAGAGAATTACTAGCAACTGTATATTGAGAGAGAGACTGTGACACATTTTTTCATTCAAAAAAATTACCCTGCTTTTACAATATTTCTATTTTCTGGAAAAGCTCTGTGTCAATGCAAATTTGTGACATTTCAATTTAATTAAATGTGGATAAAACAATATTATTTATTTATATGAAAAAGAAATGAGTGAAACAAATAAATCTCTGTGTGTTTCTGCCCAAGAAAATCCATTACATTAAACAGAGATAATCGTTTCACTTATAAAAGAGAATGTGATGCTCTGCAAAATCATTATTTATAAAACATTGTCATTAAGGAAAAATGATCAACTGTTCAGTATAGAGTTCGACCGATGCTGATGTTTGGAGGTCAGACTCATCCGATGGCTGATAAAGTGCTGCGTTTTTTTTGTTTTTTTTTGCCTATTTTTAGTGCTGATATCCGGATGGTTTCTACTTCGTTTTCTGATAAAATAACATATAAATAAGTGGATGCACAACACTTTTGAACAAACACCATCATTTATTAAGAAAGAAGCAGAAATGGGTATACAGTGGGTAAGGTGGCTCCAAAAAAGAGCCTCTTCTGTATTGTCCTTCAGAGGGCAGTATGGAGCAGGTTAAAAAAAAGCCATTGCAACCAAGCACATAAGTGACAAAACCATTGCAGGAGGGGGTAGGGTCAGGGAAAGTATTGGCACCACTGCAGTCAACAGTTTTACCAGAATTTCTTCTCTTGATTTTAGTAGGACATTCAATGTAAGCAGCGAACAATCATTTTGATAAATCGATTAGTTGGGCGATAACTGTGCTGTTTTTTACTATGAAGAGATATAGTTTATGTTTTACCATCAGTAACACCAACATGTTTTTGTGCATGCCTGTGGTGGGATTTCTATGCCATGAAAGCTCGGTCTTGCATTGCGTCCAGGTTACCATCTTCTTAGAGGTGTATAATGCAAACAGTTGTGGCACAAAATGCAAGAGTTTGGATAGATTATTAAAATAACATTATCCTTGTGTTGCGCTATTGTCTCAAATGCACATTATGAGCAGGTTCTTTCTTTCAGTGAGACTTGAAATGAGATAAAAATGTTATGAATTTTCTTTTACTGCAGCTCCTCCAGCAGCTGAAAAGGCTGATTTGTGATTTATGCCGCCTGTATAACTTACCCCAGCATCCTGATGTGGAGATGCTGGACCAGCCACTTCCTGCTGGTCCAATCAGCCAGGACAAGAAGGTAGCTCACCTAAACAAAGAGTCTGATGGCCATAGCTTTAGCATACGCAAGTGTCATAAAGATACTTTGTTCATATCCTTCCCAGAATGGAACAACAGATGAATTGACGTCTGAAGAAGAGGAGGAAGAGGAAATGGCTGAGGTATTGACCTTTAGGGAATTCAAGGAGTTTCTTGTTTCTTTCAGTGTGAACAGAGGACTAGTTGAAACCTAACACTTTCTTTTGTGTTCTGTGACAGCAGGATCTGGAGGATCTAGACCACTATGAGATGAAAGAGGAACCGGTCGATGGGAAGAAGTCAGAGGATGATGGCATAGAGATGGAGAATTTGGCCATACTGGAGAAAATCCGGAAGACCCAGAGGCAGGACCACTTGAACGTAAGTGTCCATTCGGTAAGGTACTTTTTTTTTTTTATACAATTTTGCGGTATGGGAGGATCAGTTTTTAAAAGCAAACTAGATGTTGTGTCTGGCTGATTATGTTTCAATGAGATCACAACAAGCTCTTGGTATAGTGTTTACGAATGCAAGAAAGCGTGCCAACATTGAAATTCAATAGTAATGAAAGAAAAAAACTTTAAATATATTTGCACAAAAACAGTTTAAGGTGTTACATTGGGGGAATGTGCTCTCTGATTAGATGTTTACATGAAGACAGCTGCTCTCTGATTGGATATTTACACAAGGTAAGGTGCTCTCTGATTGGGTATTTACTTGAGAACAAATAAATACTGAGCAGGTTTTTTTTTTCATGAACGATTTCATGTCCAGCATCGGGTTCTTTTTTATAAGTGAAACAATCATCTCTTCATTTAATGTGATGGATTTTCTGGGGGATGCAGAGACACACAGAAATCTGCTGTTATTCGTTTCATTTGTTTGTTTTTCATATAAAGAAATAGTGGAAAACAATTGGGTTTTTATTCGCATTTAGAGTTGATGGTGAGCTTTTCTAGAACATAGAAATATTGTATGAACAGGGTAATAATTTTAAATGAAAAGAAAAAAGTTTCAGTCTGTGTCTCTTTCTCCTTCTAAAATTGCTAGTAATTCTCTCATAATTGCTCTCTGATTGGGTATTTACACGAGGGCAGGTGCTTTCTGATTGGGTATTTACACGAGGACAGGTGCTCTCATTTTGCATTTTTACACGAGGGCTTGTGCTCACTGGTTGGCTATTTACTAGAGGTTGTTTGATCCTCACAATATAGTGGTGTGATATTAAGCTGAAGATCTTAGGGAGACTGCAGCAGCAATATCTTTCCCGATTCGTTGAACTAGGATCACTGTTTTTTTTTTGCGTTTTCATAAACACATACCTTTATGTATTTATTATGTAAAAGCCTTGATTTGTGGAGCACCTCTGGTGGTCTTCTCTAAAGCTGGACTGACCCACAAAATCAGCCGCACAGGTTACTGCCCTTGAAACCCCAAAGCATTTTTTTTCTTCAGAAATTGGCGTGATTCTTACTAAACTCTATTCGCATCATAGCGGCGTCACTTCAGGTAATCCACTTAACTGTCTGGTTAATAAGATATTATTAATAACTTTATTATGTTTACGTCGACAATTGGCTATGGCATAAACGATATAATCATCTTTCAGCCATGGTTTCTGCTGTATTATATGAACTTGGCCGAGTGGTTCTGTTCATTTTGGGCTACACAGAGACACAATTTAAAGGCATTTGCAGATGTTTTGATCTAATTAGAGTTTGGCACTATATTGTGAGAATCTTCCGAATAAAATACATATTCAAAATTTAAGAGACTCTGAATTTGGGTTTATATTTGGCAGTAAGAGTTATCAAAACTAAAAGAAATAAAGAACTGAAATGTTTTGAATAAATGTATCCATTTATTGAATTACTGAAATTACATTTTCATGATATTGTAATTATGTGACCAACTTGTACCACTGCAGGCCTAATTATGCTATTCACGGGACTAAATATTTTACTAAAACAAACACTTATTTATCTACTCCACATAATGAACAACAATGACTTAAAATAGAAACTGTTTACAGGAGCAAGGTAATGGTGAATTCTTGAGAAAATGGGCAGTTCATTATTAAACAATTGAAAACATTACTGTAAGGTTTATTTTTATGCTAAGGGAAACAAGTTAAAGAAATAAATGACACGTGGTGATGAAGCTGTGAAACCCAAGTTCTTCTTTTAGTTTTTCACCAAGTTCTGATCGAGCGGGCACCCCTCGGAATTTGTGCTCAGACACCCGCACCTAAAACCGCAACTGCTCTGGAAAGAGAGACAGCCAAGTGGAACTCTCTTATTGATTGAGACACAACAAGCATCCCAAAACGTAGATGAATGTTTTCGCATCAGTGTGAGATGCAACATCACCTTAAAAAGTGGCAATCCGAGCGCATGCTTTAAATGCGACGCAGCTAACACAATCAGAGCGCAGTGACACCACTTCTTGATGAAGTATGAGAGAATTACTACCAACCATAGCATGAGAGAGATACACAGACTGTGACAAGTTTTCTTTTTATTTAAAATTATTACTCTTTTCTTACAATATTTCTAGCTTCTGGAAAAGCTCTCTGTCAATACCAATTTGTGGCATTTCAATAAAAAAAAAGCAAATAAGACATTTGTTTTCTATTTGTTTGTCGGAAACGGAATAATCGGGTTGGAAAAAGAATGAATGAATGATCGGTTCACTAATGAACGACAACCAGAAGCTCGACAAATATGATAATTCACAATTATGATTATGAATAAAATGACAAATAAATACTTTTGATAAATTTTCATAGTCAATTATTTAGTCATTGGCAGCAGGTGGTACACTACTGAGGTTGAGGTTTCTTAAGGGGTATGCGGTAGTAAAATGCAGGTATTTTTCCAACCTGCGGGACCCGCTTTAATGAAACTATTTGGCCCGCACCACTGTAGCTATTTTTACAACCCGCACCGCACCTGCAACCATTAAATAGACACAGGCATTATACCGTATTTTTCGGCTCATAAGACGCACCGGCACATAAGACGCACCCAATTTTAAAAGAGGAAGATCTAGAAAAAAAGATTCTGAACCAAATACTTTTGTAAAATATTTTATATCAACTGTGTTAAATATAACAGCCAAACATGTAACATGAACAGACAGTAAACAGTAAAAGTAACAAAAAAAAAGGCTGTAATGTTTTTCTTTGCCCCCACTCATCACTCTAAAGTCCACCATTCATTATCACCATCACTGTTCCAGTGCAACATTGTCACCACATTACTAATAATAGCTAGTAACATTGTCACTACATTACTAATAATAGCCAGTAACATTGTCACTACATTACTAATAGCAGCCAGTAACATTGTCACTACATTACTAATAATAGCCAGTAACATTGTCACCACATTACTAATAATAGCTAGTAACATTGTCACTACATTAATAATAATAGCCAGTAACATTGTTACCACATTACTAATAATAGCCAGTAACATTGTCACTACATTACTAATAATAGCCAGTAACATTGTCACCACATTACTAATAATGGCTAGTAACATTGTCACTACATTACTAATAATAGCTAGTAACATTGTCACTTCATTACTAATAATAGCTAGTAACATTGTCACTACATTACTAATAATAGCCAGTAACATTGTCACTACATTACTAATAATAGCCAGTAACTTGTCACTACATTACTAATAATAGCTAGTAACATTGTCACTACATTACTAATAATAGCCAGTAACATTGTCTATACATTACTAATAATAGCCAGTAACATTGTCACTACATTACTAATAATAGCTAGTAACATTGTCACTACATTACTAATAATAGCTAGTAACATTGTCACTACATTACTAATAATAGCTAGTAACATTGTCACTCCATTACTAATAATAGCTAGTAACATTGTTACTACATTACTAATAATAGCCAGTAACATTGTCACTACATTACTAATAATAGCCAGTAACATTGTAACTACATTACTAATAATAGCTAGTAACATTGTCACTACATTACTAATAGTAGCTAGTAACATTGTCACTACATTACTAATAATAGCCAGTAACATTGTCACTACATTACTAATAATGGCCGGTAACATTGTCACTACATTACTAATAATAGCCAGTAACATTGTCACTACATTACTAATAATGGCCAGTAACATTGTCACCACATTACTAATAATAGCTAGTAACATTGTCACTACATTACTAATAATAGCCAGTAACATTGTCACTACATTACTAATAATAGCTAGTAACATTGTCACTACATTACTAATAATAGCTAGTAACATTGTCACTACATTACTAATAATAGCCAGTAACATTGTCACTACATTACTAATAATAGCCAGTAACATTGTCACTACATTACTAATAATAGCCAGTAACATTGTCACTACATTACTAATAATAGCTAGTAAGATTGCCCCACATTAGTAATAATACAGTGTTTCTCAAACTTTTTTAGTCGAGCCCCCCTTTAAACCTTTAAAAGAATCTGGGCAACCCATGATGTAAAATAATACTTATTTAATAATTAATTAATAATTATTTTAATGTAAAATGAATGTAACTACTCCTTAATGTTAAATAACTCATTATTTATAGCTTCTTCAAGTGACAATTCGGTTGCATGGTGTTAAGATATGATCCTTATGCGCTCTTACCTGGTTAGCAACACTACCCAATTGCAGAGCACGTTACGTTTGTTATCTCGTATGTACATGTGTGAGATGTACCGTTGAGAGATGATTTGAGTTTGAGTTTATTAAAGGAGAGTTTCAGTCATTGAGAGCGTTTTGTTTTCCTCACGCGAGCAAGAGAGAGAGAGCGCACGGCAGCAGTTCCGCTCGTGAGTATGGATGTGGAAGCACTGCTGCGGCTACCGTAGCCAAGGCATTGTGGAAAATGTAGTTGTTTTCTCGTTTTCGTTATGACCGCGCTATGGCAGAGATGGGCGATGACGTCAGCGCGCAGCGCTGGGTAAACAAATATGGCCACGGCTTCGGCCTAGCTCCGGAGCTCTTACGCCTCTCATACGACCGTGACCGGACTTCGCGGCGCTCTGCATTCGGCCTATAAGACGCAACAACTTTTCCCCCTCAGTTTTGGGGAAGAAAAAGTGCGTCTTATGAGCCGAAAAATACGGTACATACAGGAGAATTAATGTACATCTCCACTAGATGGAAGTGTTGCCAACATATATTTTGGCATATCTTTATTTTAATAACCAAACTCTCTTTTTTTCCAGTTGGAGTCACAGATAAAATGGAGCATTACTCTCTTAACTTTCCAGTCGTTTATAGTACAATGATTTTATTTTACAAACAGCATTATTTTACCAGAAAGAAATATTAATGCCACTAATGAACTGTTTTATATATATATTTTTTTATCTTTAATCAATAATGATTCAACTTCAAAACAGGGGTGAGCAAGCATTGGATGATTAACATAAATGCATTTCAATATTAAAAATCTCAGCAGATGGGTCTGATCTCGACCGAGGGAGCGTCTCATAATCTTAGGGCAGCCAATGAAAACACCCGGTCTCTCTTAGACTTGAGTCTGGATTTAAGGGATCACCAGGAATGCAATACCGTTGATCTTCGAGACCTAGAGTGACATTGGGTGCTCAGAAGATCAGTCAGGGAGTGAGGGGCTAACCCGCCTTAAACACCATTAAAAGGAGTGTAAACTAGATCCAGCCTTCTGGTCCCCATCAGTAATCTGGTGGAAGCATTCTGGAGTAACTGGAGCCTAGACATAGCTTTGTCTGGGAAGCTACTAGCAGAGCATTGCGAGGAGACCACCAGGAACTGGTCAAGAACCCTAATATGTGGAGAGCCAAAGGCTATTGTCTATTTCTCACAGCCACCATTTTAGGAACAAAAGCCAGGAAAAAACCCAGCAGTATGAAGAAAAACAGGAATATCAATGTCTTACTGAAACATTACAAAAAAAAGAGCGG
>SRMA01027306.1:475634-486796 GCA_007224835.1 Danionella cerebrum | reverse complement strand
GTGACAATGTTACTAGCCATTATTAGTAATGTAGTGACAATGTTACTAGCCATTATTAGTAATGTAGTGACAATGTTACTGGCTATTATTAGTAATGTAGTGACAATGTTACTGGCTATTATTAGTAATGTAGTGACAATGTTACCAGCTATTATTAGTAATGTGGTGACAATGTTACTGGCTATTATTAGTAATGTAGTGACAATGTTTCTAGCTATTATTAGTAATGTAGTGACAATGTTACTGGCTATTATTAGTAATGTAGAGACAATGTTACTAGCTATTATTAGTAATGTAGTGACAATGTTACTGGCTATTATTAGTAATGTAGTGACAATGTTACTAGCTATTATTAGTAATGTGGTGACAATGTTACTAGTTATTATTTGTAATGTAGTGACAATTGTGGGAAATTTAATTAACTTCCTATGCTTGTAAAGTTATATTTCACTATAATGAGAATGAATGGTTTTATTATACATGGCCTCGGAAAAGGGAAAGAGGACTGCTTTGACTCCCCTTTTCTTCCCAAGCAGGAAGAGATAAGGATACTCTTCCAGAATATAACAGTTTTGTTTCAAAGGAAACGCGTAAGGGGGCGGAGAGTGAAACTGAAATGTGATATTTGAGCTGAGAACGACAGAGAAAATTCAGAAATCATCCTGGGAAGAGACTGGGAAGTTTTCTCAGGTGCACCGTATTGTTCTCCTCTTGTAATAATACTTATTAAATCTACCTTTTTATTAATACACGTTCTCCTAAAATCATTTTGAACACGCATTGGACCCTCAAAAGTCCAACACAATGTTACTAGCTATTATTAGTAATGTGGTGACAATGTTACTAGCTATTATTAGTAATGTAGTGACAATGTTACTGGCTATTATTAGTAATGCAGTGACAATGTTACTGGCTATTATTAGTAATGTAGTGACAATGTTACTGGCCATTATTAGTAATGTGGTGACAATGTTACTGACTATTATTAGTAATGTGGTGACAATGTTACTGGCTATTATTAGTAATGTAGTGACAATGTTACTGGCTATTATTAGTAATGTAGTGACAATGTTAATAGCTATTATTAGTAATGTAGTGACAATGTTACTAGCTATTATTAGCAATGTGGTGACAATGTTACTAGCTATTATTAGTAATGTAGTGACAATGTTACTGGCTATTATTAGTAATGTAGTGACCATGTTACTAGCTATTATTAGTAATGTAGTGACAATGTTGCACGGGAACAGTGATGGTGATAACGAATGGTGGACTTTAGAATGATGAGTGGGGGCAAAGAAAAATATTACAGCCTTTTTTTTATTACTTTTACTGTTTACTGTCTGTTCATGTTACATGTTTGGCTGTTAACTTCTACACAGTTTATATAAAATATTTTACAAAAGTATTTGGTTCAGAATCTTTTTTTTCTAGATCTTCCTCTTTTAAAACTGGGTGCGTCTTATGTGCCTGTGCGTCTTATGAGCCGAAAAATACGGTAAGTGTTTTTT
Organism: Danionella cerebrum; assembly: GCA_007224835.1. Taxonomy (NCBI): domain Eukaryota; kingdom Metazoa; phylum Chordata; class Actinopteri; order Cypriniformes; family Danionidae; genus Danionella; species Danionella cerebrum. The sequence goes on along the minus strand of SRMA01027306.1, from coordinate 485,285 downwards.
TCTTAACAAAACACCACAGAAGTAAAATACAGAGCAGTTTAATGTGAGAAATGGCACTGTCTGTCTTCAATCAGCTGCCGAAACCGTGGCACAAAAGGTGTGGTTGCTAGACGGAGACACTGGCCTAAATGTTCATTAGTCAAGCTGCTGCGGTGTGAGTTCTTTACAGCATTCATTGCTGAGAATGCAGACTCACACCGATAGGTTGATCCAAACATGGTAAGAACACAGATGGCTACTTTCTGTAGATTGAGGAAATTTTCAGCTGTGACCCTTTTAGTCCAAAAGGTAACAGTGTCACAGTCCACTTCCTGCAAAGCCACATTTTCCTGCAAGTCAATAAGTTCAGTCTGCAGAGATGCCATGTTTGCCCATGGGAAGATGCTCCTGATTTCTTTTGAAAATTCCTCAACATTTTTGACGAGGAATGGAGATGGAATGCAGAGCAGCACTTGTCTGCCTAAATTGAAGCCCACAAAGCGCATCGTAAAATTTTCAGCTAGCTTCTCCAAAAAGGAAAGATGGTGATGATGATGATGATGATTGCCATTAGTCTGCTGAAGAAGAGTTGGAAAGTGAATATGTGGCCCTCTGATGTCACTCTTAAACATCTCCAGGCGCCTTTCAACGGAGCGTACTGCTGCCATCAGATCACACACTGTGTTACCTTGGCCCTGGAGCTTCAGATTTAGTTCATTTAGATGAGATGTTATGAGCGCTAAAACGTTTTTTTGTTCCGCCAAAGCACTATTTGATCAGTACGGCGGCAGGCATTATGCTTTTTATAAACGCACAACTCATGCGCATGAAAACCACACATGAACAGGAGACGTGCAACGCGCTCGTGCCCGCACTGTTTGCCCTTGAAGATGCATTGCGAGTGCACAAGTGCGCATAAGAATACTCGCGAGAAAAAAATCTCATGAGTGAGCACATAGTTTGCTTGAACAAATGCAGACCAAAGTCTGTTTAAGATCAGTGCTTTCTTGACTGTCTGTGTCCCTGTTTCTCAATAGACGGCCGGATGACAGGAATACTCGCATCACGTTTCATATGCGTAAAACACGCAGCGTGCTGCAATGCAACTGTTTCTTTGACTTTAAGATTTAAGTGCAACCTGTGAGCTTTCAACGCGTTCTGTCAAATCGGGAACTACTCTTAACGTTACTTTTAACGTCCTGCTCTGTCATTGGTCGAGGTGCTGCTGACTCTCAAACAAGCACATTAACAAAATTAAATTATTATTGCTGTTAAAACACGAAATGGTGGCGGGTCCGGATTGAATTTCCTCCGGGTCCGTATCCGGACCGGGGTCCGGACTTTGAGAAGTGCTGCTCTAGATTCAGATTCCCTAGGTGCTACTGGGAATAAAAAGCCTTAAATGACCTCTCTAGTACCTTACTAGCTCTACAGGACCTAATGAACAAATAGAGCCCTCATTGACCTAGCTGTGACACCGAGAACTCTTACTAGGGCTCTATGCACACCACGTTGATGTTAACGACCGTGCTTGTGCCATAACTGCCTGGGACCTTTACCAAACAACACTAAATTCATGTTCTACATGTCATTTAACGATGTGCGAATGGCAGTCCTCGAAAGTCGAACTTTTTTATGAACAGGAAGTGGTTAATAACTAAGCAATGCAATGTCTGATCAGGTTAAAATTCATCATGCGTGTTAAGAGTCCATGTCTGAAGGATTTCATAGAGTGAAATACAGTGTCAGTTATAGCGCCACCTAATGCCAGCATGCAATATAGCATTTTCTGCTTTTTTTTACTGCTATTTCAGACTGTGTTTAAGGCCTCTAATAGATTTCTGTGCCTCTTTGTCCAGTTTTAAAATTAAAGCTTTCATCCATTATCCAGTCTGTGTCATTGTCAGAAGTGGGATTTGAGCCCACGCCTCCATAGGAGACTGCGACCTGAACGCAGCGCCTTAGACGGTTCGGCCATCCTGAAACAGACCTGAACATTGATGTACCTTTTAGGATCCAAAATAATGCACCAAGCACTGCCAAATATTGATTAGGTTCTAAGTGCATTGTTTGTGCCTTATTGGCATAATTGGCAGCGCGTCAGTCTCATAATCTAAAGGACATGAGTTCAAACCTCACACGAGGCAATTTGATGTTTTTTTTCTGTGCTTTCACATAAAACTCAAACTTCTTCTGTACCTATGGGGATGACCTTCTGCACACAGAGAATAAATTAACTTCATTTAAAAGGCTTTCATAATCATTTTTATTTTTGTCTTCTGCTTGTGGAAATTTCATTTGAAGTACTCTTGATAAACATTAAAATTTAACCCAGGCATCCAGAAGAGACTGTGACCTGAACACAGTGCCTTGGGCAGCTCACCTGTCCTTAAACTCTTCAATCCAAAGACGTACCTTTTAGGTATCAAGTAAAGGTGCAAAGCCCTGAAAGACCTGGACTAAGGTGTACCTAGCTCTTTCAACTCTTCTGCTCTATAAAGTAGCTGGTAGGAACCAATTGGAGGCACAATGCCCTGCCGAAAAGTGATTAAGGCTTTAAATTGGTTTTTGGTGCCTCTTGGTCCAGTGTATCCATTTATTTCGAATAATGGTTTCATCCAATTTCTACAATAGGCCATTGTCAGAAATGGTATTCCAACCAGCTCTTGGTCCATAAGACACTATGACCTGAATGCAGCGCCTTGGACCCCTCAGCCATCCGGACACACTACTGATTATTGAGGTACCTTTTAGGAACCAAATAAAGGCACCTGTGCAACTGCTCATTTCTGAGAAATCCATACCTCCAAACAAATAAGGATTACGAAAGAAGGACAAGACACATTAAATCTTTCTATAATCACAAGACTTTAAGGAAGAGAATGGTGTAAATTTTTTGAAGCTGTGATAAAGTTTGAATGATTTATGGCGAGTTAGAAATAGCCTGCGATTGAGATTTTAAACAGAATCCAGCAGAATTTTTGAATGGAGGTGAAAGGAGCAATTATGTGCACTCCTTGTGGTTTAGGCCACCTGGAGTAAAAAAACGTGTGTTTTTTAAAAACGAAAACAGCACCAACTGAAAGAGGACAAAAATCTCTACCATTTAGATAAAAAATTAACCTTTACACACACATTTTATGTTGAGAAAACAGTGCAAGTATAAACAACACTGAGCTTGCTCAAAGTTAGAGTGGGCGATGACATCACCCCTCTAGGGCTCCCATAGGGAATGAAATTTGGGCCGAATTTCGCGATTTTTACGGAAACCGCTGGTCCAATTGGTCCGATGAGATATAGTAACTCGAGTTGGAACAGCTTGGACGACCGTGGAAAGTTTCGTGGCTGTAGCTCGAACGGGCTAGGAGGAGAAGGGTTAAGAATTTTTGTGAGAAGAAAAGAGAAGAAGAACTAGATTTTAAAGTTTGCACGCAAATTTCGATGTTGGCTTGCGTTGGTGCCGTTAATACCTATTTTTTATGTTGTCAATCCTGCAACAAAAAACATAATCCAAACCCCATGTCTCTATGACATTTCTAAGCTGAGATAGAGATGCGCCATATTAGTTGCCATGGTAACCTGTCTGGTTGCTATGGAGGGGTCAGTGACCTAACATATTGTTTCCCATGTCAATATGAGTCAAATACATCAACCCCCATGTCTCTATGACTTTCCTAAACTGAGATAGAGATTTGCCATATTGGTTGCTATGGTAACCAGTCTGGTTGCTATGGAGAGGTTGCTGAACTAACATATTGTTCCCCATATCAATACGGGTAAAATACATCAACCCCCATGTCTCTATGATTTTCCTAAGCTGAGATAGAGACATGCCATATTGGTTGCCATGGTAACCAGTCTGGTTGCTATGGAGGTGTCATTAACATAATATGTTTCAGCTGTCAGTATGGGTGAAGCTTACCAGCCCCCAAGTCTCTAGCATTTTCCTAAGCTAAGATAGAGATGTGGCAATATAGTTGCTATGGTAAACAATTTGGTTGCTATGGAGGAGTTAGTGACATCATGTTGTAATCTACTTTCCATTTAGACTAATATAAAGCAACCCCCATGTCTCTACTGTGTTCCGTTTAGAAGATATTTGACATTGAAAGTTATGTCAAAAAGTGGGTGTGGCTTAATTAATTTATGTTAATTCACAAGCAATGATGGGCTGGATAAGTAATTTGCTTCCTTAATGCTTGTATGACTTTCCAGTGTCAATCAATTACAGAAGCTCTTTCACAATAGGATCTATGGGATTCATGCTCCATTCATTTCAATGGGCCATTGAAAGTCTATGAGACACCTTTGACCTACTTATTAGTAATCAAGTGCACCTGCTGAAGTTTCAACTGCCAGATTTTCAAACGAGTCAGCTGCAGTTGGAAATTCAACTGTCAGATTTTTAAACGATGGCAAATCTGCTGGAGAAAATCTGATTTCCATGCCTCAAACAAATAAAGATTATAGAAAAACCGTAAGACATATCGAAATGATTCTTTCTTTGTCAGAAGCAGAAGACCCTAACGAAGAGAATGCTGTAATTTTTATGAAGGTGTGATTAGAAATAAAAAAATTATGGCGAGCTACAAATAGCCTTCATTTGATTCTGTGCAACTGCTCATTTCAGAGAAATCCATACCCTCAAACAAATAAGGAATACGAAAGAATGACTAGAGGTATTGAAATATTTCTTTTACTGTTAGAATCCCAAGATTTTAAGGAAGAGAATGGTGTAATTTTTGTGAAGCTGTGATAAAGTGTGAATGATTTATGGCGAGTTAAAAATAGCCTGCGATTAAGATTTTAAACAGAGTCCACCAGAATTTTTGAATGGAGGTGAATGGAGCAATTATGTGCACTCGTTGTGGTTTAGGCCACCTGGCGTAAAAACCGTGTGTTTTTTAAAAATGAAAACAGCACCAACTGAAAGAGGACAAAAATCTCTATCATTTAGGTATAAAATGTGTGTGTAAAGGTTAATTTTTAGTTGAGAAAACAGTGCAAGTAGCAACAGGACTGAACTTGCTCAAAGTTAGAGTGAGCGATGACATCACCACTCTAGGGCCCCCATAGGGAATGACTTTGGCGATTTTTGGCCCGAAATTCGCGATTTTTACGGAAACCGCTGGTCAAATCGTTCCGAAAAGACATAGCAACAAACTACATAACAGCTTGGAGGTGTGTGGAAAGTTTCGTGACTGTAGCTCGAACGGGCTAGGAGGAGTTGACGGTAGTTTTTTTGTTCTAAGAAGAAGAAGAAGAAGAAGAAGAACTAGAAAGTGCATTTCCTAGCGGAAAATGCGTGTGAATGCAGAGAGCTGAAAATGAAAGCAGGCTGAAAGTATCTGAAAAAAATCTAAAGTTGAAAGGTAAAGCTGAAAGGTGAAAGTTTCAAAAGTTGAAAAATAAAGCTGAAAGGTGAAAGATTTGAAAGTCGGAAGTTTCAAAAGTTGAAAAGTGAAGCTGAAAGGTGAAAGATTTGAAAGTTGAAAGTGTCAAAAGTAGAAAGTGGAAGCTTAAGGTGAAACATTTGAAAGTTGAAAGTGTCAAAGGTTGAAAGTGAAAGCTGAACGGTATAATATTAGTAAGATGAAATTCTGTCTAGCATTTTCCTAACCTAAGATAAAGATATGCCAATTGCATTGCTATGGTAAACAGTCTGGTTGCTCTGGACAGGTCATTTACATAATAGAATGTTCCCAGTGTCACTCTGAGGGAAATGAATCAACCGCCATGTCTCTAGCCTTTCCCTGAGCTGAGTTAGAGATATGCCAATTGGGTTGCTATGATAACTATTATGGTTGCTATGAAAATGTCATTGACATTATCTAATGTTTCCTGTGTCACTATGAGTCAAACAAAACAACCCCCATGTCTATAGCATTTTCCAAAGCTGATATAGAGATATGCCAATTTGGTTGCTATGGTAACCAATATGGTTGCTATGGAGGGGTTATTGACATTATAAATTGATCTCTGTGTGACTACAAGAAAATTACACCAACCCCCATGTCTTTAGCATTTTCCTAAGCTGAGATAGAGATGTGTCAATTTTGGTTGCCATGGTAACCAGTATGGTTTCTATGGAGGGTCAGTGACATTATATAATGTTCTCTGTGTGACTACAAGTCATTTAGACCAACTCCCGTGTCTCTCTCATTTTCCTAGGCTGAGATAGAGATGTGTCAATTTGGTTGCTATGGTAACCAGTATGGTTGCTATGGAGGGGTCAGTGACATTATATAATGTTCCCTGTGTGACTTCAAGTCATTCAGACCAACTCCCGTGTCTCTCTCATTTTCCAAAGTTGAGATAGAGATGTGTCAATTTGGTTGCTATGGTAACCAGTATGGTTGCTATGGAGGCGTAAGTGACATTATATAATGTTGCCTGTGTGACTACAAGTCATTTAGACCAACTCCCGTGTCTCTCTCATTTTCCTAGGCTGAGATAGAGATGTGTCAATTTGGTTGCCATGGTAACCAGTATGGTTGCTATGGAGGGGTCAGTGACATTATATAATGTTCCCTGTGTGACTACAAGTCATTTAGACCAACTCCCGTGTCTCTCTCATTTTCCTAAACTGAGATAGAGATGTGTCAATTTGGTTGCTATGGTAACCAGTATGGTTGCTATGGAGGGGTCAGTGACATTATATAATGTTCCCTGTGTGACTACAAATCAATTAGACCAACTCCTGTGTCTCTAGCATTTTCCTAGGCTGAGATAGAGAATTACCAATTTGGTTGCTATGGTACATAATCTGGTTGCTATGGATGAGTTGGTGACATCATGATGTAATCTACATTTAACTTAGATCAATATAAAACAACTCCCATGTTTCTACGATGTTCCACTTAGAAGATATTTGACATTCAAAAATGATGTTGAAAAGTGGGCGTGGCTTGATGAATTTATGTTAAATCAAAAGCAATGATTGGCTGGATTAGTTATATGCATCCTTAATGTTGCTATGACTCTCCATTGTGATCCAATTACAAAAGCACTTTTACAATAGGATCATATGGGAATCAATTGCCCCATTGAAATGAATGGCAGCAATGCATCTCTATGGCCCATTGTGAGTCTATGGGAAGGCTAAGCCAATCAAATTTCGTTATTCAAATTAGTTGATTAACAGCTGCCTCCAACTGCCACTTTTCGAATCGAGGAGACATTTCTCAGATGCTGACCATGCCTCAAACAAATAAATATTACAGAAGAACCGTAAGACATATCGAGATGATTCTTTCTTTGTGAGAAGCAGAAGGCCTCAATAAAGATTATGATGTAAATTTTGTAACGATATGTGGAAAATTTTTGGAGTTATGGCGAGTTAGAAAAAGCCTTAATTTAAAACTTTGAAGCATCATTTTCTTTGTGGAATGCATTGATCTTAATGGAGCAATTTGCTTCCCTCGTTAAGGTTTAGCCCTCCTAGTTTAAAAACCGTAGGTCATATGAAAGAAACCACTGCATCTTTGGAAAGAGGACAAATTTCTCTACTACTTTAATATAAATTTTGTGCATAAAGGTTAAAGCTTAGTTTAGGAGAGAAGAATAAATGAAGAAGTTTGAGATGTGAAAAGTTAGAGTGGAAGCTAGAGTGGAGCAGAAATAGGTGAAAGTCGAAAATCTTCATTAAACTTAAACTGCGATTAATAAAAATCAATACAAGATATAAAAAAGTTGAAATATACATCTAATAGATGAAAGTGTGTAGATTTATTTAAAGTTTGAATGGTTTCTCTAGTGGAAAGTATGCTGAAGTTATAAAGGTTGAAAGAAGTGAAAGTTTAAAGGAGAGTTGAAGAATATCCCCATTCATTTCAATGGGAAGAATAATTTGAATAAAGTTAAATATTATAAAAAGTATAAAAGTTTGTAAAGTGAAACGTAATAGCAACCTAGTCTGAAAAAAGCTGAACGTTTTGATGTTTGAATGGTGTTTCTAGGCCAAAGGATGCTGAAGTAGTAGGCCGGAGAAAAAAGTGGGAATAATAATAATAATAACTAGAAAGTGCATTTCCTAGCGGAAAATGCGTGTGAATGCAGAGAGCTGAAAGAGAATGCTTAAAATTACTGAATTCCTTGGCTGAATTGTGAAACATTAGAAAGTTAAGTGTGAAAAGTTGAAAGTTAAAGCTAAAAGGTGAAACATTGTAATTTGAAAAGTGTCAAAATTTGAAAGCTGAAGCTGAAACATTGTAAAGTTGAAATATAAAAAGTTAAAAGTGGAAGCTGAAGGGTGAAACATTAGAGAGAAGAAAGTGTTGAAAATTAAAAGTGGGAGCTGAAAGGTAAAACATTAGAGAGTTAAAGTGTCAAAAGCTGAAAGTTGAAGCTAAAGGGTGAAACATTGTAAAGTTGAAAATGTCAAAAGTTGAAAGCTGAAGCTGAAACATTGTAAAGTAGAAATATGTAAAGTTGAAAGTGGAAGCTGAAGGGTAAAATATTAGAAAGTTGAAAGTGTCAAAAGTTGAAAGTGGAAGCTGAAATATGAAACATTAGAAAGTCAAAAGTGTCAAATTAATTGTGGAAGCTGAAAGGTAAAACATTAGACAGTTAAATATGTCAAATTTGAAAGTGGAAGCTGAAACGTGAAACATAAAAACAAATGTGACACATTGTAAGGTTGAAAATGTCAATCAATTGGGTTACTATGGTAATAAGTATGGTTGCTATGGAGGGGTCACAGACATAATATATTGTTATCTGTGTGACTACGAGTAATTTAAACCTACACCCATGTCTCTAGCATTTCGCTAAGCTGAGTTAGAGAAATGCCAATTGGGTTGTTATGGTAACACGTCTGGTTGCTATGGAGGGGTCACTAACATCATATAATGTTCCTTGAGTGACTACAGGTAAATTACACCAACCCCTGTGTCTCTAGCATTTTCCTAAGCTGAGATAGAGATATGCCAATTTGGTTGCTATAGTAACCAGTATGGTTGCTATGGAGGGGTCAGTGACATTATATAATGTTCCTGTGTGACTACAAGTCATTTAGACCAACTCCCGTGTCTCTCTCATTTTCCTAAGCTGAGATAGAGATGTGTCCATTTGGTTGCTATGGTAACCAGTATGGTTGCTATGGAGGGGTCAGTGACATTACATAATGTTCCCTGTGTGACTACAAGTCATTTAGACCAACTCCCGTGTCTCTCTCATTTTCCTAAGCTGAGATGGAGATGTGTCAATTTTGTTGCTATGGTAACCAGTATGGTTGCTATGGAGGGGTCAGTGACATTATATACTGTTCCCTGTGTGACTACAAGTCATTTAGACCAACTCCCATGTCTCTCTCATTTTCCTAAGCTGAGATAGAGATGTCTTAATTTGGTTGCTATGGTAACCAAAATGGTTGCTATGGAGGGGTATGTAACGGAATATAATGTTACCTGTGTGACTACAAGTCATTTAGACCAACTCCCGTGTCTCTCTCGTTTCCCTAAGCTGAGATAGAAATGTGTCAATTTGGTTGCTATGGTAACCAGTATGGTTGCTATGGAGGGGTCAGTGACATTATATAATGTTCCCTGTGTGACGACAAGTCATTTAGACCAACTCCTGTGTCTCTATCATTTTCCAAAGCTGAGATAAAGATGTGTCAATTGGGTTGCTATGGTAACCAGTATGGTTGCTATGGAGGTATCATTGACATTA
>SRMA01027306.1:456413-472507 GCA_007224835.1 Danionella cerebrum | reverse complement strand
AATCATAAGCAATGATTGGCTGGATTAGTTATATGCATCATTAATGTTGCTATGACTCTCCATTGTGAACCAATTACAAAAGCACTTTTACAATAGGATCATATGGGAATCAATTGCCCCATTGAAATGAATGGGAGCAATGCATCTCTATGGCCCATTCTAAGTCTATGGGGCAGCCTTAGCCAATCAAATTTCAGTATTCAAATTAGGCCCAGCTGGCTCCAACTGCCACTTTTTGAATCGAGGAGACATTTCTCAGATGTTGACCATGCCTCAAACAAATAAACATTACAGAAGAACCGTAAGACATATCGAGATGATTCTTTCTTTGTGAGAAGCAGAAGGCCTCAATGAAGATTATGGTGTAAATTTTTTTTAAGATATGTGGAAAATTCTATTAGTTATGGCGAGTTAGAAAAAGCCTTAATTTAAAACCTTCAAGCATTTTTTTTCTGGGTGAAATGCATTGATCTTAATGGAGCAATTTTCTTCCCTCGTTAAGGTTTAGCCCACCTAGTTTAAAAACCGTAGGTCTTATGAAAAAAACAACTGCATCTTTGGAAAGAGGACAAATTTCTCTACTACTTTGATATAAATTTTGTGCATAAAGGGTAAATTTTAGTTTAGGAGAGAGGAATTGATAAAGAAGTTTGAGATGTGAAAAATTAGAGTGGAAGCTAGAGTGAAGCAGAATTAGGTCAAAATCCAAATTCTTCATTAAACTTAAACTGTGATTTATTAAAATCTGTAAAAGATATGAAAAAGCTGAAAACATATTTTAAAAGCTGAAAATGTGTTGAATTGTTAAAAATTTGAATGATTGCTTTAGCTGAAAGTATGCTGAAGTTATGAAGGTTGAAAAAAAGCTGAAGATTAAAAGAGATTTGAAGTGTTTCCCATTCATTTCAATGGGAAAAAATATTTTAAATAAAGTTGAATTTTATAAAAAGTATAAAACATTTTAATAAGAAAAATACGAGCAGTCTAGTCCAAAAGAAGCTGAACATTTTGATGTTTGAATGGTGTTTCTAGCTTAAAGTATGGGGAAGTAGTTAGCCGTCGAAAAGTGGGAGAACAATAAAAATAATAATAATAATAATAATAAATACGTAGGATAACAATAGTGTGAATGCCTCTGCATTCACACTAATAACTAGAATATGCATTTCCTAGCGGAAAATGCGTGTGAATGCAGAGAGCTGAAAATGAAAGCAGGCTGAAAGTATCTGAAAAAAAATCTAAAGTTGAAAGGTGAAGCTGAAAGGTAAAATATTTGAAAGTTGAAAGTTTCAAAAGTTGAAACGTGAAGCTGAAAGGTGAAAGATTTGAAAGTCGGAAGTTTCAAAAGTTGAAAAGTGAAGCTGAAAGGTGAAAGATTTTAAAGCTGAAAGTGTCAAAAGATGAAAGTGGAGGCCGAAAGGTGAAACATTATAAAGTTGAAAACGTATAAAGTTGAAAGGAGAAGCATTGTAAAGTTGAAAGGGTCAAAAGTAGTAAGTGGAAGCTAAAGGTAAAACATTTGAAAGTTGAACAGTGTCAAAAGTTGAAAGTGGAAGCTTAAGGTGATACAATTGAAAGTTGTAAGTGTAAAAGGTTGAAAGTGGAAGCTGAACGGTATAATATTAGTAAGATGAAATTCTGTCTAGCATTTTCCTAACCTAAGATAAAGATATACCAATTGCGTTGCTATGGTAAAAATTCTGGTTGCTCTGGACAGGTCATTTACATAATAGAATGTTCCCAGTGTCACTCTGAGGGAAATGAATCAACCCCCATGTCTCTAGCATTTCCCTGAGCTGAGTTAGAGATATGCCAATTGGGTTGCTATGATAACTATTATGGTTGCTATGGAAATGTCATTGACATTATCTAATGTTTCCTGTGTCACCATGAGTCAAACAAAACAACCCCCATGTCTCTAGCATTTTCCAAAGCTGATATAGAGATATGGCAATTTGGTTGCTATGGTAACCAGTTTGGTTGCTCTGGAGGGGTCATTGACATTATATATTGATCTCTGTGTGACTACAAGTCAATTAGACCAACTCCTGTGTCTCTCACATTTCCCTAAGCTAAGATAGAGATGAGTCAAATGGGTTGCTATGGTAACCAGTATGGTTGCTATGGAGGGGTTATTGACATTATAAATTGATCTCTGTGTGACTACAAGAAAATTACACCAACCCCCATGTCTTTAGCATTTTCCTAAGCTGAGATAGAGATGTGTCAATTTGGTTGCTATGGTAACCAGTATGGTTGCTATGGAGGGGTCAGTGACATTATATAATGTTCCCTGTGTTACTACAAGTCATTTAGACCAACTCCCATGTCTCTCTCATTTTCCAAAGCAGAAAGAGAGATGTCTCAATTCGTTTGCTATGGTAACCAGTATGGTTGCTATGTAGGGGTCAGTGACATTATATAATGTTCCCTGTGTGACTACAAGTCATTCAGACCAACTCCTGTGTCTCCCTCATTTTCCTAAGCTGAGATAGAGATGTGTCAATTTGGTTGCTATGGTAACCAGTATGGTTGCTATGGAGGGGTCGGTGACATTATATAGTGTTCCCTGTGTTACTACAAGTCATTTAGACCAACTCCCGTGTCTCTAGCATTTTCCTAAACTCAGATAGAGATGTGTCCATTTGGTTGCTATGGTAATCAGTATGGTTGCTACGGAGGGGTCAGTGACATTATATGATGTTCCCTGTGTGACTACAAGTCATTTAGACCAACTCCTGTGTCTCTGTCGTTTTCCTAAGCTGAGATAGAGATGTGTTAACTGGGTTGCTATGGTAACCAGTATGGTTGCTATGGAGGGGTCAGTGACATTATATAGTGCTCCCTGTGTGACTACAAGTCATTTAGACCAACTCCCGTGTCTCTCTCATTTTCCTAAACTGAGATGGAGATGTGTCAATTTGGTTGCTATGGTAACCAGTATGGTTGCTATGTAGTGGTCAGTGACATTATATGATGTTCCCTGTGTGACTACAAGTCATTTAGACCAACTCCTGTGTCTCTGTCGTTTTCCAAATCTGAGATAGAGATGTGTCAACTGGGTTGCTATGGTAACCAGTATGGTTGCTATGGAGGGTCAGGTACCTCAATGAATGTTCCCGGGGTCGCTATTAGTGAAACAAACTCACCCCCATGTCTCTAGCATTTTCCTAAGCTGAGATAGATATGTGTCAATCAGGTTGCTATGGTTACCATTATGGTTGCTATGGAGGGGTCATTGAGATTATATAATGTTCCCTGTGTGACTATAAGTCAATTAGACCAACTCCTGTGTCTCTAACATTTTCCTGGGCTGAGAAAAAGATTTGTCAATTGGGTTGCTATGGAAATTAATCTGGTTGCTATGGATGAGTTGTTGACATCATGTTGTAATCTACATTCAACTTAGATAAATATAAAACAACTCCCATGTTTCTACGATGTTCCACTTAGAAGATATTTGACATTCAAAAATAATGTTGAAAAGCTATGGCTTGATGAATTTATGTTAAATCATAAGCAATGATTGGCTGGATTAGTTATATGCATCCTTAATGTTGCTATGACTCTCCATTGTGAACCAATTACAAAAGCTATTTTATAATAGGATCATATGGGAATCAATTGCCCCATTGAACTGAATGGCAGCAATGCATCTCTATGGCCCATTGTGAGTCTATGAGAAGGCTAAGCCAATCAAATTTCGGTATTCAAATTAGTTGATTAACAGCTGCCTCCAACTGCCACTTTTTGAATCGAGGAGACTTTTCTCAGATTTTGACCATGCCTCAAACAAATAAATATTACAAAAGAACCGTAAGACATATCGAGATGATTCTTTCTTTGTGAGAAGCAGAAGGCCCCAATGAAGATTATGGTGTAAATTTTTTTAAGATATGTGGAAAAATTTATTAGTTATGGCGAGTTAGAAAAAGCCTTAATTTAAAACCTTCAAGCATTATTTCCTGGGTGAAATGCATTGATCTTAATGGAGCAATTTGCTTCCCTCGTCAAGGTTTAGCCCTCCTAGTTTAAAAACCGTAGGTCATATGAAAGAAACAACTGCATCTTTTGAAAGAGGACAAATTTCTCTACTACTTTAATATAAATTTTGTGCATAAAGGGTAAAGTTTAGTTTAGGAGAGAGGAATTGATGAAGAAGTTTGAGATGTGAAAAATTAGAGTGGAAGCTAGAGTGGAGCAGAATTAGGTCAAAATCCAAATTCTTTATTAAACTTAAACTTAAATTTATAAAAATCTGTAAAAGATATGAAAAAGCTGAAAACATATTTTAAAAGCTGTAAATGTGCTGAATTGTTTAAAATTTGAATGATTGCTCTAGCTTAAAGTATGCTGAAGATTTGAAGGTTGAAAAAAAGCTGAAGATTTAAAGAGATTTGAAGTGTTTCCCATTCATTTCAATGGTAAAAATATTTTAAATAAAGTTGAATTTTATAAAAAGTATAAAACATTTTAATAAGAAAAATACGAGCAGTCTAGTCCAAAAGAAGCTGAACATTTTGATGTTTGAATGGTGTTTCTAGCTTAAAGTATGGGGAAGTAGTTAGCCGTCGAAAAGTGGGAGAACAATAAAAATAATAATAATAATAATAATAAATACGTAGGATAACAATAGTGTGAATGCCTCTGCATTCACACTAACTAGAAAGTGCATTTCCTAGCGGAAAATGCGTGTGAATGCAGAGAGCTGAAAAGGGAATGCTCAAAATTGCTGAATTCCATAGCTGAAAGGTGAAACTATAAAATGTTGAAATCTCACTAAAGCTGAAACAATGCTTAAACTCAATGTTGAAAGTGGAAGCAAAAAGGTGAAACATTGAAAAGTTTAAAATCTCCAAAATGCTGAAAGTTCAAAGTAGAAATTGAAAAAATGTGTAAAATCACAAAAATACTGACAAATAATAAATTGCTGAATGTTGAAGGTGAAACCCCTGTGTCTTTAGAATTTTCTTAAGTTGAGATAGAAATACGTTAATATGGTTAAAATTGGTGAAACCCATAGCTGAAAGGTGAAACCATAAAATGTTTAAATTCTCACATTGCTCAAAGTTGAAAGTGGAAGCTGAAAGGTTAAGCATGAAACATTTATTTATTGATTAGTTAGTACTGAGTAGGAATGTGTACAATTTACAAAATATTTTTGCCAGGTACTTTTTCCCCAACAGACTTACTAACGATTTTAATACACAACTTAATGAAACAAGATATTAATTTAGTTACAAATTCATAATTAAACTGTACATAATAAAAGTGCATTTATCTTGAAATAACTGTGCCAGAAATGTATTTATATACATTAAAGTGAAAAATAGTTGTTATCACATTGACACATTATGAAAAAATAACAAAATATCACAATCTAAACAATATACTGTGATAAAGTATTATATTGACTTTACAGTGTATATTTACTTTATTGACTTTACAGAGACGCAATTTCGATTCTCTGTATGTCTCATATAGCAGAATTGACAATAAAGCTGACTTTGACTTTGACTTTGATATAATAATGGGAGGATATTTTAAAACATAAACATAAATTGTTAAGGCCTAGCAATTTGTTTACCAATAATAATCATAGTCATAGTCCTTCATTTCTTTTAAGTAATCAACAGTCACAGAATTTCTTTTACTGGACATCAGTGAATAGAGCATTAAAGGACCTTTAGTAATAGTAATATTGTTTAACTCATGCCCATAAAGGTCTATCACATCGTGTTTAGCCTTGGAATAATATTTCCATTTTCGGGGACTTCAGCGGTCCTAGACTAATATTTGTTACAAGATTAGAATGGGAACACATTCAAATTGTTATATGAGGCTCATCTGAGCTTCAGAAGTTTGTGAGTTTTTTTGAAGACTGCTCCAGAACCAAACACAATGGTGCCCAAATGGGTTTAGATTAGCCCAAAACTAAGTTCACAGATGTAAAAACCCTTTTACCTTTGTACCAGCTGATGCTCAACATTAATGATAATTTTACAAATCTGTCCCCTTTTCTAGATTAATTTATTTATTTATGAATTAACTAATTTGATTAAATAAATACATGACATGAAAACCAGCTACAAGATCAATCATAGAATAAATAAATGTCTCTGATGATGTGCACTCCATGATCAGATTAAAAGAGAAGATAGTGAAAATGCAAGAAGAAAGAAACATGGGCAGATCATCTGTGATAGGTTACTTGCTGGTTGGAAGAGGCAGAAAGACCCACAGTGGCTGCCTGTTACACACAGAATCTAGAATGTGTGAGTGACCACACATGTGAACCTATGTATTTGAAAGATCCATTGGCTGAAAGCAGGATGAGTCAGAGTTAAGGTCAGAGTTACGCTGAAACGTATAGCTATAGCTGAGGTTTTGCTGCTCAGTGTTTTTTTTTATTTTCTCTTTGAAGCTTGAGTTTTGCCATCAGCGCCTGTTTATTATATTCCTGGTTTGTTTGTTTGTAGTACAAGAAATCACCTGCTGCACCAAAGAAACCCTGGCCCTTGCATCTCTCAGTCCAGCCCTTACCGGCACCTCACATTGTCATAGAATACAAAACAAACATACTGAAGATAAGAAGAATTAGTTGCAGTGACGACTATAATTAGGATTGATGTCCAGATGATTTCCTGCTGGACCGTGCTGAGACTTCGCTGTACTGAACTGTCTAGAGCAGTGGATATATACAAGAGAAGGCAGCACTGTTTACTCATCTGAAAACACACAAACATTGTGTATAAAAAAACAAACTAAAAAACACATAATTGAAATGTAATGCAAAATATACCTCACAGTGCTGAAAGGCAGGAATATTCCAGTGTTTCCAATGTCACAAGTTATGAGCAGTCCTTGGGGTATTCACTGTGAAGTAAACACAAAAACGTAAATATAATCGTGCTGAAACAATATGAACACAGTAATGCACATCATTTATTTGTTACAACAGACTTTACCTGTCTAAGAGTGTAGCCTGATCTTGTGGTTGGTCTAAAGTCAGAAGAGAACTGGAACATGGAACATCACTGGAACATTGAAGTCTCTGTGTGCTCCAGATGGGTCTATGTTTGTGGCTGAAGCATTTGGTCAGGCGTAGCATAATGTCTAGGTTGAGCTAAACTGATTATTACAGATTCAAACAGGGGGTCGATGATGGTTGATCAACAACAATAACTTGAAATGCTAGATGGTTTATAACATCACAGTTAATAACATCACAGAATTAAAACAAAATCCACCCACAAAGTTAAAACCTAATAAAGATAAACAAAAAAAATGTGAGCATCAGCTGGTAGGTATCAGAAAGTATGTGTTCAATATAGAACACATAGTTTCTGATACGGTTAACAGGTGTGTACAGTGATGCTAACATCAGTGTACACAGCTGTTTTAAATGTTTTGGCCTGTGCATTTACCAACCCTAACCCAAACCCACCCTGATAAATGCACAGGCCAAACTTCATAATCAGATATGGAATTATAGAATAATAGAACATTAACTTTTGATCATTATGACCTTTAAATAATGGAATATCATGCCAAATATAGATTTTAAATAAATATCATGAAAATAATAATATGAGACACAGAAGAACACGAGTGCTGAAGAATATAAATTTTCACATTAAGATTTTGATTTTAAGCACAGTTCAAAACACAACTTACGTCTCATAACACGATCTTACCTCTGTATTACCTGCGAGATGACAGTACACAGTAGACTGGATTGTGGTAACTGTAGTAGGTTTTCATGACTCCACAGTGCAGACAGTGTTGAGGTTTAGAGATGAAGATGAGGTCCAGCAGTGTATTCTTCTCTGTGGTTGCAGCAGTGATGACTTGAGCATATCCCTTAGACAAGAACAGATCCAGTATTGGTTTGCTTGCACCGGATGAAAGGTTCTCATTAAAATCACCACAGACAACAATGGGATGACAATCCACAATCTCCAGTGCATCCAGAAGGCTTCTCAGGTTGGACAGGAAGGATGTTGCACTGTAGTCTGGAGGTCTGTAGACAGCAGCAATCAGTGCTTGAAAGGGGGTTTCAATTTTCAAAGCCACAAACTCGAGGTCGGTCACATTGTGGACATACTGTTTTTCACGAGCTTGAATGTGATCTTTGATGTAAATAGCAACTCCACCGCCATCACGTTTAGCCAGTTGTTGGAAATTGGTGTAGGACACATGTCTGTTCCTTTTGAACATGTTGTAACCCTGTAGATGGAGACTCTCAGCAACAAAGGATCCTTTGAGATGAGTTTCGGTTAAGCACAAGACGTCAGCAAGACACAGCTCATGATGGCTCTTGATGTCACTGATATGAGACGGCAGTCCTTCTGTGTTATGGTGAACAATGGTCAGAATGTTGGATGTGCTCAGTGTTCGAGTCACCTGAAGGAGCGGCATCATATCTTCCATGCTGGCTTGTTTCATGTTTTCCAGAGCTGCAGTGATTTCTGTATTTGCATATATTTTTCTGTCATCCATGTCCAGTAGATGCAGTCCCCTGAGAGAGGTCACTCTGCTGAGAGCTACATAAGCCATGCCGGGTTCAAAGATGTGCTTCAGTGAAACCACCGCTGAGTGTGTCGTCATACCCTGAACCTTGTGAATTGTACAAGCAAAGGCCAGTTTAATGGGAAACTGTCGGCGAATCACTCCTTTCTGTTTCAGATTCTCCTCTGCTCTCTCTATGTACACCAGATCAGATGGATGTCCTGGTTCTCTGTCATGATGATTCTGTCCAGATGTTTCATTATCCATCCTGAGACCAAGCTTGGTGACATATGAAGATCCATTTTGTTCAGAGGTCAAAATTCTGAGTAATGTAGCAAATGAACCATTGACTAAACCCTGAGAAATATCCAGATTTCTAGTGAGCATGACGCGAGCTCCCTCAGCAACGTGTAGTGTGTCTGGTAATTCATTGCTGGTTCCTTTAAAAGGTGTTGGTTGTTTGGTCATTCTGCCAGTTCGAGGATCCTTCTTATAATCATCAGCATCAACATTCATTGGATGAGAAAACAGTCGAGTTAATGTTGAAGAGTTGTGAGCATCCACCTGTTTATTGGTCGCAAAAATGTGCAGGACATCAGTTCGACAAAGTTGTGGCTCAGTGATGGTTTGTAAAAGCAAAGCTCTGTCTGCGTCTGATAACTCATCTGATTTGTCCTTGACTCGGATCCGGTTCAGCATTTCTGCAAAAGCAACATCATCTTTCTGCCGCATGATCTCCGTTAGAGTGATCATCTGAAAGTGTTCCTGCCACAGGTCGATCTCACACGGGTCATATACGCACAGAGGTTTAGATTGTCGGACAGGAGGAAGCTGAAAGAAATCACCCACTGTTATCAGTGACATGCCTCCAAACGGTTTCTGGCTGCCTTTGATCTGTTTGAGTCTGACATCCACGTAAGCAAAAAGATTTTTAGAGACCATGGAAATTTCATCAATTATCAGGATTTCAGCATTTATCAGCTCTGATCTCACTTCATCCAGTTGGTTTCCCAGGCCTTGAAACGGTGGCTTTAGGCTTCTCGGCAGCTTGAGCAGAGAGTGCAGTGTTGTGCCGGATATATTAAAGGCTGCAGTTCCAGTGAAAGCTGCTAACAGGACAGTAGGTCTGGATATGTCTGGCTCCTCAGCGTGTCTCTGCTGTTTCCTCAGTATTTTCGAAGCTTCTGAGTGGATGCATTTAATGAGATGTGACTTTCCTGTTCCAGCTCCACCATTGATGTAAAAAAAGAACTGATCTGGATTAAGGCCGCAAACTCGTTTAATGCACCAGTCTCTGACTGAATAAAACACACAGGCTTGTTTCTGGTTCAGGTTCTGAAACATTCGGCGTAGTACAGTGGGGTCAATAGCAGGTTGCTCTCTGATGGCTCTGGTTTCTGTTACAGCATTAGACTGACGATTAAAATCTGGCACGTTTTCCTGTTCATTTTCAGGTTGTGGCTCTCTGGCTTGAAGTTCTTCAATGCACTCTAATCTCACTACTTCAGATTCAGGTGCCAGGTTACACCATTCGTCGATCACACCTCTGTTCTGCTCGTACTGCTCAACTGCTTCCTCAATCTCTTCACTGTTTTTCTCATATTTGTCCTTGTTTTCTTTAACAATTACTCTGACACTCTCAGAATGGTCAGATCCTCGTAGCTGTACCCAGCCGCTCTCATAAAAGGATTCATACGTGGGTAAGGAAAGCCTTTTCAGTTCCAGCTCTGATCGGAAAGGAAGGTAGAGCTTAAGTAATGTGCCGTAAAATTTCTCCGAGTCTTTCTGCTGTGAGCAGCGGTGAAATCTGATGATGGCAGGCTTGTCATGTTTTCTCCTCTGAATAAATCCCATCTCATTCAGCAAGGGAAGGACATCTTTACGTTGAGTCTCTTTGCCGTAGACAAATCGACAAGTAGCTGCAAAGTCGGCCAAACACATCAACTCAAACTCTGGAGTTTCGGGTCTGCATTTGTATTTGTCCATCAGTGATGTCATCCAAACATTTGCACATTCTGGTGTTGTGTTCTCCAGGTATGAAAGGGGACGGCTCATTTTTAATGCATTGTCATCTGTTGGTATGAACACAACGCCACGAGAACACTTCTTCATGTTGATGCCACATGCACGAGTCACACACTCCTGAGCGCTGATCTCTCTCTTTTTGGAATACGCCTGCATGACGGCCCTCATTTCATCACATTCGTTTACGTTTTCTCTGTCCGAGTTCTGAATGACTGTTTTGAGGTATTCAGATAGTCCCGCCTCTTTCTTCGTTATATAAGAAGTTAAGTACATCACGCAACAATACGCATTCAGAATATAACTTACATCGATATTCGCATCCCATGCTTCCAGCAGATGAGGATTATAGCTATTTACCCAGCAATCCTTAGGGTCGCGTTTCAGAATGATGGCGCTGGATTTGTTCATCATGTTGAGACATCGTTCATAATCACTCAGTGTTAAACCACATTGATCCAGAAGCTCCTGCAAACTGAGAGAAGCTGTTTCAGGTTCCATTAGCAACATGTTCAGTGGTCTGAGCTTTTTCTTGGCTTCTTCAACATTAACCTCCTCACCAGGTCTCGTAATCATGGTCTTTCTGCTCGGTGGTTTAGGAAATCCAAATCTACATCCAGAGCCGGGGCTTTTGAAACATGTTCTTGAGTGTTGTTTACTGTGCATTTGAACTTCCTTCACTTTCTTGTGTAATTCAGGTTGTTTATGTGGGTCAGGAAGCTGAGCTGTGATGTATTTAGAGACAAAATCACAGATAATTTGATCAGGATCTTCCTCAAACACAGGTGCACCTTCTACCCAGATGAGACAGTGTATGTGTGGGCTTCCTCTGTGCTGAAATTCCACTCTGTAGAAGTAGTCCATGACTTTACCCAGAGGTTGTGCTGGAGATAAGATCAAATCTCTGAATAAAGCTTCAACACGTTTATCAAACATACGCATCGTTGTCACTGGATTACTCCGTAATATGTCACACTTTGCTGCCCAGTCCAGATCCTCAAAGTCAACTTCTTCACCTTGCTGAGTTTTTATTACCTCGATGACTTCAGGCCAACGCATTTCTGCTGCTGAGAACGTACAGAAGAATGTAGGAGTTCCCAGTTGTCTGATCATGGCAAAAAGATCTCTGGTTGTTTTCTCCCAGTAAGCTGGTGTTCCTCTCAGTGGCTGCATGAATCTCACTGCATCTCTATTCCTCACCAGTTTCTCAACCTCACGTTTATCTTGTAACATTTGTGACGTTATTCTCCGTCCATCTCTGGTCACTGGTTTTCCTTTACGTAACTGGATAGTCATGCTGGAAGTGGCTAAGTGTATTTCAGTCACAAACTGAGCAAAGAACAAGTAATTTGTGTCTCTGGCAAAGCGTTCATCAATACAGAAAAGCCTTGATTTGAAATAACTACTAGGTGTTAATTTAATATGTCTCTGTTCATCAAGTGTGTTTAGACCAGTAGGGAACTGCACCGGGAATGCCATCGCCTCCAGTTTAGGTGTTTGGAAAAAGCTGACTGGACTGTTTCTTTCAGCAGGAGCAACAGAGTAGATTCCTTCACTAAAACACAATATTTCCTCTGCAACATCAGGTGGCTGAAGACATGAATCTAGAGCGAAACCTCCATTGGGCATATCACCTTCCTGTTCCGCATCATCTCTCGGTTCCTCAGGGTTAACATCATCTTGTAGCATGTCACAGTTTTGCTGTTCATGTTCAGGATTGTTCTGCATCTCTTGTAATGCATTTTGTTCGAATCTGTCTATCTCCATGAGATCATCTTCTCCATATTCATCATCATTATCATCATCATCATCCTCATCTGGAAGTGTTGGGTCACATAACTCAGCCTCATCTCTGATACTCACATCCTCATACTGTGGGTGGATCTGTTTGAGTTTATGGAGAGCCTGTATAAGTTTTGACCAGGTTACAGTCTGGAACAGCTGATGACCTCTGTAACTCAATCGTCTCTTCAGTTTCACTCTCAGAACCTGTGAGTCACTTCTCAATCTGGGCAGAGCATTCACGGTTTCCTGAATCTCACTGGGTACACAGACTATATTTCCACAGATTTGTTGTTGTCTTCCTTTCGGCAATGGGATTATTTTTCCAAATGCAATTACCTTTGAAACTAGATGTCTCTCCAGAATATTTAGATCGGACAGTTCAGGTGGAATTTCAACAAGTTCCAGATTGTTGGTCATAGCAAGAGGTGGCATGGCTCCATTTTTCAGGTAACTGTGGCAGGTGTGACAGATCCACTCTTTCTTTCTCTCTGCAGGGGCTTTGCACTGGTTTCTGCACTGATCATCACAATAATGAACATATTTACCCAACAGACATGATTCAACCACCTCTCGTTTTTTAACGTAACACGATCTTTTACACAGCCGTACTTGGTTTGGAAATGAGGCCTTATGGCACACAGTGCATACATGGGTTGGACCAGCTTTTATATTTAATCTGAAAACAGATATGGCCTGTCGCATTAAAGGGTTGTCAGTCTGGTGAAGCTGCCTGTTCATCTTACTGTATTTCCTTTTTATCTTCATTGCACATCTTATCTTGCAGATAGTCCGATAGTTAACATTATGCTCATATCGCTTTCTCATTATACGTTTCATGAGCTGTCTGTGTTGAATTTTGAATTGTTTGTCATTTGCATATCGCTGAGTAATATAAGATCGCTGTCTCAGTCTGTAATCTGCATCTGTACTATAACGCATAGTTACATACTTCTTTTGTTTACATCTGAAGTTAGTATCACTTCTGTAATGCTCAGTTATATAATGTTTCTGTTTGTTCTTGAAGTTAGTATCACTTCTATAGCGCTCAGTATATAATGTTTCTGTTTGTTCTTGAAGTTAGTATCACTTCTATAGCGCTCAGTTATATAATGTTTCTGTTTGTTCTTGAAGTTAGTATCACTTCTATAGCGCTCAGTTATATAATGTTTCTGCTTGTTTTTGAAGTCAGTATCAGTTCTATAACGCTCAGTTACATAGTGTTTCCGTTTGTTCTTGAAGTCAGTATCATTTCTATAACGCTTAGTTACATACTGTTTCTGTTTGTTTTTGAAGTCAGTATCATTTCTATAGCGCTCAGTAATGTATTGTTTCTGCCTTTGTCTCATATCAACATTGCTTTTATAATGTATTTTTCTGTATATTTTTTTCTTCTCTCTATATTCAGTATTATTTTGGTATTTAATTCTTTTCTTTTCTCTGGATGTTTTATTATTATTATTACTTTGTTGAGATGTTTGTGATTGCATTAATCTTCTCTTAATTCGTCTCCTTTGCTGTTTATTCAGTTTTGACAGTGTCATTGAGAATTTAAATAAATCAGGAGCAGTGGCGTTTTTATCTGCAGTCTCTATAAATGACTCACTTTGAGGATGCGATGCCAGAGAAATCGAACAGAATTCATTTGATGGCTGAGATCGTACTCGAGCTTCAGTGACTGGGGAATAAGGCTCTTGTTGTTTCACTGATGATGCGGAAACCATATTAGTGGTGATAGACTGTGGTGGGTTCTGAAACTGGATGATATGACATGAAGAAAATGAATTTGATTCTTTAACATGGTCATAGAAACCAGGAAGTGGAGCAGGGCGAGGTGTAGATATGGATTCATCGATCAGTTCGACGGCGTTTACGCTCAGAAAAGCCACAGGTTTCAATTCATAGTTACACGATGACTGTGTTCCTAATATCTTGTGACACTGTTGCAGTCTATCAATTAAATCACTGAGACGTGTGAAAGTTACCATTACAGCAGTTCCAGATGTTTGTGAGATCGCTGATAGAGGCAATGCGTTTTCTCTTCTCGCGTGTGGATCAAACAATCCGTATCTGCCCGATCTGGTTCTGAATACAGCGATGCATAATCCAGACATTATTAATAATGCATACTGCACATCGGATAATAAACAGCTCAAACCTGCTTCTAGATCAAGGAAGTAATCAACAGTTCCAGGTAACGGGTCTCCAAATGTGCCATATCGGGAAAGATGCGATTGGTCAACAGTTAATGTGTTCGTGCGCGCCTCTGCGTGGCCCGGAAGCTCGTCTGTAGACAAATGGATGCTTGTAGGAAAGCGTTTTCTGGCCTCTTTATACATCTCATTACCTTTATCCAGAACAAGGTCAAGGTCTGCACTGGTGATGTTTTCGTTCTCGTAAAGGAAAGCAAGGAACGTGAGGGAGTTACAGGTGCACGGATGGTTTCTATAGTTACCGTATTTCTGAGCTGCTTGGCTGCGGGAGGCACAGACGCGTGTTTCAGGAGATTGGTCCGCTGGAGTTGAGAAGTCTGACCCGAAAACATTGCAACAGCCACTCTTCACCAAACTATTATCTGACACTGCGGGTACACGGAGAGATGGTGGAGACTTCTGGACGCATTCAGCAAGAGATGGTTCAGACGCGGGTACCTGGGCATCAGTCTCAAGGCGTTCGGTTGGGTCACGTGTTACGGAACACTGCAAACCTAAAGTTCTCTGCCAGCGGAGCTTCGCAGCTTCTGATCTCTTACCCTTCCTTGGCATCGTAGATTTACGTTAAAATCACAACTGGTAAACAATGTTTAAATATTAACTACTTAGAGATTTAGTCCAAATAAAAATTTGCAAATACTTAATGCAGTGTATATAACAAACTATTAGAAATAGTTTTAGCTTATATTTTATAAAATCGGTTTTTATTTTAACTGTTTGACAACACCACAATGTTATTATTATAAGTTTAAAGTTATAAAAGTAATATGAGTTAAGGTGTGTGTGTGTGCTCTTCGTAGCAGAAGTCAATCACTGGATCACAGAATCAGGAACTGGGCCAGACTCAGCACAGGAAACAGCCACTCCTCAATAATCCACTCCTTTTTCTCTGATGTCTGTTTTTTATTAGAGCTCAGAACAGTTAAACATAGACAGGAACTTTACAAGAATGACTGTGTATCAAAGAGATATAATGACAAACAAACCTGAATACAAACCCAAAGTCTGAAATAATAGGCAGGAACAATTGTCAGGAACAGTTAAGAGTGCTCAGATTCTATCAATGTGTGTGCAAACTTTATCTTTACTCAATATAAAGATGAGCACTTCTAATTAAAACGTACAACTTTATTAACTTTGCCAAATAGCTAGTTTATGTCAAATATATGTTTCAATGTGATACAATGTGTTTGTATTAATTTAGTGGCAAAGTATTCCTCTTAGTCAAATTTAAAATTAGTTCAAATGGAAATGCAGAATTTCAATATGTATGTACTGAGTAAAATGGAATGGTACAATGTGAAATGTGGTTATAGTGTTAAAATGTGATTATAGTGTTGTTATAAAGTGATTTAGCAGTTAAAGTGTTTACGTGCAAGATAGAGATAGAGAGAGAGAGCGGGTGAGAGCAGAGAAACTCTCAGGGCCAATAATACAGATAGACCAGGCACTTTCAACCTGAGGCGTTCAAATAGTAGGCGTTCAAATAGTAGTAGTCAAATATTCAAGCCAAAAATAGTAGTTCAATAATAGTGTTCCAAAATCAGATAGAATATTAGGTTCGAT
>SRMA01027306.1:215412-447016 GCA_007224835.1 Danionella cerebrum | reverse complement strand
GTTTTGGAAACTGAATCCTATTGACTTTTTTGTTGGTCCTGATCCCTTACATAAGTGTACTGATTTTCAAACATGTACTCGCAATACAGCCTGAAATACAAGTATAAAACAACAGAAAATGGTCTATTACATGTTGCCACTAGGTGGCGCTATAACTGACACTGTATATTGCTATTTGCATTGGTTAAGATATTCACTCTTAACCTACATGGCGAATTTGAACTGGATCGGACATTGCTTGGCCGAGTTATAACAACTCCCTGTTTACGACAAAATTTCGACTTTGGATGACCGCTGTGCGCACATAGTTTATCGAAGTCAAAAAAGCTTCGCATTTTAACATCCCATATGCCTTAAGATAGTGCTGAACGAGTTTTGAGACGAACAGATGAAATCTCTAGGAGGAGTTCGTTAAAGTACGACGTGAGCAAAAATGGCCATTTTTAGAGGTTTTTTGGAAATAGCTGACTTCCTGTCGATTTTGGAAATGAGATCCCATTTACTAATATTTAAGTTTTAGTACCCTACACATGCGTGGCGAATTTCATTCACCTACGACAAACTCATAGCGCATCATAAGCTACAACGCGTTAGGTGGCGCTGTAGAGTCATTTTACCACACCCGCTTTTCGAACCACAAATAGACGTAAATTTACGCAGGTTCTGATGTGTGTGCAAAATTTGGTGACTTTTTACGCATGTTTAGGCCCTCAAAAGTGCCCGCAAAAACACGCTAGAAGAAAAAGAATAATAATAATAATTCTAACAGAAACAATAGGGTTCTTGCACCTCCGGTGCTCGAGCCCGTTGGGCCCGAGCTCCTTCGGTGCTCGAGCCCTAATAAACAGAAGATTATTAAAGTGCAAACAAGCTGTAAAGTTATACAAATAAGTAAGTTTTAAAATAAATAACACCTTTGTGCCAAAAGAGCTATATAATAATAATAATAATAATAATAATAATAATAATAATAATAATAATAATAATAATAATATTAATAATAATAATAATAAATAAATTAGAATCAAAAGATACTAAATAACATTAACATACATCAACACTAAAATCACAATGTAACAAACAAATTATTGGACATCTAGCAAATTATGAGCTGGAAAGAGAAAAGACCGAAATGACCCGGAGAAGTTGGACTCGCAAAAAGCCCTAATCTTTTCGGGTTCCGGCTCATGGCCACTCCGTAATGTTAACCAATGCAGCATGAGCCGGAAAGAGAAAAGACAGAAAGGACCCGGAGGAGCAAAAAGAACAAATCTTTTCGGATCCCGGCACTATAATGGTCATGTGACAAAAGTGCTAAAGAAGCCAGTCCGGACTGAGTGCACGGACTGCACACGTTAACATCAGAAAGAAGTAATTTTGTGCCGAACAAAGGAAATTAAAACCTAAAGAAGACAGATCAGAGTTTGGGTAAACCAGACTAAAAGACCCAGGTAGGCTTTAGTAATATATTTATATTCATTTTAAATTTAGCATTATAGTTTTGTCTTATTTGTAGTGTGATTCGCGTTTGTGCATAAAACGCTAGTTTATAACAGAAACTCTCCAAATGACCCTGATCAAAAGTTTTCCCAAGTTCTTAAATTTTGTGTTTAACATCAACAACAGCCTGAAGGCTCTTGAGGTAGATGTCGATGAGGTTCTTTATCTTCTCTGTTAGACACAGACTTTTTGCAGCACTTTCTTCTTAACAAAAAGCTTCATTTAAAATGAAAAATACTGTTGATTGATAATAAATGATAGGGACAAAAGTTTTATGTGTTATCATTCATAAATGTAGAAAAAATGCCAAGAAAGCAAAACTTTTGTAAACTTATGAGCACCAATGTAACTTTTTTATTTTATCTATGGGTCTATATGGAGGCATTATTTACTTCTTAAAAATGTGGGATATTTTTATTGAGTAGAATATAGAAGTGTTTTGGTCATGTTATACGTCTATGGCTATTTAGTTTACATGTGTAATTTTTGTTTAGTTTTATACATTTTATTTTTTTTATTAATGTTTTCCAATTCTTAGTTTATTTTCATGTTTACATTTTCAAAAATTAAAAAATCGATTTGGTTAAACTTATTCCATCTATATCTGCCTTTCTAACACATATGGGTGCAGCTGTTCTCTTGTAGGATTATTCCACTTCCAAAACATTTCCCATAATTCTGAGTGATGGTTCTGAGAAGTTCAAATAAAACCTCACTTAATTAAAAGATGAATCAGGCTTTTTAATTTGTATTTTTCTTTTACGTTATTGCACACTATGATGGCCAGTTAGGTCGGATTGCTTTCTTAGCAACTTATCCTTAATGTAATGGAAAAGTAAATGTTTAAAATTTCAATAATAGTTTCATATAAAATGTTCATTAGTGAATGATACCGAACAGTGTAAGCACTTAATATGAAATAATCGGGGTTGAAAGGGCCAATACGGATTGTTGGGAAAGAGAATGTGTTTAATGGTTTGATGGCCAGGAATAGTCCTCCGGAAACCAGTAGAAAGCACTTCCATTAATCTTAAAGAATGTTTAAATGAACTCTGAATCTCCTCTCCTGAAAAGTGCTGACAGCCTATTTATATCTTGAAAAAATGTGGGGAGAGGCTAATTTGTCTTGGTCTCAGAGGTGTCACTGGGGCGAGAGTGGGTGAAGTGCTATGAAACAATAATAATTACACTGGGATTCCGATTTAATTACAGCTGCTGCGTTTCTCACGGTTTAGCAAGAGGTTGATCCCTCGTGACTCCTCCCCTTCAGCCTGTGAAAAACGAAAGGGGCTGTCTAAGTCTAGACTGACTACCTGTCTGTCTGTCTATTCATCCACCCATCTGTATGTCTGTCCATCCAGCCGTAAATCCATCTACCCACCCATCATCCATCCACCGACCCATCCATCCATCATTCACACACCTATCCATCCATCCACCCATCTGTCTGACCATCCACCTATCTTTATGTTTGTCCATCAAGCCATAAATCCATCTACCCACCCATCATCCATCTACTGACAACCCCATCCATCCATCATTCACCCACCGATTCATCCACCCATCTGTATGTCTGTCCATCCAACTCTACATCCATCTACCCACCCATCATCCATCTACTGACCAACCCATCCATCCATCATTCACCCACTTTTCCATCCATCCACCCATCTGTATGTCTGTCCATCCAACTGTACATCCATCTACCCACCCATCATCCATCTACTGACCAACCCATCCATCCATCATTCCCCCACTTATCCTTCCATCCACTCATCAATCAATCCATCTATCCACCCACCCACCCACCCACTGTACATCCGTCCACCTATCCATTCACCCATCCACTCATCATCCACCCACATATAAATCCATCCACCAACCTATCCATCCATCCACCCATCCATCATATCAATCCATCACCCACTCACCTTTCCATCTATCCACCCATCCACTTACATATCAATCCATCCAACCACGCATTATACATCCATCCATCCACCCACTTTTGTATCCATCTACCATCCATCCACCCATCCATACACGAGCCAGTATGATAGTTTAGTTTAAAATAAGAAAAAAAAAATGGAATTAATATAGAAACAGTTAAACGCTACTTATTATTACCTGGAGATATAGGGAATGAACCTATACATAAAAAAAATCATAAAAACATCCAAAACATATTTTTACTTATTTACATTTTATCATTTCAAACATCAATTTATATTTACTTAAAACCCAGTTATTGCCCTCCATATAATATCCCCCTGAAAATCATTTGCAGCAGTTTTGCACGATTCCTTTGCAGATCAGTTTTAAAACAAACGAAGCATTCATGAATGATCCATCACTAGACCGGAGCGAAATAATAATAAATAAAACAAACTTTTTGTTGTCCCATCATCTGTCAAACCATCAAGAAATCACTGGTGTCCAGTTCAGAACCATATCAGCGAGCATCCACTGAGCCAAAAACGACCAAAAGATGCTGTCTCAACTACTATCTGACGTTAAATGTTTGTAGCCTCGGTTGACTGACATTATTCGGTAACTATTTTATTACTACACACGTCTCGCTCATTGTTGATTTGATTGAAAGCACTGATCAAGAGCTTTTTCAAGGATTCTGTTCGGATCTCCTCTGAGAAGCTCACAGCGTGCAGCTTATAGGAACGTTTTTAGGTCAGGATGGCTGTTTAGATCCCCTTTTCCTTGTGTCCTCGGGGCAGTTCACTCAACACTCTTAGTTTGCTCTTCTTCTAGCGCCCGTCTTTCTCCAGGTCATCCACTGGATCCACACACAATGGGTCTCTTTTAGCGCAGAACATCTCTCTTTCTCTCTCTATAGCTCCCTCTTCAGAAAACCTTTAATGATTCGAGCGAAAGAAAAGAAAAGCTGTCCTATTCCCTCCTCCGCCACCCCTCCCCACTCCACACGCGCGGTGTGTGATGTGGGGAGGTACAGGACGTGTAGTGCTGCTGCTGCTGCTGCTGCTGCTGCTGCCGCTAGATGCGAGCGAGTGGATGCGCCTTGCGATTATTCTTGTGGATTCAGCCTGTTTAAAGACGTCAGGGATCCCCGGGAAGGATTGGGAGAATCGCGCCTCCTCAGGTTCGCATCAGGATGCCTGGGAGAGCCTCGGTCGGCGTGCTCTCCTCGCGTAAACGCACTTTTGCCCGGGATCGGAACACGTCGGGAAGTTGAAGCTTGTGTATGTGGCGCTGGAGATGCGGCGCGTCCGGAGCGAGGAGCGCTGGAGGAGTTGCGTCTGACGGGGAGAGGGAATACACGCGGGAGGGAAAATGCAGTTTGAGACATTGCGTCAGTTCTGTAGCTCTGTTTTATCCCACTTTAATGGGGCTTTCACGCCACCGCAGAACATTCTGCAGACGGAGCTCCTGGATCAGGCGTTTAGCAGCATTGGGTGAGTTTGAAACGCATCGCTGCTGAGTGTTTTCTCAAAATGCGCTTTTAAAGTAAAGCGGTTTACGAGTGGCTTTGGTTATGTGTGTAAAATGCCGCAGCCGTTGTCATGACGCTCGGCACGCAGCGTGTTTGGTTGGACACAACCAATCAGCGTTCAATACTCTAATTTATGCATGAGTGACGCGTTGTCTTTGACAAATGCGCTTAAAATAGTTTAAAAAAATGTAGTACGTATTAATTGTTTCCCTGAATTTGACGGTGATTGATTAACCATAAGGTCTATTTATTTGCCTGATAACAGAAAACAGTTTTTTTTCTATTTGCAAAGTCCAGTCTATGAAACTAGCCTCTTGTTTATAAACTGCGTAGAATAGTTAGTTTAATTTATTCAACGTAAACCATTTTTACAAAGTGTTTTTGTAAAAGTATTAGTTATATAAAACATACTTAATGATTTTAAAAGCTGATAATAAAAAAGAGCAAATTAACACTTTTTCACTTCAGTCAGGTCGAAAAAACAAATTAAAAACAAAACAAAACAAGAAAAAACACAACTCTGTTTGTTTCATGTTTCAGAATAAGATATAAGAGCATGAGTATTCCAGAAAATAGAATACAATGAATTAGGGGAAACAAATTCCATGCCGTCATCTGTGGGACATCATCATAATGGGAGATGCATACTGGACAAAGTGACAAAAGATTTAGTTCCAAGAACTAAAGAACCACATGAACACTTAAAGGAAGCACAAACATGTTGTGCTACTGTGTTAAAATGAGTACCAACATGAGTTTCATCCCAGCCTGTCAAAACGACACATTTTTCTGGTCGATTAATTGACCCATTAATTATCATAACAACCAATATTATTGACTTTTTGAGACCACTTTCAACTAATAAAATGATAATTGCATATTGATGCAAGTACACCCTTTCTATTCATTCATTCATTCATCTTATTAGTATTACGCTTAGTACTTCCCTTTCGCCTCATCATCAGCTCACCTGGACAGTCCAACACGGGCAACACACATTCACACCAAAGGGGAATTTTGATCATTCAAACTCCTTCCACGAAGGTCATCTGTCAAACTTCTAACTTTAAGGTTTCTAGTCATTCAGTGCCATTGTAGCTTTTCTGAATTTACGTTTATTAAGAACATTTAACAATGTAATTAGTTGGCGGTTAGATCTCTGATATAAGTCATCAAATGGACTCTTAGCATTTAACAAAAATGCACCTGAAGAGACTGCGGTTGAGAAATACCAACATTTCTATTTTGCGTGGCAGGAGTAGATGTTGAAAGTTAAGTATTCTCAAAAGTTCAGTTAACAGATTAGTTGAGTAGTTGTAATTCAAGCTTACGCCGATGAAAAAACATATATTTGTATTGTAAATACATTGTATTTACCTGGAAATTTGATGCTTGTTGCTGTTGCTAGTCTTGCGGTTGCACAAAAATTGATGACCTTTCATGGAGTGTGTAAGCTAGCCCAACAATAGTCTATAGAATAGACTCTAAGACACTAACACCAATTTTTTTCCAACCAAAGCTGTGACGTTTTCCCAAATCTAGGACACCCCTCTTACCACTGGTGTTTCATCCATTTGTGTTTTAAAACAAAGCTCCTCCTACTCTCAGTGCCAAGCTACTGGTATCGTGGAGTTTCCACATGGTCATCTACATACATTCCAGTATAAAATGTATCGCGCTTACAAAAATGGTCAAATTGATTTGGAGTCTCATCAGCCCCAGAGCCCTCTTCCTCCTCGGACACAGGTTCACACCGATAAAGCAGCGTCATGGACTTTTAATGCACTATTTATATAATATATGAGTAATAACAGTAGTGTAAAACCATATTTTAAAAAATAAATAAATTATTTTTTGACTTTAATGCATTTCAATCTATTGTTTAAGACTTCAAAACCATATCATTAACTTTAAAAACTAGAGTATCTGACTCAAACCCTTTCAGCAATAAGCTAAATATCAACCTTTTCTAATGTTTTTGTGCTCTTAGTCAACTGTTAATAGTTGAAATTGATGTAAATACACCATTACATCATTGTCTGGCTCTGAAAGCACTAAACAAGCACCTGGAGCAGATCTTTGGCGGAATTCAGGTCCAGGAATAAAGCTGATGGTAGCAGAACTCCATTCTCTAAACATCTGAAGGATATAAGCCTGAAAGATTCCTTTTATGAAATGTAAAGTTCTAAGGAAAGAAAGGCCATGAAGAAATCCACATTTCACTCCAGGAATCACACACGCACGCACTCAGCAAATTCGTATCTTATAGAGTACACTATGTCAGCTTCTATTTGTTCCTGTGCATGACTGAGGATGTTCCTGATTGAATGAGACGGGTGGATGTGAACTTCTTCAATCACATTTTAGAGAATGTTGCGTTTCTATTGTATTTTTTGCTTGAAGCAGTTTTTTTTAACAAACATTACATTTTTTTAGTTATTGAATTGTTCATCTTTGCAGGAAGTTAGTGTTTGTCATATGGAATTTCATTCTCAGATTGTAAGATTTTGCATGTTGTGAACATTTTTCCACATTTTTTTGAACAAGATGCATTTTATTCAGTGTATCAGTTGCTTTAATGTATTTAGTTTGCTGCAGGAAAATGTTAACTGAGACTGAACGAGAGGGAATAACAGGAGAGATAAATCACAATTGAAGTTTCCTTTAGCTGGAATATCCCGTCCCACAAGCCCAATGAACTGCCAGGCTGCATCGCCATGGAAACGTTGGTTGATCAATGCTGAGGGTGATCTGTGTGACAGGAAGAGCTGTAGAGAGAGAGTGAGGGGGGGGGGGGGGGGTATTGAAGGCTTCCGTGAAGGGCTTCTGTGATTACCCAACAAATGATGCTGATGAATTTTCATGGAACTATGTTTTCAATGAGTTCAACCAAACATTTTTATTAATTTCATTTCATATCAGCCTCTTAGCATTAGCACTCTTAGCATTAGCACTAGCATTAGCACTCATACTAGGAAAATGTACTCTTTTCGTCAAATATTGAACAGATTTCTGTTCAGGTTTTGTTTAATGATCGATTTCATGAAAAGCTGCAGTACAGACGTACAAATATTGCAATAAATTTCAGTCTTTATACAATAATCTTATTATTAAAACATCACACGCAGTCATTTTTGTCGAAGTATGATGAGATAAAATCTACGCTTGCATTTTCATGTCCAAAACAAGAAGTAAAGACAGTGTCAAGTGACAGTATCTGAAAACAGGTTTAAATCCAAGTCAAGTCCAAACAATATTCTTATGACTAAACACTATAGTAATAAGTTGTCAATTAGGGATATCAAAGTCTATGGTCTGTTTGAATATTGGATTCTGATTGGCTGGCAGGTGTTTGTAATAGTGCACAGTCTGTGGTGGAAAATGAGGCAAGGTACGGCTCACAGGTAGGGCTTGACCGATCTTAAATACAATACTGATATGATCTCAGATATAGACAAATCAAAATAATAGATGTGTAAAGCATGAAACACTTAGATTTAGCAGTTTAAATGTTCAAAGGTAAGGTCTTGACACAAAAACTGTAATTACTAGATTACAGAATTTCTAGAACACAAGAGTTACACTGAAGCATTAAGGATTTATAACAGTTATCATAAAATATTTATTCCTAATAAGAAAATAAATATTCCAACCACAAGTTCAGTGTGTTCACTTCTAATATCAAATTGCCATTATTGGTAACCATAGTAACTCACGGCTCCCATTGCAATCAGGGCAGCAACTTTACCAGATTGTCTGAACTAGGATTACTGGATTATTTTAGTGTTTTCATTGACATATACTGTCAATTTATATGCAAAAGCCTGATTTGTGGAGCACTGCTGGTCTCCTTGAAGCTGGACAGAGAGATACAAAACATTGTTGGCAGAAGCAGATCACTGCACGTTTGAAACACTCAAAAGGCACACTCTGCACACTGATCCGGATATGAAGAGCTCAACAAACAATATTAACCACCTGCCCAAATATTAATATTCATACATTACATTCATTACAATACCTCTAAGTTTACTTCTTATTATGTATTTAATTAAATACTTTAATAGCAAACCATCTGCTATTGAACTTGTTTTAATGGGAAAGTCTGATTGAATGCGTGTGCAGATTTTACCTTAACAGCGGAATTAGAGCTTGTCAGCAAACTGCAGTACATTTACACCAGTGAAGCATCTTGAACACAGAACTATTGGTTAGTCACAGAGTTGTGGGTTAACCAACAAAACAACTGCTTCTTTCATTTCAGCCCAGATATGATTTATAACTTTATAGTAAACTCTCAGCCGTGCTTTCGTGTTTCTTTGGCTTCCACCTCATCCGTATAAAACAGCAGAATAAACAACTGAAAGTTGATTATCCTTAAAATGTTTAACCATATTTTTTCGGATCGATCTAAAATGATGGGCGCAAACGAGACATGAACATGAACATCGGACCGAACGAGTGGTCTCAACAAAAAAGAGTTTCGCACTGCCATATTGGTTCCATTTTTTGCGAGGAGAATGACCAGTGAAAGCTAGCTCTTTTGATAATGTAAGTAGGATGTAATTGAGCCACTAGGTGGCACTAACACCTCGCTAAATAGTGCTCCACAAATCCTCTCTTTTCTCCACATTTTTGTCAAACAGCTCCCCGTGATCAGCCAAAAATTGTACAAACCGCTCTACATCAATGATTTTTTCTATGTATTCTTTGATTTCTTTTCTGTCGTCGTCTTCTTCTTTCCTGTTTCCCGTTTGGCATGGTGAGAATCTTTTGTACAGCAAACGCCATCTTCAGGCAGGGAGCGTGATTGCATCAACATTTCCTCGACTAAGAGCACCCTGCTTAGAAGCCACCTGAAGATTTTTAACCTCTTAAGCCCGAGAGTCCCCGGTACCGGGGACTTGCCCCCTTGTGCGTTACATTTTCACTCATAGCTCACGAACCCTGAGAATAACCCACACATATTAAATACTGTTGTGTTCAGCGGAAACTCCTCTAAAAACGTATCTAATTCAATTTCATATCCGTTAACCACAGCTCGAACGCCATGCAAATAAACAACAACATGTCCGGAGTATAATTCATGACCACGTTTTTGTTTATGTGCGATATGTATCCACAATATAAACGGAAACACCAAAACCATTACATTAAATGAAAGCTAACAACCAGCTGAATCCAGTGATATGCAACTCATTAACATTGCATGAAGTATTTCAGAGCAGGGAGCGAAAGTTCCACGAAAAAACGCCAGCGAAAACCAAGCAAGCATGTAAATCTTGTCTTACCTTTGCCGTTTTTTCAACAAAAAGTTATTTCCATAGCGATAAAAGTCCGTTTGTTGTTATGTCCGGCCAATAGCTTCGTGCAAACGCCATTTTTGATTGTTTCTTTAGCTTTGTGGCGTCATTACGTCACCAAATATGGAATGACTCCCCGTGCGTAAGAGCACGTCTCTCCACGCTGCGCGTCGTGTGATTCGTCGGCGATCCCGTCAGTCTCAAAATGGTTGAGCTGATTGGTTTCCATAGAATCAGAGCTTTCCGTCGATATATAGATCTTCTGGATTGGACAGATGGTCGGGGGGGTAGGGACACGGAGAAGCTCGACGTCAAAGCGTTTGTGAGTGAAACGTTCCCAAAAGCGCAGCAAGATGGCGTAAATGAGCTTCTACCCCCCCTTTTACAGCGTTTCTTTAGGAGTTTTTTTTGCTGAAATCATGTCCCATAAGCAACAAAAGAAGACTATTAACGTAGCTGAAGCTTTGGACAAGATTTTTTCCATATTTCAATTATTGTGCCAAATTGTGCCAAACTGTGCCAACATGGATTACGCCTGAACTTTGTTCAATCAAAACCTTTACAGAATATTAGTTTCTTGTAGTATGAACACCAAACTTGCTACAGATGTTCTTGACATGTAGTTGTTACAATTGATTGTGTTTATTTGCTTCGTTATAAGTAAAATAAGGAGATATTGGAGGAAACATGTGTTTTTTTTTTAGGCGGAGTTCATTTTTTGGCCATTCCAACATCAATTACTCTTACCCTGTGTTCTTGACTGTCAAATTAACTCATCCACACCACTCCCCAAGAACCTATCTTCATTTTGATACCAAGATTTGCAGTTTAGACCTTGTAAAAGCTGAGAAATGCCTTAAAAAGTAAAAGTATAGGATTTTCGGAAAATAGGCCTCAGGGCTTAAGAGGTTAAGGAAGACAGTAAAAAGCCAGCTTCTTTGCCTAAATTAAGGTGACATACATATATATAAGCAGCCATTTTTATTTCTAGATCCAGCAATGAAAAATCTGCTGTCCTCTTGAAACAGTGATGAATTTCTCTGAACATTTGGGATGTAAGATGAATGACCAGATGCTATTTCGGTTTCTTGAACCTCCATATTGTTCACAAACAGTGATCTGTGTTTTGATTGATCAATAGATTTGAGGATTCTCCACATTGCAGACAATGAAAGAGATTTCCCTACACAAAAGGCTGAAGTGAAGGGGAGGAGCTCTGTTCCATTAAAGCCCTTCAATAAACATAGTCCCATCGTACGTTGAGCGAATCAGTTGCACCAAATGAGCATGAAAGAGAGCAGATGTCCCTATTCCACATAGCACTCTCTCAGTTCTGAGAAACACCAGCACGTCTTGGTGTTGATTTTACTCTCGGCTCTCACTGGCTGGATGTTCTGAAGCAGTTTTGTCTCCATTGCTGCCAGTCACAGCCTTATATAGAGCATTTGCTCCTCTAGCTGTTATTAGATGTTCCGTGACGTTATACACTGGCTCTAACTTGTCGTTGAGAGATTTCCAGATGCATTTTTCATGATTTTTTTGTAATAACAAAGTTTTTAATAATAAAAAAATAGTAAAGTTTTTAACCTGAAGTAAAGAAATTCTGAAATGAAAGTATTTTCTGTTTTCTCAAGACCAGTTCTATATCAATTTAAATTGTTAGTTGTTTTCATTGGTTTGTATGGAATTAAGTTTGTGCAAAAAAGACAAATGTAATTTCAGCTAAAATGAACACAAATAAATTAATTACAAAGAAAAAAAATCAGCCAAAACCATGGCATCAAATGAAAGCTAACAACGAGCTGAATCCAGCGATATGCAACTCATTTACATTGCATGAAGTATTTTAGAGCAGGGAGCGAAAGTTCCCCGAAAAACACGCCAGCAAAAACAAAGCAAGCATGTAAATCTTGTCTTACCTTTGCCATTTTTCAACAAAAGTTATTTCCATAGCGATAAAAGTCCGTTAGTTGTTATATCCGGTCGATACCTTTGCGAAAACTCCATTTTGGGTCTCTTCCCTATCTCTTTTCTAAGAATAACATGACCAAATATGGAAACACTCCCTGTGCGTAAAAGCAGTCCTGTCCATGTTGCGTGTCCTGTGATTCGTCGGGGATCCTGTCAGTCTCAAAAGGGCGAATATCATTAGATTCTACAGATTCAAAACTTTCCAACGAGTTATAGAGCTCCTGGATTGGACAGATGGTCATGGGGTGGGCACACGCGGAATTTACAAGGTTGGAAGCAGAGTGAATAGAAGCTTACGGATGGCGCATGGAGACAGCGCAAAGGGGCGTTAACCCCCCGTTTTTTTCCATATTTCAATTATTGTGCTAAATTGTGCCAAACTTTGCCAAAATGGATTATGCCTGAACCAAGATTTGTAGTTTAGACCTTGTAAAAGCTGAGAAATGCCTTATAAAGTGAAGGTATAGGATTTTCGGAAAATAGGCCTCAGGGCTTAAGAGGTTAAAAACACTCAATTATTTGTTTTTTTTTTTTTCAGCTTTCGTTTCGCATCTCAGAGTTTTGATTACGCTCTCAAATTTTTGTCATTCTGGCACAAACTTTCCATGGGGGCGGGGATAACAGTGGTTCGCCCTCATTGGCTAGTACGGTTTTGATTGACAACTGGAAATGAAACCCACAAAGAATGGAGTGTATTTTAAATCATTGTCGATTTTTTGGATTATTACACTATTTTTTTGTGTTTTGAAGCAGATTTTTTTCTTTGTAATCTGTTTATTTTTGTTTGTTTTAACTGAAATTACGCTTGATACAAAATGATTTCCGTAGGTTTGAAAACCAGAAAGTTCCCCGAACATTTACTCATCTGAGTATGCTAGTACTGCAGGAAGTGGAAGCGTGTTGTATAAAGTACTTTAAGCTAATAAAGAGTGTCTAAGTCAGTAGAATCTTTAGCTTAAAGTGGCTCATGTATCTGTGCTCTGCATCTGACTCTAATGGCTTTGTTTTCCGCTCCATGTGCATGCTCTCAGCCGTGTCAGACAGAAGTGATGCTGAGTGAATCAGAGAGCCGAGCTGACGTAGCATCTTGTAAGCTCACACTGTGTGTGTGGAGCAGATGGGCAGAGTCAGGCCTCAGCCATGCATGGTTTCCTGGCCCAGGGTGATATAGCAGAGACATCAAGCCTCTATAAATACACTTTCGGAGAATATCAATGAGACCACCCGCTGAGACGCCCCTGTTCACCAGCCCTGTAGTTTCTCTGCTTACCAAAAAAGAGTATTAGTAGCAGTGATGACAACAAAGCTTGGTTTGATATTATGGGATTAACTGGAGCTTGCTGATCAACAACTGAGTTTTGACAGGCTGTTGACCCACCAAAAGGTCAGCACCAATGCTACTCTGTAGTTCTTAATCTATACACTGTATGAATCAGATTTAAATATGTTTTTCTAGATTCTTTTGATGATAATGACATTATAGTTATCTGTCTGTTTTATAGTTAGACATAGTTTTTATTGAGTGAAAGATTTTAGCCGACAAAATAGATACGTCTAATTTGACTGCGCTACAATGCAATACAAAAGTCTTGTTACTTGTACAAATTGACCTGAAGGGCAACTTAAATATATTAATAATCAAGATGTTTTTACAAGAAATGGCTCATTTTAATCTCAACAGCTTTTGTTATAATGTTTCACTGCAAACCAAAACTTTGAAAAAGTATTTTACTATTCGTTGCTTGGTAATGATCCATGGAGTGTTGTCGCCTTGTAGGATGAGCTTCACCTGCAACTAAAAATGGATCAGTGAGGTATCAGGTGTGTATAAAAGTACCCCAGTGCCCTAGACCTTCACATCAACTTCAACTAGACCCATGCAAACATGCCTAAGATTCACACTGAGACTAAAGTGTTGATTATCCAGAGGCTGAAGACCACATTTACTGATCTGATGTGCCTTCATTGTGTCTTAATGTCGAGTACCGAGACTTAAAATGTTTTTGACGAGCCCTGCTTGGACAGATCCCCAAGACAACTGCTCAAGAGGAACGTTTAATGGGCTGAAAATCCAAGCGTAGCCCATTTTCCTCTGCAGCAGGGCTCCACGAGACCTAGTCACCTGAAGTCTCTGTGTCCACTAGAACAGTTTGTCAGATTCTGTATTGAAATTGCCTCCATGGTTGAGCCCATACAAATCCATGATTCACATAGAAAACAGCAAAGTTTGGTGACAGACTGAGGTCTGGGGGTACATCCAGTATATGGGTTTGAGAGAGATCTGCAGGGTGGAAGTCAACATCAATAGTCTAACATACCAAGAAATCTTAACTAACTCTTATATTGCCAACCCTAAAAGAGGCCAAATCCTGCAGCAGGATGCTGCTCCATCGCATACTTCTATCCAAAGAATATTGATGAACTCTGGCAGGCATGCAAGACTGCTTTCTTTGCTGTTCCCGTATAGGCGACAAAACTTTTATCTTGTAAACTTATCATAGTTATGTATTAACTACATTGTGATAAAAACCTCGACAGATCTCTATGTTTAGTAAAGAACTGTTTATTTACATTGTCAAACAAATGTCCAATTATTTGATACAATATGAGGTGTTTTGGTCATTTAGCAAACGTAATGATGTGCATGTGTCCCACACACACTCTGACCCTGATAAAATAATAATAAAACATTATTTCATTAGTTTAAATGTACAGATTATTTACCTGCAGATGTCAGGGTATGCTGATGACAAAAGGAATTTCTTTGGATTTAATATTATGGAAACACATAAATCCTTTTCATATTTTTCATCTAAATAGATTTATTTCAATGCTCATATATTTTGTCTGATTATCTGTCAAATTATTATCAGTAAAATTAACACAAAGAAGATGGAGAGGTGGCTTTAATATGTTGAGATCTGCTCTGAGCTGATGCCTGTTTTGCTTCTGTGCTAGAATTTGTGTGAAAATGGATTTAGTTCACTGGTTTTACAGGAAGTGGCTCTTTTTCTGACTAGGGGTCAAATTTGAAATAGATTGTTATTAATTCTCATATGAAGAAAAACTAAAACCCTATGGGAAGTTGCAGCTAATTTCTGAAAGGACCAGTACCAGAACCATGCACAATGAAATTAAGTAGGAATTTATCAGCGCGGCTATTAACTGCAGCATGAGGTTTGCTTGTTCAAATTTATTGGTTCTTTAAAAGCACATTTAATTCGCATGATATGGAATTCATTTTGTGCCAATAAAACGCCATTTCAGCTAAAACTGAAAGGAAAAAACAACATTTTTCTTCAGTTGCACTTCATTAAACTAGTTGCACTAGTAAAACTTTGATTGACAGCTCATTGAACTGGTTAATGGTATTTCCGTTTTTTCCCACGGGTGTTTTTTTTTCTCCAGTGGTTGAATATTTGTAAATGAATAGATATTTATCATTTGTGAATAAAGCGTCCTTATTTTAATCCGTCAGTAAACCCCCTTTTTTTTTTTTTTTTTAAAAAAAGTGTTATTTCTTATCATTTGTACATGTAAATTCTAACATTATAGATCCATTTGAAAGAAGCAGCTCACCAAGGAAAAAAAGCTAATTTATTTCACTTTAAACTAGAATGACGATGTTTGTAACACTGGATTCTTTTGAAACAAGACATTTATTTAGCAACACAACAAACCCAAATCATTTGTTTTACTTTCAGCAAGAGCGAAAAGTAAAATCATTTGTCCATTAAAATCATTTGTTTAAACCATTTGAACTTTAATGCTACCTTTGAGGGTCCATCAACTCGTATAGAAAATTGGTCAGACATTTTTTGCTTTAGACTCCTTTTAGATACTTATCTACAGCAGGACTGCATACTGTCCATTCGAGCTGCATTATCACTGTGCATTGAGTGCATGTCTGCAGTGGATGCTCGGGGTTTCACTAAATGTGCTTTTCTCTTCTTCTGCTTAAGTGCTGCATTACAACACTCAGTGCACACAAAGGAAAGTGTTGCATGCCGTACATGTTCTTGTAATTATTGTCAGAGGTTTTTGTTCATAATTGATGGCAGTTAAAAATAGACGGTCGAATGGCTTTCTTGGTTTTTTCTCAGTTTCCCTCCGGGCAAAATGCTTACTGGTGCAGAAACCACCAACTTCAATTCAATGGGAGTCCTGAAAGGAGCCAGAGTCGCTGCTTTGTGGATATTTTTCTTCCACCTGACATGCTCTCTTCTACAAAACCATTTCACCGTACATATCACTCAGAGCCCAGGACGTCTACACAAATGCAGGGCCTGTTTTTAATGCAATATTTCTATGTAAGCTTTGGTAATGTTAACAATAAGATATAAATGCATACTAATGGAATGTCATGAATGACGCATGCAGCTTTTTGGAGAGAAAGCACAGACATATGGTGTATTACCAAAAGTGCCCATGCATTTGTAATAAAATGAGCCTCTCTCAGAAGCTCAGTGATGTACAGAATGGTTCTGTGATAGGAGCCACTTCTGCAATTTATCCTCCCATTAACCCATAGAAGTTCGGGGCCTAGTTGAGTGTTTGTTGATACTTTACAATTTGCTCTAATAAATTATCTTTTATGGCAATGCTTGATATCATTTTTTTTAGTACAACCGAGTTTTTTTTTTTTTACTAATATTATTTCATTATGTTACACAATAATTCCACAACAAACAAATTGTACATAAATACAATTCAGAGTGCTATATTTTGTCTTTTTTTAACTGCTAAATTAAACAGACAGATTATTATGTTTTATTACAAAAAAACAAAGTGAAGTTCATAGATCCCCAACAAAGCAAAGACAAGGTCAAAACAATGTGAAAACATTATCAAAACAACAGACGAACCTCTCCTTAAACTTATACACCGTTCCGAGAACCTTTTGTGCCAGAACTTTGAAAAATACAAGCCAAATCACAGGTGTTGTACTTCCAATTGTTATCTTTTCTTTTCACCACTAGATGGCACTGATGGCACCGATTTGGGGTCTGTAAGACAGACCTGTAACTCTCATAACTCTTTCTACATATTAGATTTGAAATCAAAATGAAACAATAGCTGGGTTGTGTCATTAATTCAAAATAGCAGCTGTGATTGGCACACACAGCGGTGTTTGCAGAGACTTCTAAGGGTTACTTGGATTGAACTAGTTTTGTCTTTCCATTCGGAATCCAGTTTTAAAATGTTGTTACATTTTTTTTGTTAAAAGATAACCAAATGGCAGCCCGCGGCCCCCTAAGGGTTCTGACTGGCCCCTCCCATGTATTGTTCTGTTGTCTGCTGAAATTGGCATGTTATGTTTGCCCACAGCGATTTAGCATTAAGTTAAAATCTGGTCCAGTCCAAACAGAATCCACCTTGTTGCTCACAGACAGCGAGCCTCGTTTTTCTGCCTTGAGTTGTGCGAGCGCAGCCTGTGTGCGCGCGTGTGTGTGTGTCTGTGTGTATGCGTGTGGCCTGGTCACTGGCTGCCTCTCAGGATGCTCATGCCACCTGATCAACTGCTCCTGTTTGTTTCCAAGTAGCAACCACTCTCTGGTTGCATAACAGCAAATCACTGCAGCTGGAATTCATCCTAGGACCACTTGAGACTGGTGTTCAAAAATCAAGTTTCTAATGACATCACTGTTAAAGAGCTCAACTTTATAGAGGAGAAAAACACAAATACACACTGTATAAGTGGGAAAAATTCCACCAGCCAGGAACTGTAACAGAGAAAGTTCTGGTGAGAGATTTTCTGCCGCTCTCAGATGGAACCACCAGACGCTGTTAATTCTCTGATATCTGAAGGGGATGTTGGACTGTAGGAGTTTGGGAAGGTAGAATGGTGCTGACTCTGTCACTGTTCTGTACACAAGCAATTGTGTTTGGGACTTGACATGGGCTGCAATGGGGAGCCAGTGGAGAGAGGTCGGATTTGACAGCGGATGCAATCCTGTTAAACCAATTACAGTGCTTTCATATTGTCATTGTAAAGTTCTGGCAATCACAGCTGCCTGTATTTTACTTTGAAATGTATTTTTTACAGTGCACTTGATCAGAAACCTATGGGGGAAGTCATGGACGATGTGCATTGTTTTGTGCCTTGGGCAGGGAGAAAATTTTTCCAGGTAAAAATGTAGGCTGAGCGCCACAGCGCTTTTAAGTCTTACTCACGTCATCAAAAGAGCAGGTTTCATTGGTTGTTCTTGCAAACAATAGATAGATCGACAAATAGATCTTTTTCTTTGGCACCACTTCTTCGATGAGCTTGGTGTTTGATCAAGGCGTGTTGTCGCACTAAACTTTGGAACTTTGTCTAAAGGCCTTTTGTGTTTATGTGCACCGTGTTCTCTGATTGATTTTGAGTCTTTATATGTGTTTGATATATTGTATATTTTAACATTTCTTTATAAGTTTTGCCGTGATTAAGTGCCATACAAATAAAGCTGACTTGAGTTTAGTAGTTGTTGGAGGTGGAGAGGGGTTTATGGTGTAAGGTTGTTTTATGAACATGTCCATGCTCCTTAGATCTGTTTTTATGGACATTGTCATTGTCTTTTGACAGTTTTTGAGTTTTCCAAACTGCACCCTCTTGTTCCTGACA
Organism: Danionella cerebrum; assembly: GCA_007224835.1. Taxonomy (NCBI): domain Eukaryota; kingdom Metazoa; phylum Chordata; class Actinopteri; order Cypriniformes; family Danionidae; genus Danionella; species Danionella cerebrum. Next base: position 428,172 of record SRMA01027306.1, on the reverse strand, counting down.
CATTTAGTAAATTCTTCATCCAGATTTTCTTTTTCCATACTCCCTTTTATGACCATGCTACATGTTTATTTAAAAGACTTAAATAGTTTTTTTCAGGTCATCATTTATAAGATTTTTTAATTGTAGTCCGATGATTAGAATGCTGAGCAAATAATCTATCGTTCTTGTCCACAGGAGTGTGGTACAGCTTTTAAAGCTCAATCTTGAATTTGTTCTGTGTATTTTCTGTGAAAAATGGCAACAGAGATACTGTTATTACTTAATCTTCTACTTGGATATTGATATTGAACATGTTCCCGTTAGATTGAAGCCAGTGCGTTTTTTAATATAATGCTACACAAGCAACAGAGAATTAGATTTGCAAAGATAATCGGCCTTGTTTTTAAAAACGGATGAGAGAAGGATGAGCGATCGAGTGTGGTGGGGTTGGGTACAAATTGGTGGTTTGTTTGATGAGCAGCGGCTATTTGTTCTGGCAAAGAGTTCCACGAGATTAAATCAAAATCCTTCATCGTTCTCCACCAATGAGCATCGGGTGAAGCTTGTACTGCTGTCACTGTCCCAGAGGAACATCTTTACCTCTGGTCACAGGTCAGGAGCTCCCAGCATGCCAAGCGGCGGCTTATAGATCACTGGCATCAGTCAGAGAAATTCAGCAGGTTTAGGCAGCATCATGTGGGATTTGCACAACTGCCGAGAAAAATCAGATGATTGGAATATCTGAGAATTGTAGCTTTTTATGTGTTTATGTCTGTTTTTCAACTGTCCCTGTGAAGGTATGTTAACATTTTCTTTTGATTTGAATGAACTTTGTGTTGAATTTTCAGGCTTTCTTTTTTGTGTGTGTTTTCACATTAACCCTAAGCATCAAGTTTGGTTTGATTTATTGAGATCTATAGTTGTTATCGTGGTACGTGTTGGTTACCGTTTAGTAATGATGTCTATGCCCTGTGTTTTAATCTGTGCAATCATACATTTAGGATTCGTTCTTGAATGTATTATCATAAAAATGACTGATATCTTGTACTCTAGCTGATAATTGTATTCTATGCATAATTGAGCCCAGTCTCTGCACAAACCAAGTCTCTGCACGACCCGGTGCGTTTGCCAGTCACAGTGTCTGATTTGAATTAAGTAGGAATGATGAAACCCATCTATTGTTTAATTTTGATTTCAAATATAATGTGTAGGTTTCAAAAAGTTTTGACATTTTTGGATTGAAAAAAACCTTACAAGGGTTATGACATCATTTGTATGGTAATTCAGATGATATCTGAGAAAATCCTCTTTCAGTTTTATTTTATAGACCCAAAATCGGTGCTATCAGTGCAATCTAGTGGTGGAAAGAAGGTATAATCCTTGGAAGTACAAGACCTGTGATATGGCTTGTGATTTTAAAAATTCTGCCACAAAACAAAGCACAATGGCTCCAAAAGTGCTTGGAACAGTGTGTAAGATTTAGCGGAGGTTTATCTGTGTTTTTTTTTTCTGAGATTTTTTTTTTATTTTTATTTTGTCTCAACAAATTTAATTTTTGTTAGAAAAAAAGTATTTGTTGTCAATTAAAAAAAGACTAAATTGATTACTTAGAATTGTATTTTTGTACATATTCTGGATTGTTGTTGAATTATTGTGGGATGTATTGGAAAAATATTTGTAAAAAAGAAGATGGAGTTGTACTTAAAAATTATATCAAGCAAAACAGTTTTAAAGGTAATTGATTCCAGTAGTTAAATTGCAAAGTAGTTAAACATTCAAATGGGCCCCTGACTTCTAAGGGTTAAGTAACACATCTGTTTTATTTTTTGTTAATTTTAGTTTTAGTGATTCTTCAGATGAAAGCAACAATATGGAGGATTTTGCCCTAAAAAAACAAAACAATTATTTTGTGTTTTCTGCTGTTGTCGCTGTTATGCATATGCATTTACTTATCAGAGGCAATATTTTCAAAAGTTTTAGAAATGTTACGGTTTGGTATTATAAATTAATATAACAGTTACATTATATTTATTGTTTTAGATGAATATTATTTACTGTGTTGGATACGCCTGCATCTGTGAGAAAATGTGCCAGCATTTTTGAATATAGACATATAACATCTTTGTAGGCTGTCTTGTGAAAACTTCTCTTTGTTTGAATGAAGCTTCCAATGTTTGTTGCGTCTGGCGCGGCTTGTCCTTCTCATTGGTTGCTTGTGGCAACACGACACAACTTCCTGTGTTTGCATTCTGAGCAGCGAAGAAGAATTGATTTCTGCTTTGCAGCGATAAGCGAATGGATAGGCGAAATGGTATCGGATCGGTATGTAGATTCAAATACTCGTCGATACCGATGCCAGATTTTTTTGTGGTATCGACAGCATTTCAGATACTGGTATCGGAATCGGAACAACCCTAGTTATTAAGATACATTTTCCTTTTATTGCATTTAAGCAATGTATACTAATTGTAACTAAGTAACTTTATTTATTATTATTTATTAATTAATAAATGAAATGGCCTAGAAGCAGATAAGGCATTAAAAATAAAAAATATATATAAATGTATATAATTTGGTTGCTGTTTGTTTGTGAGTTATACTTTGCCAAGCAGATTATAGTTGTTTATTAAAGATGCTGTATTTTCTTGTAAATTAGATCTAAGTTTGTCATTGAATACCCTTTTATTTTGTGCACATATTGCTTTGTCTTTAGTTTTAAAGTGGTTTATTTTTTTGTTCTGTAGAGTACATGGCCTTATTGATGCTTTAGTTAAAAACACAACCACAAGAAATCCATTATATAGTTCTGTATTTTTAGCTTTTGATCTTTCAAAGGTTTCTAATTTTTTCAATATTGGACTGGCAGTGAATATTCAAAGCCTGTGTGCTCTGGATTTGTGAATGGTGTCAGGCAGCTCATGAATAATGGAATAGAAAAACGGCAGCCATGCAGTAGTGAGAGCAGAGACGATCTCTATTCAGTCTGTTCATGTTTTTTAACCAGGGCTCAAGAATTTTAGTAGCTGAAACATCTGATAGTCATCAAAATTCATCCTAAAGTTAGCTTTGAAATTTGAAATCCCAAACACTGGAGACTCTGCGGGTCAGAGACTTTGAAGAGGAGTGTTGGTGTTGGCATTTATACTATGATTTACATCATCAAAACTCTAGTTACCTATTGACAGTTCCTTTAGTGACATTCAGAAGCAGTGTAGGCTCAGAGGAGTCATGGCCGATGGTTAACTCTCTGTAACCTCTTGATTTATAGCTCTGCATCTCAACTGTCCATCAAGTGCTTACTCTTCTCATGGGTCGTATAGACATATAGACATATAGACATATATGGTTATAACTAACATCCTCTACATCTCTGTGTGGTACAGCAAGTCAAGCCATTTCTTTGTAACTTTTGTGATTAATGCATTATTAGTCTCCAAATATCTGCGTAAAGTATATAAAATACAAATTGCAAATTCACAAGGTTTTAGAGCAATTGCATTTTCTTTGGTTTTTGATTAATAAACTTTTACTTAATGATAATTTGATTGGCTACTAGAAGTAGGGGCAATGTCCCTGTATTAGATGGAATTATGGGATTGTCTACGCTGTTGTCAGTCTTCAAAGTGCAAGTCTTGGTGGCACGGTGGCACATTGAGCAGCACTATGTAACAGTAGTATAACAATAGGAGTGTAACAATAGTGTAACAATACACTCTGTAATACATCAATATTATTGCCACAATGATATTCATCACAATGCTTTGCAACAATATTTTAACCAACTATTGAAAATGTTTAGATAACAAACCATCATTGGAAAAAATTGAATTTGAATAGCTTGATACCACAAATCTAAGAAGGCTAGTGTCCTCCTACTTTGGTTTGTATGAGAGCGTCCAAACACTAGGAGGCAGCATTCATTTTTACATGAAGTCATTTAATTCTAAGTGATGGGGAGGGCTATTTTTACAACCTTTCTTGTTTAAAATATGAGTAAAGGATAATTGTCTCCTAGTAAATATTATATGAATCCAGAAGAAAAGGTAAAGAAGTTTCAGAAGTGACTCCAAGAAACAAAAACACTCCATCTCATAGACGATATCTCCCAGTAGCTCCAAGATACGTATTGTGACAATTTTTTTCAATACTTCAAATGTCCCTTTGGTGTTAATGTGTGTGTTACCCTTTGATGGACTAGTTACCACATTAATCTGAAAAAGAAGCAGCAGAATGAATGAAAGATTGCAAATCTTTATCTTTCTCTTATGTACAAGTTTAAGTTTTCCACATAAACTGTAGAAAACCTGTAACACTGTTCTGTAGGTTTGTAATTTATGCCTCACAATCCTTTGAAGTCTTGCTTTAATATTGTATTACATGTTTTGCCACCCACAGGAAAAGAAGCCCATCAGCATCCAGGGATCCAAACCAAAAATACGACCAAAGGGACGAGAAGACGGAGAGGTCACAGTATGCCCGTGGAGAGGCAGGTATGCCAAGATCACCTTCTGACTATGGATCCGGAGAGCGGCAGTATAGGAGTGGCTACATGCGCTCTCGGGAGGATGCCGAGGTAGCACGGGGGGCTTACCGCACTAATCGAGGTGGCTGGCACTCCCAAGAAGAGTACCCACCTGAACCTGGTTTCCTACCCGATGGCCCGGCTCTCAGTGAACATGAACTTCAGCGCCAGAGACAGGAGGAGTATCAAAACCGTTACCGTAGTGACCCAAATCTGGCACGATACCCCGTCAAACCCCAACCCTACGAGGAACAGATGCGAATACATGCAGAGGTGTCCCGGTTCAGACATGAGCGCAGACACAGTGACGTTTCTCTGGCGTACACCGAGATGGACGATCCCCAGTTCTCACAGGGCCCTGGTCAAACCCACTGGAGGGGCAATCACAGCCCTCCTGGAATGGACCCAGCACATAGACAACAGCATCTGGATCCTGTATCTGCTGTGCGTAAGAGTAAACGAGAGAAGATGGAAAGCATGCTTCGCAACGACTCACTCAGCTCCGACCAATCAGAGTCAGTCAGGCCACCTCCTCCCAAACCTCATAAGAATAAAAGAGGCGGGAAAATGAGGCAGGTGTCGCTGAGCAGCTCCGAGGAGGAACTGGCAACGACGCCGGAGTATACCAGCTGTGAAGACGTGGAGATTGAGAGCGAGTCTGTCAGCGAGAAAGGTATGGTAGCAACTTACGCCTCTTATGCACTGTGAGAGGAACTTTTGGAGAATCTGCAGCTGCCACCATCTCAACTAAAGTTTTTGGATGGCAATTGAATTTAACCAAGCTTTGTCAAGAAAAACACCAAATGTTACGACGATTAAGATCATATTTGACAAGTAGCTAAATTAAGCATTGTACATGAATTTAACTTTTAACAGTATTCCTCTTTATCTGTCACAATATCATTTAGAAAATAAATAACTTTGGAAAATAAATGAAATACTAACAAATAATTTACTATTGTTTAAGGATGGACCTCATTTAACCCTTGAATTAAGTAGGAATGATGCAGCCCAGTGAGCCCACCTATTGTTTAATTTTGGTTTCAAATATAATGTGTAGGTTTCAAAAAGGTGGTTAGTTTTGATATTTTTAGTTTTAAACAAACATTACGTTACGTTATGTATATTTATACAAAACATTAATAGTTATGGTTCAAATTTAAATGATGAGAAAATGCGTCTTTCAGTTTCATTTTACAGACACCAAATCAGTGCCATCTAGTGGACAAAAGAAGGTATAACTCTTGGAAGTACAAGATCTGTGATATGGCTTGTGTTTTTCGAAGTTCTGGGACAAAAAAAGCACTATGGCACAAAAAGTTCTTGGAACAGTGATTAATGACAGACCAGTTTGGTCTGGCTTTTCGATACAATTTTCACATTGTTTTGACCTTGTTTTTGCTTTTTGGGGGGATTTATAAATTTGATTTTGCTTTAACATTTTTAAATTTTCTCATGAAAAATAAAAAAACTGTTCTTTCTCAATTTTTTTATATTTTTTCAGTAAAAAAATGACGAACTGTAATTGTAGGAATTGCACGTTTATTGTGCATTCCCACAAAAATGTTTTAAAATGAATTTATTAGAACAAATTTTAAAGTAGTAAAAAAATGCTCAAAATGAACCCTAAGGGTTAACATAAATATGTAAACAAAACTAAGTACCATTGGCAATCATGACTTATGCTATGTCCTGCTCACCGACCATCGAGCTTGAAACTATAACAATATTTCAAATACGTAGCATATAATAGAAATTCGTAGTATTCCAGAGTTTTCTAACTATAGCTTTGATAAATGCAAAAAATAAAGTCAATATTGTTCCCTGGTCAGTCTCTAAAGCAGTGGTTTCCAAACGGTGGTTCCCCCCAGCTGTTTGCGAAAGGCTGTAAAGTGGTATGTGAGAGAAGAGCAGGAAAAATCATAACTTTATTTATTTTTTTTTTATCAAGAGGAGTATAAGTTCAGGGGTGGCACGGTGGCGCAGCGGATAGCACTTTGGCATTCCAGTTAGAAGGTTCCCCCCAAAGGGGAATAAGTTGGAAAATTAATGAATGAATGAGTATAAGTTCAGCACAAAGCACAACTGACAAACGCACCTTGAGGAGCTGATCAGTACAGCTATATAGAGATGACCTCCAAGGGATCAGTAAAAGTTTCTCAAAAGAATTTCTGGAGACCCACTCGGCACACATGCTGTCAGATGAGTTTCTCTAGCACGTGCTTATGTGAATGTGCTTCTGCTTTAACAAACGTGAAACAAAATGCAGAGACTATTTAAGATTCAGTCTTTCTCAAAGAGAAAAGGATTAAAGTTGACGAATGGAAGCCTGTGTGGACACGGGGGGGGGATATTTTCATATATGTGTGGGTGCTATTCTTCTAACAAACACCTTGAAATTTTGGAAACTTGAAAAAACAGAGAGGAGACCTCACAGCAAAAATATACAAAGCTACAAAAACAGAGAAAAAACAAGGAACTATAATCTTTGGAAAGAGAAACAGTCGGGAAAATCCTCTTATTGAGAACAAGCTCAAGGGGTCACTTGCGTGGCTGGGAAAAGTTTGGGAACCACTACATGGATAATCCCTTTGATAATCCTTAGAGCCAGGATCTATGCAGTGTTAGAAGCATTGTCTCTGCGGATGTCGGGATAAAAAAGAGATGGTTAAATGATGCCACAGATGGAGGCGGGGTACCATTTTAACTTCTAAAACTTTAGTGCTGTCTTTAGTAGCAAAGCTCTTTTTGCTTTCTCAGTTCATGACCACACAATGGATCTTGTCACAGTTTTGAAAAAGGTTATTGGCTTTGACATTATTGGTTTTTTGAACAAAACAAGATTTAAGACACATAATTTGCAAGGTAATTCAAATGTGTTTTTCAGTTTTGTTTTTTTAGACTCCTAGTGTTAAAAAGACAATAAAACTCTTGGAAGAACAAGAGATGTGGATTATGTTTTGCATAAAAAAATACTTGGAACCGTGTAAATTAAGGAGAGATTTCCCTGTTTTTTTTATACAATTTTTGACCTTTTTAGGGAATTTATAACTTTAGATTTTTGTTCTAAAACATAAAAACTGAGATTTTGGCAGTAAAAACAGATGACATTTTCTACTCTTAATTCTATTTTTTTGTACAATTTCAGGGTTGTTGTTAAATTTTTGTGTATTGCAAAAGATATTTGTAAAAAAAATGTTCTAATGTTAAATTCTCAAAGCAAATTCTAAAGTGGCACAAAACCCTCAAAATGCCTCAGACTTCTAAAAACCTTCCTGAGAACATGCACTAACCAGCAATTTAATGGGTTGCAGTGGTATCAGGTACCAGTTAAATAAAAAAAAAAACAACTTATGATACGCTTTAATTTAAACATGCTTCATTTGAAATATTGTGTAAGATAAAAGGATTATCTTAGCATATACTTTCAATCTTAAAAAAAACAAAAAACAAACAGAAGCTTGGAATAAAGTGCGAATACTTTGTGCGTTATCTTGATTGCAGTGAATAGTCAGTTTGTTGCTCATTTCCTTTCAGAGCCCAATCCCACGTTTGTTCACATTCGAGTCTGAATATGTAATCTCTCTTCATTAGGATGGAATTGTAAAAGAAAAAAGGATGGCTAATTAATTGGCTATCGACTCTAATGCGTCATGTGGTTGATCCGGATGATGAAGATGAGAGTGCCAACTGCAGTGAAAACAAGTCCTGTAAATATGAGGCACTTATGTAAGCATCGGGAGGACAAAAGCCAGCGTGCAGGACTTGTGCAGGTTTTAGAGAACGGAGGAGTAGTGTTCTCTCTGAAGGTCAGCTGGGTTTTAGGGGGCGTACATCTGGCCAGATAAGAGTGTCGTTCCCGTCACTGTTATCGCACATCAGAGTCGGGCAGAGTAGAGATTCTGGACAGGGATAGCAGCGACAAGCAAACTCTGTTGCATTTCAATATGACATTGTTGGTTCAGTTAATTTTTGGGTTTATACAAATAAATTTAAGCTGAAAAACAATTGTTTGTAGCGACAGCGTTATGATTACAGTGAAGCAGTATGATAATGTTCATTTCAACAACAGTTCTCAGTTCATTTTACAAATCCTTGGAAGCTTTGTCCGGCTCTGTGGTATAGCGGATGGGTCATTGTCATTTCGAGATATTTTCTCTTTATCTGACCATTATCGTATTAATTGAAGATCCCTCTAGATCTGCAGTTTCTGAAATACTCGGACCAGCCCGCCGGGCATCACCAACCACGGCAAGTTATTTAAATCACCTTTCTTCCCCATTCTTATGCTCGATTTGAATTGTCTTGATCATGTCTACATGTATTGAGTTGCTTCCATGTGATTGGCAGATTATATATTTGCATAAATGCATTGGACAGGTGAACCTAATAAAGTACTCAGGGGTGACGCTAAAATATTTTTCACCTACTGTATTTTTCGCCGTATAAGACGCACCGGTATATAAGACACACCCAATTTTAAATGAGGAAGATATAGAAAAACAAAATTCTGAACCAAATACTGTAGTAAAATATTTTATATCAACTGTGTAAAAGTTAAGAGCAGTTTAAGAACAATTATATGCTGAACATGTAACATGAACAGTCAGTAAACAGTAAAAGCAACTAAAAAGGCTGTAATGTTTCATACCTGCTCCTTACGATCCGAGCGGAGATATGCGATGACGTCAGCCTGCACCGATGGCTCTGGAGTGTGATGGGAATTTTCCTTCTCTATGGTAATACTACCATCTAGTGGTCATTTAGAGAAATGTAATTATACTTCAGTCCCGCCCTTCTTCCAGCGCTTGCTTACTTTTAGAGGTTCGAGGTTCTTCTTCCAATGTGGATAACACGTGTGTAGGAAATGTGTTGAGACTGCTAAATCTTTACAATAAATAGCTGCATTTGCTGTGTTCTCTCTCAAACGTTCTCCAGTGTTTATTATCAATTGAGAAGGCATATTTTTTACCATAACAGGAGCTAGGCTGAAGCCGTGGCCTCTCTTACGCCTCTCCTATGGCCGTGACTGCCCTCCGCTCCGCGGCGTCTGCATTCGCCGTATAAGACGCACCAGCTTTTCCCCCTCAGTTTTGGGGAAGAAAAGTGCGTCTTATACGGCGAAAAATACGGTACTTATCTGCTGCTAACCTGCTTTCATGTGGCTCTGTCAGTAGAGCAGTGTGCTAGCAACACAGAGGTCTTGGGTTCTAACCCCAGCAAGAATTAATTGAATGTGTTAATTGCTTGAAATGTAAGTCACATTGGATAAAAGCGTCTACTAAATTCAAAAATGTTGTCACAAGTGGAACACAATATGTTTAGATTCAAAGGTTATTCGTTAACTGGAATTAAATGAAATTAGAAACATACAAATGCAATAATTTTAAAGGGCTCTAGACACTGGTCCAAATTGAGATTCGCACGAATCTTTGGATGCTTCTCAGCAGATTGCTCTTTGTCTGGGTGGAGGAAATATTGGTGCAATAATACTTTCCTATTTCCTGTATGGAGTCAGGAAATATTTGATTATCTGATGTGTAACTGACTGATAAATGTGTGGATTATAAAGAGTACAGGTCTTTGCACACTGAAGTTTGAAGTTTTCGTCCAAAATAATCGTACGATCAAAAATAAAATGGAGTTCACTCTGTGTCTATTACACAAACACACTACACAAAACAATAGGAACGGGTTACTTTTTTTGCATTTCCTGGAATTGTTTGGTTCTTCTGTGGTCCCGTAGGTCATTGTTTGAGACCCGATATGTGTCTCAACTCAGAGATTTATATAATAACCAAGCGCAGATTTTTATTACATTTTCATCATGCGTTTCCAAAGCCAGCAAGCTGAAGGGCCGACATAGTAAAATACACGTTGAATCTTTCACGATATTCACGATAAAGAGGATAAATTCTCTTTACTCTCCACACATTATAAATAAAATTATATTTTATTTTATTTTTGAGATTATCAGAAATTCATCACAACTGCTTAAAGACGCTTTTTCTTTTTTTGTGATTTGTTTGCTTTTTTGTGAGTTTTATGCAACGGGTTACGTGTGCAAGGCTTGTGGTGCTAAAAATTTTGTGAAATATTTTTGGTAAATATGCAACGAAAGTTTCAGACTTTAGTGTCCAAAGACCTTAACTGTTAATTCTGTCAAAAAGAAAAAAAATAATGGAGTTAATGGAGTTTATGAAGGTGTCGTAAAATAAATAACGTTGATAAAGTGGAAAGTGCTGTTAAAGGAGAAACCCTGTGACTCCTTCTCAGAAGCGCTCTTCACTGATGTTTTCTGTACGGTCTATGTTGCTGTTCATAATTCGTGAAATATCTTGAGAAAGTTAACTTTCGTAAATAGTGCCGTAATGCGTTCCAGCTCCTCCGACACTTCCCAACATCTCCTCACTCTCACATATTATTTTGAATTCATTTTTTTTCAGTTTTATTATTTTATTTTTATATTCAGTTTTACAGTGCGTTGATTTGCAAGACTGAAGAAAAGTTCTCTGGTGTTCCATTGTTTTTTTCAACTTATACTGTTGTTTCTGAGAACCATTGAACGGATGGATTAGGCGTTTTAAATGAAAAACTTGCTTTGACATATACGAAAAATTCTGATACGAAGGCCACCCTGGAACGGATTAATTTAGTATCTTTCGAATATATATATATATATATATATATATATATATATATATATATATATATATATATATATATATATATATATATATATATATATATATATAAATAATATAGATTATATCACAGAAAAACTTACAAAAATAACCTGTTTTAAGATGATTCTGATCAGAAGTTTAAAATCATCATCATGTGATGATCATAAATAGCCTTTTTAAAATCTTTATAGAGACAGATGTCAGGGTCAATTTTCTCATTGCAGGTCATGTCACTGTCTGTCAGTCTCTCTCTCTCTCTGTCCCCTTCACTCGTAGTAAAAACAGCATCAATAATTAATGATCCAATTAATAGTTTACACTGGCTTTTTATTGAGCTGTCAGAGTGATGGAGAGCCGAGCGCTCAGGCCTGAATCAGCACTTCCACCTTCTGCTTCAGAACAACAGAGAGACTGATCCCAGAACAGCCTAGAGAGAGAGAGAGAGAGCTTTTGCAAGAGCTTTCATTACGAGCTCACTGAGAATATGAGTGGGAGAAGAACACACTGATCACAGAACCAGACAAGTAGAAAGTAGATCTCAGAGGAGCTTTCATAGAACACTGGAAGATGCCTGATCTTTATCTAACAGTGATTATCAGTCATTCTCAACATGATCCACTTACTGACAGGCCACATCCAGCATAGAAAATTACATGGACCACTACTGGAGTGTTTATCTGTACTCTTGAGCATAACAACAATATCATATTATAATATAACGATACTGAGAACAGAGTTAGGTGGAAAGTAAAAGAACAAGATACAGATTAAAGTTGTGGGTGTTTCTTGTGAGGTTAGTAGCGTTCATCTTCTTTTGTTCTACAAATATTTTTTAAATACATTACACAACCTGCAATTGTTCAAAAATAAGCCATTTTGGTTATTAAATGTCTTTTTTTGTTGTCTGTTTCCCCCCACAGGCAAAAAAACAAGGTCAAAACAAAGTAAAAATGAAAGTAAAAAAAAAAGACGTACCTGTCCTAAACCTGTTCCAAAGACGTTTTGTTCCGTTGTGCTTTGTTTTGTGCCAGAACTTTGAAAAACACAAGCCATATCACAGGTCTTGTCCCCTTTTTTCCACCACTAGATGGCACTGCCGGCACTGATGTAAAATGAAACTGAACGACGATCTACCATTTTCTCACATAGAATTGGAATTGCCTGCAAATTATGTGTCACAATTCTTGTAATGCTCATTTAAAACCAAAAAATAACAAAGCTAATAAACTTTTTGAAACTTTGTCGCAATTATGACAAGGAATGAACGGAAGTGCAGGTATGAGCTTCAACAGGTTTATTAAACACACAAAAAAATGCACAAAATATCCGCAATGGGGAAAACCTCCCCAAATAAAGGACTGAGCTTTACATGCTAATATTCTAGCTTGTAGCTTACGCACAGAATAAGCTGCCAATGGAATGTATGCCCAGGATGACCCCGTGCTGAAAGAGTGCAGACACGGATTCTTTATCCCATGAGAGCAACACAAGTCACCTGCGGAGGGGCAATCAGGGTACACAAGGAACCAGACGAGAGCAAGGACGCATATAGCGACAGACAGGAACTAGACAGAAAATAAAGGAAAGAACACTGAAGAAGGAGCCAGGGTATTACACAATGTTTTGAAATCAAAATAAACAACACGTGGGTTGCAGACGCTGTGATTGGCACACGCACCGGTGTGTGCAGAGACATCTAGGGGTTAAAAGCTGGTTTTGAAGACTGCGTTTGAATCTGTACATGTCCTCAAAGCACATTAAAATTGAAACATGGGTGTAACTTTACATTGAGAATTTGGCAGGACAGAAAATAGGGCATTTTTTTAAAATCACATTTCCTGCATTTACATCGAATTCATTGTTTGTGATCACGGTACATAAATAATTTAGTTAATTACAATTTCTCTCAGAAGAATACTTGGTTGCCACTACACCAAGATCTTTTTTTTATGTGAACGTTGCATGGTGACCTTGAGTGTCTTTAAAGCATTAATAATAATGTTATTATTATCATAATAATGATAATGATGAAAATACTAGTATTACTAGTACTACTACTAATAATAATTATTATTTTTATTGTTATTATTAATGTTAGAACAACAATGCTATTATTAATAATATTTTAAAAATCAGAATTTTTGTTATTATCAGGACGTTCCTGTTTAATGCAGCTCATTAAATATAGGCTAGAAAAATAAACTAAAAATATTTTTAAAATATAGATAAAATTGGAAATTGTATAAATGAAATAAAATAAAAATTTTATTTTTGTTGAATAACAAAAGAAAATAACAGAAACATTTTTGTGTCACTCTGGAAAATCTAGGAAATGGTATGAAAATAAAATGTGAGAGAATTAATGTTTTTTTTTATTTAAAAAATAAAAATAATGATCTATCATTAATTAATGTAAATCATGATAATTTACATAATGATAATTTAATCTTGTAACAAAATATTGCATTGTTTGACATTTAGAGAGGGAACAATTAGTTGATTTAAATTCAAAATTTAAATTTCATAATTCTAAAAAACGAATATTTAGTTATTTAAAATTTTAAACTGTACAAAAACATGATCAAAAGTAAGTCAAGGACAGCATGAACACCAGAATAGTACACCAGAATATACTGTCGGTTTGGGATTGAAAATGATTTTTTAAACATTATTTAAAAGGATTTTCCAGTGGAAATGACACCCCTGGGAACAATGATCAATTCTCCTCCAAATATTGTGGAGCAGACTTTCCTTTCCTGTAGGTTTGTTGCTGTTGAATAAAATGGTGTGATTCAGGGTTTTCTCTCTAGCTTCTCTTGTGCACATTCGGAATGTTTGTTTGTGACTCTCACAGGTGATTTGGATGGCCACTGGTGGGATCACACAACGTGGCATAACAACGATGCTTCCTCCATGTCTTTGGTGAGACATGCGGAGCCCAGTGTCCCAGTCTCTCTCTCGCTCTCTCTCTCTCTAAATGTCATCTCATGGTTCTTTTGATTTATTTTCACGTTTGCATGTCTTTTGTTTCTTTCTGTTTTCTAATCCCATGTCTATAGGGGACAGTCAAAGGGGAAAAAGACAAACTTTTGAGCAGTCTCGCATCTATTCTGAGGGCCAAAAGAAAATGGTACGCTTTGGGGGGCACTCTTTGGAAGAGGATGCAGAGTGGTGTGAACCCCAAGTTAAAGACTCTGGGGTTGATACATGCAGTAGTACGACCCTAAACGAGGAGCATAGCCATAGTGAGAAGGTACTGGGACCTCTCCAGCCTGCCTTGCTTGAGATTCCGCTTGTTTACGCTTTCATTTCTTGCATTTTGTTCCATTTCATATGGTCTTGTTTGGTGTTTCTGGGAATTAGTTTGGGGAGATTTTCATTTGGTTCCTTTTTTTGGTTTTGACTAGGATAGTTCAGCCAAACGTGAAAATTCAGGCTCCAGGTAATATTGCAGTTTGTTAATATTAATTGAATTTAGATTTAAGGTACAAAATAGGAGTGCTTATACACAAGAATAAATTATGTCTTCAAAGAAATGTAATTTGATGCATTCCCCAAATTGATGCCATTGAAGATAACCTACTGATGATTTTCTGGAGACTTCCTTAGACCTAGTTAATCATTAACTGATTGTATTGATTGTTTTTAGCTGATTGATTTAATTGTTTATAACGTCTAGGTTACTTGCGTAACCCCACGTTCCCTGAATAGGGAACGGAGACGTTAGTCGGGATTAGACCGACTGAATGGGAGCGAATCACCGTGAGAGCGACTGACGAACATATTAACGGGCAAATTAATTTGCAGGCGAAGGTGATTGATTAGCAATCAGCCGGGTATAAAGCCGGGCGTGCCTAAGCCTCAGTATGGAATTTTCCGAGGAGCTGGACCCACTTACCTCCCAGCTTACCTCAGATCCATGACTTCCAGGGCATGGCGAAGGGTAACGTCTCCGTTCCCTATTCAGGGAACGTGGGGTTACGCAAGTAACCTAGACGTTCCCTTTCAGTCGGTCCCGGAGACGTTAGTCGGGATTAGACCGACTGAATGGGAGCCTCTGTAAAGGGCCATGCCCGAAGTCCATCCAGACAGGTCGGCACTAAACCCAAGAGAGGGGTTAGTAAGAGGCCGTTAGTACCTGAATGGGAACTCCTTCTGCCCCTGCCCGGAATACTCATTGACGGGGAAGTCGTCCAACACTGAGAGCATCTGCTGTACTTGGTTGATGCTGACGACCAGAAGGAGGCACCCCTCGACCCGCAGGGAGGAGTGGCGGAGATCGCGTCGAGGCCCGAAGGGCTACCAGCGGGTCATCGCTCTGCAAGAGAGAGGAGGCAGAGACGGAAGTCATCGTTACGCGCCAAAGCAAGGGGAGTAACGGAACAGGTTCATACTAGCCACCTGAAGGGGGAGCTGTATAAGAACATAGAAAGGGAGCGCCAGAGAGGGACTCCCAGATCTGTACCCTAGTGCGGCGGGGACCAGGCCGGAGCAAAGCCACCACACGGAACCTGGCAGCGCTGACTGCTCCGCTCAGTCAGATGCCGAAGGGGGGAGGATGGGAGAGCCACCCAAAGGGGAGCTCTTAGAAAGGTGTACTTCTCCCGATGACGAGGAGAGTACTGCAAGCTTACACCTGCTCCGTCCCCTAAGGGTGACTGCCACCACTCAGGACCGCAGAGGGAACAGAGCCTACATCAAGGTTGTACAACCTGATGAACGTGTTAGGTGTAGACCAGCCCGCAGCTCTACAAATGTCGGCGAGTGAGGCCCTTCTAGCCAACGCCCACGAGGCAGCGATGCCGCGAGGGGAGTGGGCCCTCAGATGGAGAGGGCAGGGAACCCCACACGCCTCATAAGCTAGGTGGATAGCCGCACTAGCCAGTGGGCAAGCCTTTGCTTGGAGACAGCGGAACCCTTACGCTGGCCTCCGAAACATATGAAGAGCTGCTGGGAGCGACGAAGCTCCCGGGTTCTGTCCAAGTAGATCCGAAGAGCTCGCACAGGACATAACGAACCCTGGGCTGGTTCTGCCTCCTCCCGGGCAGAGCTTGCAGGGTCACCACCTGGTCCCGGAAGGGGACGGATGGGACCTTGGGGATGAATCCGGGCCTGGGTCTGATGGTAACCAGAGAATCACCAGGGCCGAATTCCAGGCAGGATTCGTCGGCGGACAGTGCCTGGAGATCTCCCAACCTCTTAATTGAGGCCAAAGCAAGCAGGAGTGCGGTCTTCCGTGAGAGGACACGCTGCTCTGCCAAATGCCAGGGCTCAAAAGGTGACTTCCGCAGCCCCGAAGGGCGACGGAGAGGTCCCAAGAGGAATGGAGGGTGGTCTAGGAGGCCGGAGGCGCCTAGCCCCCTTGAGAAATCTCACCATAGTGCGTGGCTGCCCACTGATTTCCCTTCAACCCGGAGGTGGAAGGAGAAATAGCGGCGGCGTAGACCTAGAGGGACGATGGGGACAGCCCCCGATCGAACCTCTCCTGGAGAAGGTCAACACGACTCAGATGGGGCATGTCCCGGGGTCTTCCTGGCGGGAAGAGCACCATTCGACGAACCGACCCCACTTGCCAGCGTAGCACACTCAGTGGAGGGGGCTAACGCATGGTATAGGTAGTCACCGCGAGGGGTGGTAGAGGCTCGGGGTCCACCGCGGACAGATATGCCATACAAGTAGGGCCCAGAGGTCTGGCCGCGGGTGCCTGTATCCCCCCCCTTGAGTCAGATCTGGACTCAGGGGGAATCGGCCAAGGGGGGGCTGTCACGAGCGCAGAGAGGTCTGGAGACCATACTCTGTTCGGCCAGAAGAGGGCGAAAGAGTAGCCCGCGCTCGTCCCCCCTGACCATGCACAGAGGTTGTGCTAGGAGGCTTCACTGGGGAAAACGCACATAAGCGTTTGTTCCTGGGCCAGCAGTGAGCCGGCGCATCTGTCCCGAGAGGAGCCAGGGACAGGAATAGGAGCCGGCAATGGGTATTCACACGGGAGGCAGCAGGTACCTGGGCCTCGCCGAAGATGTCCCAATCTGCTAAACAGCCCGAGGATGGAGTCGCCAATCTCCTGTCGAGGGGTGGAATCTGGACGGCGGAACCGCGATCCTGTTACACTCCGCAGGGATATGAAGGCTCGAGCCACGGAAGTCGCTCTAACTCCAGAGGAGCAGCTGTTGGGCGAGGTAGTGCAGGAAGCGGGAGGGTACACCGCCCTGGTGGTTGATGTACGCTACTACCGCAGTGCTGTCGGTCCTGACCAGCACGTGCCGCCCCCGGAGGAGCGGGCAGAAGCGCCGTAGCGCTAAAATGACTGCAACTAGCTCGAGACGGTTTATGTGCCAGCAAGAGCGTCTTCCGGTCCAGGCACCGGACTCTCGGTGGGAACCGCACATGGCGCCCCAACCAGTCTTGGAGGCATCGGTGGTGACCACCACACGGTTGGGGTGGCTCGAAAGAGGCACCCCAGACCTCAGAAGCACTCCGCCTTCCAGACCTTCAGGTAAGGGAGCATGTCTGCCGTGGGCAGACGTAGCGCTCCCTGACGCCATGCCCAACTCGGAACTCGCGAGAGAAGCCATTGCTGCAGTGGTCGCATACGCAGGAGCCCGAGTCGAATGACTGGGGCTGCGGCTGACATATGCCCCAGGAGCCTCTGAATTAACTTCAGTCTGACCACTGGTCGAGAGGACACCGCCAAGAGTGCGGTCAGCAAGGCCCTGGTGCGTTCTACCGATAATCGCGCCAGCATGCTCTCGGAGTTCAGCTCCATCCCGAGAAAAGAGATGACTCTCACGGGGGTGAGGTGGCTCTTTTCCCAGTTGACCTTCAGACCCAAACGGTTTAAGTGCGAAAGCACCTTGCCCTGGTGTCGGATCAACTGGTCTCTGGACGAGGCTATGAGAAGCCAGTCGTCGAGGTAATCCAGGATCCGAATGCCTGCCCGGCGGAGCGGGGCTAGCGCGGCCCTGACAACCTTCGTAAAGGTGCGAGGGGATAGGGCAAGACCGAAGGGTAGGACCTTGTACTGGTAAGCATGGCCCTGGAAACAGAACCTTAGAAAGGGTCTGTGCCTTGGAACCACTTCTACCTGGAAGTACGCGTCCTTCAGGTCGATTGTTGCGAACCAATCTCCAGGACGGATGCATGGTAGAATGCAGCGGACCGTCAGCATCTTGAACCGGTACTTGGCCAGGTGCCGGTTTAGACGCCTCAAATCCAAGATTGGTCGTTCCATATCGGCTGGGGGTACCGGCTCGACCGCACCTTTTGTTAAAAGGGCGTCGATCTCCTCTCGCAGGAATGAGGCGCCTGTTCGGGGAACAGGTGAAGCACACCTCGAAACCTGGGGGCGGACACGAATTGAGAATCGTGTAGCCCTGCCGGATTGTCCGGACCTCCCACTGTGAGACCCCGGGAAGCTTCCGCCAGGCTCCCAGGTAAGCTGACAGGGGTCGTGGTCGGGACGTGCCGATGGTCCCCATGGCGGGGCCGCCCGGAGGCGGACTTGTGGGCGGAATCACCAGGGAAGGACCCTGGGAGATGGTCAGATGAGGGCAGGGGTGGTGTGCCCCCGCGCTCTCTGCCATGGCCAGCGGGGCTCGGGCCCATGTCGGGATCTTCGTCGGAGACCGAGGAAGAGGAACCCCAGACCGTCGGGCATGCGAGACCGCTATTCTCGGGAGGAAGTGAGTTCTATCTTTGACACAATGGGTGCCGCCGTCCCGGAGGACGGCAGCGAGGAGTGTGTGGTGGACTCCCCCCCCCCTGGGGGAGACCCAAAGAAGAGCTCGTTTCCTCCCGAGTCGCCAACCTCAGGGGAGCTTCACTAGAAACCCTCGTCTGCTTTCGAAAACCTCAGAGGTTGGCTCCGTCTTCCGCATGCAGGGGTTTTCCCCGGACCAGAGGTCGAAGGAGTAAACCAAGGCAGGAGACGTACTCTTTGGCAGCGAACAGGCGGAGAGGGTTCCGCCCCAGAAGCAACGCCTGCTGCTTCTGGCGTGGAACTATACCCAGACCCTCCGCCTGCCTCCTGATCGTGGAGACCTTTGACGAAAATCTCCACGGCGACGCCAAAGAGGCCATCCGGGGAGACAGGCGCGTACGGAAGCCGAAAATCGGTCCTCGGGACGCATTGAAGCCTGCTCAAACCACAGATGGCGTTCCTGGACCACAAGCGTGGACATCGCGTGACCGATGTTCAGCACGGCTGATCTTGTAGCACGAGGCGACAATCAGCGGCTGAAAGCGAGTCTCAGAGAGACTGCTGGTCACCACCACCCTGGTGCATGACACGGAGGACCTGTAAGGTCGCCATAGCATGCAATAATGCAGCAGATTTACCCGCAGCTGAATAAGCTCTCATCATCAGGACTGATGAGACCTCCCAGCTTTGGCGGGAACACCCGAACGAGACCGTCAAGCAGCAGCGCTGTCGGGGTAAGCACCGCGACAACCTACCCACTCGGGGAATCGAAGAGTAACCCGTATCTGCTGCATTGGCCAGAGTGGTGAAGAGGGAGGAGCTCAATCCCCTGACGGGCAGGGGAGCCTGCCAGAATTAGTGAGCTCCTCGTGCTTCTCGGGGAGAAAAAGGCACTAGCGGTATGCGGGGAACCTGTCCCGGCGCCTGCCTCGCCACCAATTCTCCAGCCGTGACAGCATCGACTCGGGGGGGAGGAGTCACCTCCCGCCGATCGAGGCTGCGGCTGTGAGCACCGCAAACGCCTCCGGCTCCAGCTCGGCTGCAATCCCGAAGGAGGCAGGCCGAACTGGAGAACCGAAAGCCGCGCCCCTTCCGATGCTGCGTGGGAGAGCAGATCGCTTACAGGATCATACGAGGTACCGGGCGACACCGAAGCGCCGTCCGATTCACCCGCAGACCAGACGGGAAGCACGCTCGGTGTTTGGGGATGACGCCAGGAATCACCTGACGCCGCTCTACCCAAAACTTCCGCGTGCGACTCAGCAGAGTGCTGCAATGCAAACACTCGCGCTTCACGAGAGCCAGGTCGGTGTGCTGGAAACCAAACACATCGCGCAACTCCCGTGACCGTCTTTTCAACGAGAAGCCCACAACAGCCAGGAATAGTGCACGTTTTGCTCATCGTGTCGTGAAAAATGGACAGGATACTGAGAAAACGGCTGAATCACTGGACAGGCTTGCCTGAGAAGATCTTCGAGGTGCTGGCTGTTGGTTGCATGCTATTCTGAGCTAGCAGAGGTCACACCAAAAGAGCCAAGAGGTAAGCAACCTGCTGATCTTTCAAGCTAGAAGCGCCAAAGTTCAGGAGAGAGAGTCTCACTCAGTCAGCTCCGAAGGAAAATTGCATACTGAGGCTTAGGCACGCCCGGCTTTATACCCGGCTGATTGCTAATCAATCACCTTCGCCTGCAAATTAATTTGCCCGTTAATATGTTCGTCAGTCGCTCTCACGGTGATTCGCTCCCATTCAGTCGGTCTAATCCCGACTAACGTCTCCGGGACCGACTGAAAGGGAACTTGTGATTCATGGAGCTGCTTAAAGGGTGTCATCGGAAAATGTTGTATGTAGAGCTTATAAATCAGTTCATTATTAACCAGTGTTTGTCGAGAACTTATTTTATAAGGTCAGTGAAAGTGTAAATTTCCAGTATTGCTGAGAAATCTAAATTGGCAGTTGCCTTTTATTTTAAGCAATAGTGATATTATTTATTAATGCATTTAGAGATTGTTTTTATTAAATAAACTTTTTGCGTTTTTCAGATTTTTTCAAACAAGCAGGAGCTATTGTTAAGATGACCGGTGAAGAGGGACACAAGGAAATGACTTGTGTCTTTAGTCAGTGATGCTATAGATGCTCCATAATGACATCACGTGTTTCAGAACCATGAGGGTGTCAAGGAAGTAGCATAGCTGGGCTTTTAGTCTCTGGTTTTACAAATCATCAGAAATCTTACTAATAACATACATGCATCTTAGATCAGATTCGATACAACTGAAAAAATTGTTCGTGTTTCCAGGACAGGAAGTCACTATTACGCCAAAACCTCTAAAAATGGTAAATTTTCCTAGTGTTGTACTTCAGCAAACTCCTTGAAGAGATTTATCAGTTTGTCTCCAAACTCCACCAGTCTTATCAGTCTTATTCAAATTGTAAACTTTATGAAGCTTTTTTTGACTGTGGCCATCGAAATTAGAAATTTTTCTAATAAACAGGAAGTTGTTAATAACTCTGCCAAGGAATGTCCGATCAGGTTCAAATTTGACAGGTGTGTTAAGAGTCCATCTCTGAACAGATCTATAATGCAGCCTACAGTTTTACTTATAGTGCCACCTAGTGGCGGCATGGAATGTCCCATTTTCTTGAATTTTAAACTGCTTTTTAAGACCGTGTTTGAAGGACATATTTGGAATAATGTAAGAGACCAAAACTTACAAAAATTTCAATTAAAGTGTGACTCTATCAGTCTTATCTAAAGGTATGTTGGATGTTCAATTGCGAAGCTTTTTTAACTATTTTGAAATATGTAACCACAGCGGCCGTTGAAAATTGATATTTGACGTAACGAAAAAGTGGTTATAACTCAGACATACGTCTTGTTGGTACCAAATTTACCAACTATTTTAACAGTACATATCCAAGCACATACGATGTAAACTCTCTATAGTGCCACTGGGTGGCCACAGGAAATACAACATTTGACATTGAAAATGAACTTCCTTTTTTAACAATTTTGACATATGTGACCAAAACAATACCAGAAAATATATTGACTCATTAGCGCCACTTGGGGGTCTTTGAGATGTGGATTTCATTATTTAATTTTCTTGTATTGTTCAGTAATTTTAACAATTCTCACGTCTTCTAAATAAGCTTTGGTTGTAGTGCGTAGAGCAACAAAACCGAGAGGCGGTGTTCGAGCCCTTTGATCACTGCTTCCAGCTTTAATTGTTCTTTGTAATCGATCATTGTCATCACACACAATAGCAACTTTTCTCTTGATCCTATGGCTGGATTTTGTTTCACAGCGTAATGAAAATAAAAGCAACACACGCTTCTCTCGGAAATCTGGTTAAGGTGATCCAATCAGAATACGACTTGATGTTTAGCCAACAATCCGTCAGAGATGAAAGTAAACTTCACAATCACAATTTTCCAAAGGAGGTATTGCAGCAAACAAATGACTTGGAAATAAGCAAAAAAAAAAAACTATTTGATTGACAACCTTGTAACCAGGCAACTGAACAATGGTCAAGGAGGACGTAGTGTTTCAGCTATAAGTGTAGCTGCTTTAAGGGCGTAAAGGCTAAAAAAGGTATTGATAAATTGTCACAACTTCCATCTTCTTTGTGCAAAGGTTTAAACATGCATCTCAATATGATGAGCTGCAGGAAAGTGTTCACTAGTTCCTGTTTTAAACAAATGAGATAAAAAGAGAAGTCTTGGCTGAACTATTCCAGATAGAGTTTTTTCTTTCTAGAATTTTTTTCCTTTCTTTTTTGCGTGCCAGTTTCCTTGGAGCATCTTTCTTCTTCTTATCCTAAGCTTAACCTAACTCACTCCACCACTTGACTGCGTGTTTCTGCCATGGCACTCTCAGAATGTGGCTTCCCCTTCAGATGCATGTCCCGTCAGCCACGTGTTGAGCTCCAGACCCCCACACCGGCACCAAACTTCACTTATCCACCCCCTCTGCCCCATCCCAGGAGACTTGCTCCCAAACACATGCTCACTTGCTCAGAGACAGCTAGCTAGATTTGTTTTCTGCCACAAAGTTTGTTTGTTCTTTTTTCCCTTTCCACTGTCACACTCCTTTGCTCTCAGTGTAATAATGTACGATAGGATTCTACCATTTTGTCCTTGTGAGTCTTTCCACGCTGTTCTCCTGGCTTTCAGTTTGAAGATCCTTGTCTATCTTGATTCAGACTTGTGCACTGTAAAAATGCAAAAAATGATTTTTAAAGTTCTTACGTGAAGTCAAATTCTGTTTTTTTATATATTTATATATTCATCCTATTTTTTACAGTGTGTTTGCTGAATGTGATGCCAGAGTTTCCGCTGCTCTTCTCTGCATGATTTTACGAGTTCACGATCCAAAATCACACAAACTCTGCACACCTAAAGGCTTCTGATGAAACACTGGACAGATTTGATGTCAATGCCTCAAGTTTAGCTCGGTTATCCTGCTGCAACATTAAATAGTCTGTAGTATTTTTAACCATAACAAAAAGTAAAAACGTACAGTGGCAAGAAAAAAAGTAGGTGAACCTTTTGGGGTTTTGTTGTTTTCTGAATAAAATGTGATCGGATCTAGGGTTTGGACAGACATTACTTATCTAAAAATAACAACACAAAGCATCTGACCTTTCCAATAGTAAGTGAACCTTTAGAATTAGAATTGACCCCCGCAAATCTCAACCATTCACTGTGGATCAGATCGTTGAGGCGGGATTTAAGCCCATTTTTCCTGGCAGAACTCTTTGGCCACTGCCCTCTTCAATTCAGTCCATAGTATTTTGCTCATTGTCCTGTTGAATGGCCCACCTTTTACACAGTTTCACATCATCCTGAAGAATTTTCAGATATTATTAGGAATTCATCTTCCACCAATCTGGCTACGCCCAAATCATAATGTTTCCATGCTTTACATTAGTGAGGATGTTTTTCCTCTACATCAGATGTATTGCTGTGTTTTTAAGTCATTCAATTGTAGTTTCATCACTTCACAAACAATATTGCTGTTGGGTGTCAACTTTGCACATTTCAGGCATTGGTCATTCTAGTAAGCAGTGGCTTCTTTCTTGAAGACCTGCTGTGGATCCGGTTCTAGTTTGGTGTTGTAGACTCATAAAAAGAGAATTCATTTAAACCAATGAGTCACCAATAAGTCTTCATTGACTGAAGTCTTTAAAAGCTGTTTTTGGCATGGCCTGGCTCATATAAGCATTTTCTCACTTTTCTCAAGTTTTTTATCAGTCAAAGTCACTCCAATTAGCTTTTTTGATGTCATTAACTCAGAGATTCAATCATTTGTGTAATTATTTTACTGTCACGTCCCCTATCACATAAACTAGGGGTTCTAAAGGGAACGCAACAGAATTTAGGTTTGGAGTTGCGTGAGTGTCAACCCTGTGAAAATAACAACAATAATTAGCAACCCAAACATAAATGCCACCAAAACACAAATATTTGAGAGGCGATATTTATTTTTACCCAAATATTTAGTCTCAGATTAAAGAAAGTTCAAAACATAACTCAAACAAAACACATAAAGCATCTATAAAGCATTCCAAATGCTAAATAACAGACAAAAATAAATAAATAAACAACCTACCCTTACTATGAACACAAAAGAAAATAGAGAAGGTACATCGTTCCCCTCTATCTACCGTAATCTAACCTAACAATAAACCAAAACATATGGAATGGTTACAACTAAACAGAAAGTAAATCATCTTGGACAAAATATCAACAGGTTTTAAATGCCCCGCCTCTTCCTCCAATCAAGGAACTAATTAGAATGAAAGGAAAACAATATTAGAAATCAAATACATGCCTAGATGTAACATTATGCTTGTTGATACCCAAAGCTTATCTGATCACATGTTTTCAGAAAACAATGAAATTCCAAAAGGTTCACTGACTTTCTTGAGATAAAGTGACAATGAAAGAATGTATAAATATTCATTGTTTTGATTTTCAATTGCAAAGAGATAGTTTTTTTTCAGAAATTTGTCAACATTTAAATATATTTATTTTGAAATAATCTGTCATAAACCAAATAGAAAAAAAGTTACACAAGAAGAGCTTGCAGAAAGGTTATTGAAGGAATAAAAGAACAATTTAGACAACTCCATAGCTCACAAAACAGCCAATTTGTGTAAAAATGTGTAACATAAGCACTTTCGCAAAAATGCAAGCTTTACATTTCTACCGTTAAACCATCTGGAACTCTTTGCCCATAGAGTGACCTCTATTATCTTTTCTACTCTAAGCTATTTTTGTTTTTTACCAGGGATTTTATTATGGTTTTAATGTATGTGTCCACCGGATCCCTCACCGAAATCTTTTATTCACTGTTTATTACACAGTAAAATTAACAGTGTAAAAATGTAAAGAACTCCCAAAGTGTTGGATTAGCAATACACAGTGTTAAAAAGTACACTTTGCAATGGGTGTCAGATTTTATGATTTTACATTTACACATGAAAGTGCAAAATAAAAGTGCGCCAAAATCCCGACACCGCCCTCAACAACTTTTGCCTCAAGGAGAGACTTTTTTTTGGTGATAAAGTGCAACACCCCATGGCCTAAGTGTTATTTTTTAGCACTTTGACCTGTCAATTTGCACTCTAGATTCAACACTTCAACCGGTGTACTTTTTACACCATATAGATTTGACCATATATGTTCTGAGGGCTGTTAACACTTTAAGTGTTGAATTGACACTGCCCTATAAATTACTGCTCATGTTCATTCTCTTTGGGCAGATTGCAAAATGCATTTGAAAAAGTGTAGGTTGACCTAAATTTATAGATTTTGAGCTAAATAGAAGAAATCATTTTCACCTTTCGAGCTAGAACGTTTTTTTTTTCTCTTTCATCATAACTTGTCATTGCAGAACCCAACAGTTCAATAATGTTCTCTTTGGTTTCATAGAAGACATCTACTCATAAAATATAAAAAAACTAAGCCATACAGCAGCAGTAAGTACATTGTGTTGTACTTTTAGATAATCAGACCCCTGAGTGAAATTATTTGATTTGTCTATTCTTCAAAACCTCCTGCAGAGTTTGTGTGATTGATGGGACGGATCTCATCCCTGGCTTCCCGTCTACCTGCTCTGGCAGGGATCTGTGTGTTGGCTTGTAAGTTTTGGAATGATGTGTGTGTTATGGTCTCTAACCCGACAGCACCCGGTCACGTGGCAGCCCTCCAAAGATGGAGATCGCCTCATTGGCAGGATCCTCCTCAACAAGCGCATGAAAGATGGCAGCGTTCCCCGTGACTCTGGAGCACTTTTGGGCCTTAAAGTGAGTCCTTCTTTTCTTTTTTAGTTAGATCCAGGTTTTCGGCCAGGCTGGTCCTAGAATTCCTTGTCATTAGTTTTGGGGTAATTTGTTTTAAAAAGTAAAGCAAGACGCACACTTACTTTCGTAAAAGTTGTAGCATTTTCCTAATTATTTCCGTAGTTGAATCCAAATCTTTAAATAATTTACATTACTCTAGAACAGTGTTTGTCAAACTATGAGGCCATTCTTTCAGGCGATTTGTCCAAAGTGGGGAATGAGTAAAAAAGTTTGAGAAACACTGCTTTAGAAGCAATTAGACGTCTGATGTTCTAAACATTGTTTTTACACACACACACACACACACACACACACGCACTCACGCGCACACACACACACACGCACACACACATATATATATATATATATATATATATATATATATATATATATACATACATAAATGTTTTAGTTTTTTAAGTTTCTGGCCAAAAGCCTATGAATTCGATTTGCTATAATAGAACATTTGAAACATTTACAAACGTCAAATACTGTATTTGTTTAAGAGTTACTTTATGTATGTGTGCTATATGTCTATACACATTTGTGTAACGGGGGTGTAACGGTTCACGGGGATGTATTGAACCGTTTCGGTGCGGCCTGTTCGGTTCGGTCACTTGCGTACCATTTCTGTATATTTTTTTAATTAAATAATATATATTTATTATTAGCGTGATATTAAGCGCAGCGGAACAATGTTCCTAGGTGAGTTTCCGCACGGACGATATTGAGTGATGCACAGTAGAGCTGCACGAGTAGCTGTGAGAAATGGCAACAGCGAAAGAGAAGCCAGAGCTTGAAGACCCTCCCACCTCACTACGGTCTCCTGTTTGGGAACATTTTGGCTTCTCTGTTAAAATACATAACGGGGATAGACGAGTGGATAATATTAAAGTTGTATGACGACATTGTTCCACGGAGATCGGGCAGGCAACACATCTAACATTTTCTACTGCTGGAGATATTGTCACTGCAACCAGATCTGTGCTCTCTTCAGAAAATGTGGATAGGTTAATCTTTTTAGCCTAAAACTTAAAACTTGAATAGTTAGTTTTGTTGATTACAAGCTGAAGCTGTTGCTTGTGGTAAACGTTTTCAGGTCCTAACTAGTTGCAGTATTTCATTTTTTATTTAAAAAATGTGTATTTCTTTATTAAGAGTGCAATTTATTTAAAATATCACCCAAATGTGTCACTTTTATTTATTTTATGCAAGAATTCTAATGTGTATTGGCAGCTTTTCAAAATAAAGATTATGTAAGCTCTTATTGATTTGTACCGAAAAATAACCGAACCGAGCTCTCCATGACACTCTACCGAACCGAATACGATTTTAGCGTACCGTTACACCCCTACATTTTTCCCATTCACTGTTTAATAATTTGCAAAAAAAAATCAGACTTTTTGTATTTTATACATTTATCGTTCCATTCAGAATGTTAAATATCATAATATTAACCTTTATGTCATAGTCTGTCTGAATATTGGATTCGAATTGGCTGGCAAGTGTTCAGGTCGCTCCGGTTCAGTTTGTTAATTCACCAATGGCTAACCATAGTAACTCATGACTCTGTTATTCGGGCAGCAGTGAACATTTCCAGATTGGCTGAACGTTTTCATAGACATATATCCCCATTTTCTTATCCCTGGCTGAATCACAGCCAGATCTTCCTGGACTCTAGCATGTCCGAGGTCCTCCTGGGCCCTCTACCTGGAGGGACTTATCCCAGGGAAGCATCCCAGAGGCATCCGAAACAGATGCCTGAACCACCTCAGCTTCCCCTCGCAGCTCTACTCCGAGCTCCTCCAGAGTGACTGAGCTCCTCGTATCTAGGGGAGCACCAGTGCACCCTGAAGAGGAATCTTTCGGCCACTTGTATCCGGGATCTCATTCTTTCATTCATGACCCAGAGCTCATGGCCGTAGGTAAAGGTAGGAACGTAAATTTAGAGCTTTGCCTTGGAGATCAGCCACATCTTCACCATAATGGATCGGTACATTGACCACAATACTGCAGAGGCTGCACCAATCCGTCTGTCAATCTCTTGCTCGACAGTCCCTCTACAAGACCCCAAGATACTTGAACTCCTCCACATGGAGCAAGATCACTTCACCAAGTCGCAAAGAGCATTCCACCTTTTCCTGACATAGAACTAAGGCCTCATGGCTTGATTCTCCACCCAGCCGTTTTGCACTGGGCTGCAAAACGCGCCAATGCACACTGGAGGTACTGGTCTAATGAAGCCAGCCTGACCACATCATCTGCAAAAAGGAGATATGAAATAACGTGGCCCTTATTACACCTGGAAATCCTGTCCATAAAAATTATAAACAAGACTGGAGGCAAAGGGCAAAAAACCTGGATTGTTTCTCCCTAAAGTTGGACGGAGAGACACAAAATGTTATCAGCAGAAGGAGATCGCTGTGCATTTGAAAGACTAAAGAGGAACACTCTACACATTAATCTGGACATGAAGAGCTCAACAGAGAACAGTCCTCCTCCAGCCCAAACATCAATCATTCAGCATAAATATGAGTTGCATGTTGACTTACTTGTTTTTTATTTATTTAAATTGATAAATTAACTGAGGAGCTTGTGGCGCTAGTGCACCTGTTTTGAATGGGAGGAGAACGACTGCAGAGCTGTGTGTGAAAATAAGTTTCAGTGCTTTAAAGACCGTCAACAAACTCTAACACTTTTCAAAAACATAAACTATATAATTCCAAATGGGGCAGTAGGTTGTGTATTGGTGGTAGTCGTCCTTCAGCTAGAAGGTTGGCGGGACGATCCCCACCAGGTCAATTTTGCAGTTGAGGCCTTGGGCTAGTCACTTCACCCGAATTGCCCTGTATGGATGTGTTTGACTGGTAGGGTGTGTTTGGTGGTTGGCAGGAGGTCATAGGTGCGTAATGGCAGCCACGTTTTGTCACCATCAGTGTGTGAATGTGGAGTGATTGAATAATGCTCTGAAAATTGTAAAGCATCTGGAAAAGTGCTATTTAAATTGAAGGCCTCATTATTATCATTATTATATATGTTAAAGATAATATTATGTTAACGTTTTAAAGGAATTTGCACACTTTCAGACGGTCTCTTACATGTTATCTGTCAGTGATGCTTTTAAATTTAAGCATGTCTCACTAAGCGTTTCTGACAAAGTTTGTCAGACAAACCTTAAGGCCTATACTCATCGATCCAAAACTTCGTGCGACGATACAACTCGATCTATAACCATGGGTGCCAATGTGACATCACACATCGGACCGAACGAGAGGTGCCATCGAAAAAAGAGTTTCAGAGTGTCATATCAGATGTTTTTCACAAGGAGAACGACCAATGAAAGCTGGCTCTTTTGATAATGTAAGTAAGACGAAAAAAGCCACTCAGTGGGACTCACTTAACGCTCAATAGCGCGCCACAAATCCTCTTTTATCCACATTTTTGTCAGCTCTCTGTGATTAGCCGGCAACAGAATTAAATGCTTGACATCCAGAATTTTTTTTATTTTCCCAGCTTACTAAAACACGTCTAACCAATCACAATACAGCTTGTTGCTAGGCTACTGCAACTACTCCACTAGACGAGGAATCCAATCTGTGCGTCATTTCTCGAAACCGTCACATAGTCAAGTTGTGTTTGTGTATATAATATATATTTTTTTATTTTCATATGAAATAGTCACCTTTTTGTATTTGTACTGTTGTGTAAAGGCCATGCGTTTTAATCGCAAACAATACTTGTTAGTGACACCTTTTCCATCAACCACCTATTTTTGCGGTGCGCAAAAGACGTGAATTATCTTTTCTACATCAATTTTCCCAGCCCTTCCAACTGAAACATGTCCGAACAATCTCAATGCAGCTTCTTGCTAGGCTGGGATAAATCGTAAAATTCTGGCAGAGTAATGAATAGAAGCAAACATAGAATGCAAAGAGTGTATTGTATGGCAAAAAAATAAGACAAGTGCTACGAGGACAACGACCCGAAGGAGAATCTGTGGAGGAGAATTGCTCAGGATCCTCAGTACGACAATGGTTTTCAAGACCGCAAACTCAACGAGTGGAAAGCGTAGCTGAACATTATTATAATGTACTTGGCTAAAGTTATCGATATGTTAAACAAAGCATGAGCTACGTTTTATACACATTTATTTTAATATGTTTGATTACTAATGTACTGTGCATCTGACAGGTCACATATATTAATCTGATTTTAAAGAGTTGTGCAGTTTTCATGCGAAATGATCGATTTAGTTTTAGATTAATTTAATGGACATTAATTTTGTAATTTTTGAGGTATTTTTACACAGAGAATCTGGTTTCTTGACCTATATACACAAATATATATATATATATATATATATATATATATATATATATATATATATATATATATATATATATATATATAAATCACTGTAAAAGCTATTAAAAAGCCCAACATGCTATGAGACCTTTAACATATGTCCACTGCTTAGGCCCACATTTTGCTTCAAATTGATTTGAAAGTTGAAATTTGGATGTGTTGTTTGCAGTTAACGGAGAGAAGGAGCGATAGAGTTACAGTGTAGCTGTAAGCAGCAGACTTTGAGAGTTAAAAGCAGAAATGGCAAGCTTGTGTTTGACGCTGAAGCACTTCCATGGATTGTTCAGCAGAGTGGAGAGCTACAGCCAATCGTTACTGATAACCAACTTTCTGAATGGCTGACTGTGTGTCAGCTCAGTGCTATCGTGTGCACTACTTCCTTCAGCGACAGCAGTTTGTCAAACACACACACACACACGCACGCACACACTCCCTCATTATGTTAAGCCATCTTTATCCAGGAGGCAGCTGGTAATCTTTTTGTATGTTTGCATTGGGCTGCTATTAGTGAGGATTTGATTTGTGGGATGCTAGCAGAAGAGCGATTTGTTGTGTGCTTAATGGATAAAAAAATGCCTTTTCAACTCGTTCAGAGACAAAAACAACATGCAGTTTGTTTCTAGTGTACTCTAGGATCAGAAAACAATCAGCCAATCATACACTTTGTGTTTGGCCTGGGACCACAGGCAATTCAATTTACAGTCAGATATTATACTTTATGCTGTTCTTCATCTTTCAGGTGGTTGGGGGAAAGATGACGGAGTCTGGGCGACTATGTGCGTTCATCACTAAAGTAAGGAAAGGGAGTTTAGCGGACACAGTTGGGCACCTAAGACCAGGTACCTCATCCATATATAATAAATTCTATGCTAGAAAAACTGATTTATTTTTTTTTATAGATTTGGACAGATTATAATTTTTATAATAATAGTACATTTATAAATAAGTTTGCATTTAATGCATTTAATCATGGAATGTTTAAGTTTGCTATTTTATCAAGCTGGCATGGGTCTTACATCCACACTTATCTTTTAAAAGAATATTTTCTTGTTTTTCGTAGGCGACCAGGTCCTTGAGTGGAATGGTCGACATCTACAAGGAGCCACGTTTAAAGAAGTTTACAATATCATTTTAGAATCAAAGCCAGAGCCTCAGGTGGAACTCGTGGTCTCACGTCCCATCGGGTACATCTTCTCCACATTCCATACTCTACATCACACATCTGGGTTTTGAGCCTTCATCAAATAAAATAAAAAGAACATGCTTTCCACTTTTTCTCATATGTATGCTGCACACTCGTTTTGTTTGATTTGGTGTGATGAGGAATATTTCTAGCACACAAAAACCAGTACCAAAATTTTCCCTAAAGTGTGGCAACAAGGGAGCCTCAAAAATGCTCCTGAGTGAGCTGAAAACAATGCTTGTTGAGCATCGGGTTTAGGGGAAGGATATAAAAAGCTCTCAGAGATTTAAGCTCCCAGTTTCAACTGTGAGGAACATTGTGCGGAATTGTACAACATAGGCGCAGGATGGTGACAACCCACAGACCAGACATTTACATTCACAGACAACCCACAGACCAGCTCTAAAGTTGTAAATTATCATCTCGCCGTAGTTAGCGTCATTGTACTAACTTTTCTGAGCACTTTACATAAGGAGATGGAAAAGTGCCTAAATTTATGCACAGGCCTAATTTTGTGACATTTTTCTTCCATGGGGAACCTTTGTTGATTGCATGAATTGGAAGGGGCATTTTTTGTTAAGTAATGCTCTTATATAGCCACCTGACTGCTGGACGCCTCTTAAACGAATCAGTAGATGCCTAATTCTTGCAAACTTATATATATATATATATATATATTTTTTTTTTTTTATCGTGATGAAGTTTTGTGTAAAAAAAAAAAGCAAAATGATATAAAGAGATGCTACAGAATCTTCTAGATGATCAAGTGATGCTGCTTAATTAAGTTTAGCGTCCTTATCTTGCTAATTATTAATAGTGAACTCTCTTCAGATTGAAAGTTTGGGCTGCTGCCACAAACTTCACATCAAGACAAATGTGCTTTTCAGGGTCATTTAACCACATGTCATTGATTTCTCATTGCAGAGACGTCCCCAGGATACCAGAAAGCACACACGCACAACTGGAGTCCAGTGAGTACTTGTTCTCAGTGTTTATGTGCGATGAGATTCTGCGAGACGCTAATGAGACGCTGATCTTTGAAAGACTGTCTGATTAGTTCTGATTTGGATTGTATCTCTTCTAAGGCTCGAGTTCGTTTGAGTCTCAGAAGATGGAGCGCCCCTCAATATCAGTCACGTCTCCCATGAGCCCCGGGGTGCTGCGGGATGCCCCTCAGTACTTAACGGGACAGCTTACAGTAAGTTTACAGCAACTGTTTTTTGGGATGATTATGGGATGTCTGCTGATGTGTAGAAAATGGGAAATACTAAAATGCTGTCATGGTATAAATTGTTCTGGATGTGAAATCCATTATTTATACCTCGTTATGCCGAATTACGGTCAAAGGCGACTCCCTGAGCACATCTCAGCTCAGAACAAAACACTAACTATTAAACAAATTCTCATTTTGGGGATTTTGCTTGAGTAAAATCTTTTACATTTTCCTAAAAAGTACTAGTTACTGAAATTATTTGCTCAAGTAAAAGTTGCTGATTAGTTACTACACTCTTAATAATATTAACCCTTTCCTTGATCAGATAAAGAATAATTCAATTTTTTTTTCTGGATGAATATCATTATCTATCTCAGCTCTAATCAAAATTTTACGTCCAGGAGTTTTACCCTTTGATTGCCAAGATCCTTCTTTGATTACCCAAGATCATTATTTTCATTTATTTTTTAAATATGTGTTAAAATAAGATCAAAAATCATTATTTTCCATGAAACAGAGAAAAGGTTATGGGTTAACAAGGTTTAATGCATCCAGAATCATATTATATGATTTAAGGCTCAAAAATATAGTGCCAACAAAAATCTTGTTTTTCAAGTTTTTAAGAGTGTTCCCACTCACACAAGAATTTAAATGACAGAAAAATAAATATAGTCATTTAAATTAAAAAATAAGAAAGTTAAGTTGAATAATGAATAATTCTTTGAAACCGTTGTTGTCTTTGCAAAGATTCCAAAGCACAAAGCTAAGAATATAGTTTAGAAGTCCAAGGCATTTCTGAGGCATTTTTTGCTCTAAAAATAATTTAGAACAGTTTTTTGTACAAATATTTTTTCATTACATTAAACAATAATTCCACAATAATCCTAAAATTGTGCAAAAGGTACAATTCTGAGTATTACATTATGTTTTGATGACAAAAATCTCAAAATTGACAGGGAACAGTTTTTATGTTTTTCAACAAAATTAAAAAATGTTGAGACAAAACACAAATTCATAATTCACCCCAAAAAGAGAAGGTAAAAAACAATGTGAGAATTGTATCAAAAACCAGGTCAACCTCTTCTAAACCTTTTCTAAACCTAAACTGTTTCAAGCACTTTTTGTGCCATTGTACATTGGTCTGTAAAATGAAACTAAAACACGATCAAACTTTTTCTTACATTTGAATTACCTTGCAAACTATGTGTCATAACTCTAGTAATGTTCATTTAAAATACAAAATATACAAATAAATAACCTTTTTACTAAACAATAGGTGAACCGCGTCGTGTGATTGGCACATGTAGGGACTTCTATGGGTTTATATAAATGCATTGAGGAGTCGGAACCCAGTGACCCTGACAAGGAATAAAGTTGTAAAGAAAAGGAACAGAGAGCAGCGTTTCTAGAGCAAAAAAAATAAAAATAAAGAATCTAATTAACGCATCATGAGGCGACAGCAATCTTCTTAAGATTGAATCTCATTCTCATCCTTTTGAATGTTGCATTAACAGTTAATATTGTCATTTCAGGTTTTAGCTTCACTGCATTTCTTTTCATTGTTTTTTTTTAATTCACTTTACTTACCCAGAGCCAAAGCCTTAGTAGAAGAATTGAGCCTTTTAACCCTAGAGTTCAGGTAATCGTTGCTGTCTCTCTTTTTTTGCTTCTTAAGTCATTGTATAATGCTAAGCAGAAGAAAACCGGCTGCTTTCCTGCTTTCCTTTGCATAAACAAAGAGCTCTGTACCCATTATGTCTTCATTGCTGTAGCTTTTCCAGGCTAACTCTAAGTCAAATCGAAGGATTTAATAGTCTGCATGCAGTACATTTGACGCAAAAATATTTTTAAGAGACACCTGTTTAATAACAATGTCATTTGCCCAAAGGCTATTACCCTGTTAGCCACATGTTCACGCATGTCTCTTTAAATATTTTTGTGATGCTGAGTTTGTCCGGGCATAAAAGTGTTCCTAATTTCCCCCGGCGTTGTAACATGAAACTGCCATGTGAAACTCATTGATTCATTACTGTTTCATGTTGCAGCTAACTTGATGAAAAGGTGCTGTAAGCTTTAAATATTACCACAGCCTAGGTAAAAATAGCTAATAAATAGTTAAAATAAACTAAAAAAATAATAGTTTTTTAATCTGTAAAATTAACCAATGTTTGTAATCGTACTACACCATACAATGGAACAACTCCAGTTTGGCTTGAAAGAAATCTGTTAAATTCTTATTTGTTCCTGGTCTAAAACATATTCCCAGTTCAGGGGTTTTACTACACTTCTTATTGCCAGTAAAGGCTTGTTAATCTTTTTACTTTAGTAAACAAAGTGACTATCCTGCACGCATAATGGATTTGCACAAGTTGAGGGGCATCAAGAAGACGACAACATCAGCATCTGATGCTTGCACTTTATTTTTTACTACACAAATAGCATTTGGCAATTAGCAAATGGAGCTAACGGACATTTCCTTCTGAGTTGTAGTCAGCATTTTTAAACGTACAATTTACAAAATACGCAATGTAGCCCTCAAAGTCCCTTTAATCTACTTTGAGTGATTGTAATAATATAGAAATCATATAAAATAACGCGCTTCAATAGTAGGTATTAAAGAATGAGTAAAGGCTTGTGCACACCGATCAAATTTTTGTGTGACAACGGACATCAATCGAAAACAGTGGGCGCCAACTGAATGAGTGGTGACAACAAAAAGAGTATCGGAGTGCCGTATTGGATCCATTTTACGCAAGGAGAACGACCAATGAAAGCTGGCACTTTTGATGACATGAGTAGAATGTAAAAGAGCTGCTTGGTGGCACTCACCATACATTTGCATAGAGCCTTTGTTCAGGAAACTGGAAAAAAATAGTCACAAATCTCTTTTCTACAATATTTTGTCAAACAGCCACCATTGCTCAACATTCATGATGCTTTTTACGTGATCCTCTCTCTATTCCCGCTGTTGTGCAGAATAGATCTGTTGTTCCGTAAACGCCGTCTTCAGCAGTGAGGGGAAACAGTTGTGGTTGTCGTAGGTGGAAAGTAGCGAGGTCTGATCACTCTGACCACCTTCAACTACCAGTGTTGCTTAAGATTAAACCAACAACCTTCTGATTACCAGTCAATCTCCTCATCCACTAGGCCACAACTGCTCCACAAAAGTCCTCATCTAGAGTCTGCTCATTTTTTAAGCTTTTCATCTTATTACATAAAAAAACAACAGGTGCATTTTGTCATAATACAAAGGCGAATTTTACACTACAGCTCTGAGCATAAATGAGTACATCCCACTACATTTGTCAGAAAACCTTTCGTTTTCTTTCAGAATCAACATGTAGGCCTTTGCCTACAATATTTGTTCATTTGCACATTCATTCAAGCCCATGTTGCAAAAATAAGTGCACCCCAATTATAGTCTCAGGAAAAAATCCACAATTAGGACGACAACATTTGAGGTGAATCTACTGATTCGTTTAAGAGGCGTCCAGCAGTCAGGTGGCTATATAAGAGCATTACTTAACAAAGAAAAGCCCCTCCCAATTCATGCAATCAACGATGGCTCCCCATGAAAGAAAAATGTCACAAAATCTGAGAAAGAAAATAATTTCTTAAATAATAGTCAAGTACTGCAGCAAAAGTGATCCTCAAGTGTAAGAAAGATGGAAGTGCAACCATCTTTCAGAGACATCCAGGCTGCACACCGGGAAATCACTACAGGGGCATCTTCTGATGAAGTAGGTTACCATAGCTAAAGCAGTAGAAAGCCAAACTGGAGTGACTATTTCCCGTGACACCATACGGCGCACAATGCAGAGGAATGTCGTACAGGGGTTTCGTCCACAAAGGAATTCTCTTCAAAACCCATGTACAAAAAACTTGCCTAGAATTTTCTCTGGCCCATACTGAAGAAGATGAAGACCACTGGGACTCTAATATCTGGAGTGATGAGACAAAGATCACTGTTTTTGGAACTAATGCTTTTAAAACTGTCGTAAACGGCATTTGAAAGAAAAATGCCTGTTGCCTACAGTGAAACATGGTGGTGGCAGTGTCATTGTGTGGGGCTGCAGGAGTGCTGCTGGTGTTGGGGAGCTGCATTTCATTGATTAACTCAGCAATGTTTTGCTCTATACTGAAGAAGATGCTACCATCACTCTGTGCACTTTTCCATCACGACAATGATCCAAAACATGGGTCTAAAGCTACCTCTGCATTTCTGAAGAAGATCAGGGTGAAGGAGATCGAAGGCCAAGTGTCTCCTGATCTGAACCAAATCAAACACCTCTGGGGAATTCTGAAGAGACACATTCCTCTTGAAGAATGGAAGAAGATAGATGCTGCAATGTGTCACCAACTTGTTCATTCCACGCCTAGAAGATCTGGTGTTGTCCTTAAAAATTTACAAGATTTTTTTATTAAGTATTTAGAAAAATACTAGATGCAGTAGATTTTGTTGCAGGGTGTGTCCTTCAACCAATAAAATTGACGATTTTGTGATTTAAATTAAATGATTAAATAAGTGTTAAATATATGGAAACATAGAGAATTGATGATTCAGGAGGAGGAGACCAAATGTGCCAAAACACTCCAGTTCTTTGGTTCTCGTCATCTGCTGAATGGAGTTCAAACAATTTGAGGACAAATCCATATCACTTACAGCACCTTTAACAACCCTTTCTTTTCCCTGGAGATGTGTGAAGTAAGCAAATTGTACCCCTTTACTTCTTACTGGGTCTGTCTATCCTCCTCGTTGTCTGTACCCAGTTATGAATCCTTATTAGGGTTACAGGGGCTGCCTGGATACACCCAGCACAGTCATCTCTCTGGTAGACTTGAAATCATCAAATCCACGGCAGAACCCGTCTTTAATATTTTTGAAATTGAACATTTTTGTTTTCCTTAGCTGCATAGATTTTCCGTATTATTGCTGTAATTTCCTCCAATTCTTTGTAATTTTAACAATAAATCAATACACGCACACCTTATCTTTACTAGTTCTCATGTACACTAGTTTCACAGTAACATGACATTTATGAAATGCATTCATATGAATATAAAACGTCTTGGAGGCGTTTTTTCTTGTGAAAAAATATTGGTAGTTTTTTAGCAGGAATTTTGAAATGGTTCCATTGTGAACGTCTTTATCGTCCTTAATGCACAGCAGCCTCGGGTTCTGTTGGGAATTATGTAATGGTACAGTTTGTTTGACCCAGCTCTCCTTGTTTCGACACAAACCGTATGGAACGACCTTCATTGCATGTTTTAAACTGCAAAATGAATTTATAGCATTTATAGCTGGCATACACTATTCCTTTGGAGCGTTTGCTTCTCTGTGACCAAGTATGGGCTCTGGCTTAGAAGACCTAGCATTTTATCTATTCCTTTGGTGCTTCTGTTGTGTGCCTGACTTCTAAGTATTCTGCATCACATCCATACTTGTCTGAATATCTAGCTTGGGCTGTCGTGCATTTAGCATGTTCTATGGTACACATATTTATTAACTAAGGACCCCAGTGTTTCTTCATCTCAGTCATGATGTTTGTGTCCTTCCAGGTCAAACTTTGGTACGATAAAGTTGGGCATCAACTGATTGTCACCATTCTGGGAGCAAAAGATCTGCCTTCAAGGGAAGATGGACGACCTCGAAATCCCTACGTCAAAATCTACTTCCTGCCTGACAGAAGGTCTGATTTATCCAGATTTATTACAATTTATCAATGTATTTATCAATGACTATGCAAAATAACAAAAAAATAACAATAAAACGAATGTGCTTCATGAAAAATAGTATAACTCTTTAATATGATTAAAGGGTCATGAATTTATTTTATTTATTTATAGATGAACTGATTGAACAATTAAAGATAGCTTTCAAGTTTTAGCAATTTAGTTGATTTTTAAAAATGTCTTTTCCCGTCTTCATCTGTAACGTCATCTAATAATTAGATGAGAACATATAAATAGATGGTGGTACAATCAACAGCAGAGAGTGACAGGCAGGGCTGGAAGCAGAGCCCACAGAAATATTCAAATCACGGCCAATCAGAGAGCAGAGCTTAAGATCCTTTCTGAAGATCAGAGAAACTTTTTTTTGTTTTTGCTTCGGATTGAATTTATTTTCCTAAGCTAATGGGAAGAACTTGGTAAAGATAAAATGAAAATGATATTATTTTTTTTCAATGCCCTGTACACATTTTTTTAACATTCACATCAGTTTTCCATCAGATGTCACGGAACTGACACAGAGGAGAATGTGTCTGAGACAGAAGATAATCTTGAGGAGGAGGATTGATTATGAGGCATCTTCCTCAGATGAGAATGAGACGCCTAGTGTTGACTCTCAGCCACCAGCAGATACAATGGCCTTTATCCTCACTTGAATGACAGGGTAGACTTAGTGATGCGATTGTAATCTCAGGGCTTAACAGATACACTGTCAATCATGTTCAAGACATAAAATCAGTGTTTCAGCTTGTCATTACACCATCAATTAAAAATGACAACATGAAATGACAAACTTAAAGGAGAAAAGGGTAAATGGGAAAACTTTGATTTGTGATTTGTTTATTTTTGATTATTGATTATATTTCATAATTACCTGCACTGTTCTTTGATTGGCCAATTTCAGCATATGTATTAAACCCCCAATTAGTTTTTTTTTATATAGTTCCATAAGATCATATATTTAATATTTAAGAAATATAAAAATGCATATAACAACACCAGAGTGCATTCATTTATATAACTGTTCTGAACTGTTTTGTTCTTTAGTGACAAAAGTAAAAGAAGAACAAAGACAGTAAAGAAAGCCTTGGAGCCCAGATGGAACCAAACATTCATGTACTCTCCGGTCCACCGGCGGGAATTCCGTGAGCGCATGCTGGAGATCACGCTCTGGGACCAGGCTCGTGTACGGGACGAGGAGAGCCAGTTTCTTGGGGAGGTTAGACTTCCTGCTCCAGCAGCTACCAAACATTCAGCTTCAGGCCTTTCAAGACAAAACAATCTTACCAGACAAAAAGATTTTGAGAAGTTTTCTTTAGTTCCATTTATCATTTCAGGATCTAGACCTCT
Organism: Danionella cerebrum; assembly: GCA_007224835.1. Classification (NCBI taxonomy): domain Eukaryota; kingdom Metazoa; phylum Chordata; class Actinopteri; order Cypriniformes; family Danionidae; genus Danionella; species Danionella cerebrum. The sequence goes on along the minus strand of SRMA01027306.1, from coordinate 388,101 downwards.
GTTTTCCCAGGTGTACTTGACTGCAGCTCACACCTTGATCAGATTCATCACAGGGACTCCTTTAGAACATTTTACATTTAAACCCAAATAAAATAATACATTTTAAACCTGTTTTTTTTTTTATTTGTATTTGACTCAAGCCATCTGTATCAATCTTTTTAAAATCATTGTAGTTTGATGTATTTGATTGATAATATTTTATGAAGTCTTTGTTTAACCAAAAAAAAAAAAAAAACACCATACATCTATCAGGGTTTTTACAGGGTTCCTAAAATTTAAAAACCCAAAATGTAAGTCTTGAAAAATGTTACATTTAATTGATTTCGCTGTAATTAAATCATTTTAATTTTCCGACACACTTCAGATTTCACAGCATGCACTGCGTGAGCTGGCACATTTGGTTGTTTAACAAAGATGGCTGCTGTGGCAACCACAAAACAATGATTGTTTTTCATTTACAAAGGTTTTAAAATTATTAAAACAATTGTTTTATGTTAAACTACAATCAGTGTGTTCATTATAGACGTCAAAGCCCTGTATCGGTGCATAATTTCAATATAACAAGTAAAACGCTGTAGATCTGCAATGCTAAGATCTCAAAACAAACAGTTCTGCAGAATCAATTTAAAGGAAATGCATTTAAATAGCTTTTTCTATGTGTGCAGATCCTGATTGAGCTCGAGACGGCTCTCCTGGATGATGAGCCGCACTGGTACAAGCTGCAGACACACGATGTTTCCTCAGTGTCACTTCCCAAGAGCTCACCCAGCCTTCAGAGACGAGAACTTCACGGAGACAGTCCCACACGTCGGCTGCAGAGTATGAATCACACACTCGACACTCGGAAGTGACCTAATTGCTGTTATTTTTGTTGGCACTGAAATATTCTGATGCGTTAAATAGCAAGAGCAGCACGATTGATGCAAGAACAGATTGTGTTCTGTTTCTAACGTGTCTGTGTTCTGTAGGTTTCTGATTCTCAAATTGAGCATTGCCAGCCGTAGAATCATTCATGGTTTATCATAATTAGGCAAATGATGCATATTGGAGAAACACAAGGAACAAAAATGGCTGAAAGTATGTGTTTAATCTAACTAATTTTAATTAAAGTAATGAATAAAATTAATAGTCTTTATGAAGGTCAAAATTTTACATGGGAATCCTTTCTCAAGTGGACAGAAGATGAATTGCAGCTTGAGGAACTTCCGGTTACACGTCCACTCGTTTTTTTGGCTTTTTCTATGTTTTTTGTTTATTTGTTTCATTAATGGTACTTGGAAATCAACAGTGGTGTAGTGAGTACTGAAATATCATACTCAAGTAAAAATAGCATTACTTGCCAAAAAAGTAAAGAAAAAGTATCTGTTCTAAATACGAGTAAAAGTAGCTCTTGTAAAAGTACTCAAGAATAGTGAGTATCACATCAGAGCCAGTTTCTTAAGGGTGTTTCTAGAGATGGAAATAGAGAAGAGGTAAAGAGAGAGAGTGAGAAAGAGAAGAAAGAAACAGAAAGAGCAAGAGGGAGAGAGAAGGAGAAGAGAAAAAAGAGGTAAAAAAGGAGAGCATGAAAGGAAAAGAGACAGATAGATAGCATGAAGAGAGTGTGAGAGAGCTGAAGGTAAAAGAGAGGAGAGAAAAAAGAAAGTAGAGAGTGAAACGGAAGAGAGACAGGTAGATTAAAAAGAAATTGAGAGAGTGAAAGTAAAGATAGAAAGAGAGGGGGAGAAAGAGAAAGAGAAATTAAAAAAGAAAGATAGAGGAGAAAGAGAGAAATAGCGCAAAACATTGGAAAGACAGAAAAAACGAGAGATTCATAATTAAACAATAAACTAATTTCTTGGCGATTGAAACGATAAAAATAAATAAATAAATAAACAAGCTGTTTTTCCATAACAATTTTTTTTTTATCTTATTGTATTACTGGGATGGTATTGGATTGGTTAGATCTCATTTTGGGGGATCGTTTCTTTATATGCAATTTGATTGGAGGGGAGAAGTGCCAATCACTGTAGAAAAAAATGGTTTGAGGCAGGTTGAAAAAAGTAGTGCAGTAAAAGTACAGACACAGAACTAGAGAAGTATACATTTTTAAATCCACTCACTACATTACAATTTGTGAGAAAAAGTACTGAATGAGAGTAATTTGAGAATTTGTTATTAGTTACTTTACACCATTGGAAATCAAATATGTTTACCATATCTTTTCTTTTAACTGACCTGGTTGTCTCTGCAGCTCCAGGCTCGTGTGTGTACATCTCAGGTAATGACTGCTGAATTCCCAGACTCATCCTTGACCACCCTGCTGTCTTTCTCACTTTTACGATGGAACTCAGAGAGTCTCCCCAGTGCTGCTGCTTTACCCTCTTTACTGAGTAGAGCCTGCACAAACTACACAGAGCGCAGGCTGCTGACTGTTCTTATCATGACCCGTAGAAGAGCTGGGTCCAATCAAGCACAACATGATGAACTGTACTCACAGCAGAGCTTTCAATTCATTTGTTTAATTGGATTTAAACGTTTTAAATTGGACACATGTTCTATTTTTAAAAGGAACACTCCACTTTTTTTTAAGACTCATTCATTATTTCATTCCGGGATATTAAGCTGAATTTTTCTAGAGCATCGTTCTAATATCAGAATATAATGGTAAATTCAGTTGTTTCATCAGCCGGGATGGAGTGAAGCTCCTAACAACATTGTCGAACAAATCAAGAAGGCTACAACTGAATTTTTTTGGTTTAAAATGAACTATTACACTGCCAAAACTGAAATTTAAGCAAAGCTGAAAAAACTTTGATGGACTGACGACCTGTCCAGAAGGTACCCCCGCTTCTCGCCTTACAGTATGTGACTGGAGATAGGCACCAGCAGATCCACATGACCCCAAAAGTGATTAATAAGGGGGTTAGAAGATGGATGAATGAATGAAAAAAATATTGATTTTAAGGTTTTTTTTGTGACATTTTTGCCTTTACTGAAGAGATAGAACAATTAAATAACAGCAATAGAAGTGGGTAGAGAGAGGGGGAAAGATGGGAAAGACAACAAGGCCGGGACTGCACAACCGCGGGGGTCCCGCGCACCGTTCACTATACCACAGGCCTGGACTAGTTTAGACTAGTTTAGATTTAGCTTATTTTGAGAAAAAAATACAATATTAAAAAAAACTGACAAAAAAAATCTGTGAGAATTCTTGAAAGGAGAATAAAATGCTTGTGAAAATAATCTGGTTATTTCAGGGTTTAAGATCCTGTGTATGTCAATGCTTAAGCAAAACATTCTTGTTTTAAATTATTATTTCATTCAATTTGTTCATTCACTGCGTTTAAATTTGAAAGAAATTTGTCAAATTTCACCATATTTAATATGCAGTTTTTAGATCAGGGGTCATCAACCTTTTTGAAACCGAGAGCTTCTTCCCGGGCACTGATTAATACAAAGGGCATTGAAACGAGTTTGATACACTCTTCTGAAATAGCAAATTTACCCAAAAAAATAAATAACAGATAAATATCAATATGCAACACTTTATATCTATATTTTGTCTATATCTATATCTATATATATTTTGTGACTTTATCTTGTTACTACGTACTAAGCACAAATAATTAAAATATTCCTGTAATGAAATAGTCCTTATTAAATATAAATTCTCAGTTGAGACGTGATGTAATAAATGTATTGTTTTAAGACTATATACTCTATTTTATAAATAACAAAAAAATTCAAATTTTTAGACCAAATCCTATCAAATCCTTGACACTTTAAGATACTTTCTCTAATTTTAAGATCATATTTGGTCTATTCTTAAGCATTTGTTGTCAGCTGTGCATTTTTTTTTTTGCTTGACAATTCCATGACATTCAAGGCATCCTTTGTACAGTATGTGACGAAATATCTCATCTCAAATGTTTGTTTTCTGTACAAAAATGACATTATTTTTCTTAACTCTGCTTTGTAGGGCGGAATGTGAGCTTTGAAATGATCGTTTAATATTCTGATAGTCCAGTATGAGATCTGTTTGCGGATGTTATGCCCCTGTTGTTCCTAATGCCTCCAGTAGAGAGAAAAGGAGACTTTTTATATTTGTAAGATCCCATTTTTAAAACATTGTTATTTTATCAGTGTTATCAATGAATCCGGAGAGTGGAGTGTTTCTTTTAACCTTGAACATAGTTAATACCAAATATTGTGTTATCTTTCTATAACCTGTTAAAAAGTTACCAAACTCCCTTTTAAAACTCATGTCACTGAGATAAACTACTTAGAAAGCTGCTGTTTAAAAGCATTTAGTATCAAATTCAGTCATTTACAATTTGGTCAATATTTCATTAATATTTAATCTTCCTCTGCACTTTTAAAACAATCTCATCATCTGTTCTGCATGACGTCATGGAACCCAGCTTTTCAGTCTCACCTTTGTTTTTACTTGTACTGAATTTACTGTGGAATTCCTATGATCTTCCTTTCAAGAGTGGATTTTTTTTGTTGTTTTTTGCTTGTGATTTTCTACTTTACAAAATGCGTTTTCCCTGTTTTTATGGAGACAGAAAGAGAGAAACATTCATTAGGTGCATTTGTTTTGCAGCTACTAAAGATATTTCAGAAGGGGCACAATAAACATGTTAACCCTTAGAAGCCAGCAGGCAACGTGTGTTTTCCAGACACAGTTTTGATTTAAGTAGGAAAGACACAACATACCCATTGTTTAATTTTGATATTATTAATTTTGATATTTTTTTTTCTTTTAAACAAACTTTACAAGAGTTATTATTCATATTTTGAAGATAATTTAAATTAAAATGTCATAAAATGTGCAATCGTCTTTCAGTTTCATTTTAAAAGGGATAAAAGAAGAGATAACTCTTGGAAGAACAAGACCTATGATATGGCTTGTGTTTTTCAAAGCATTGTTTTGACCTTGTCTTTGCGTTTTTGGGGGGATTTATGAACTTTTCTCACCAGTTTTGATTATTGTTATGAATTCTGTATGTAAGCAGCATCTATTTTGGTATTGCATGACCTCTTCCCGCTACTGCCTCTAACATCTCACCTTAGATTCATAGACGCTAAGCTTGTGTGTAGCAGCGTGGTTTCCTTCCTGGATAGCACACTCGATGACGTTCAACTTAAAACTTATGAAGTTCTTCATGTGGTTTCCAGGATGAAGGGGCGAAGATTTAAAAATAATTACCAGGTAGTCGTGCATGATCTATCTGCTAAAGAAAAAGTAGCGTAGGCTATTTTTCTTTGCATGGATTTTTTTTGTCTATTTATCTATCGCTAGCAGTGGAAGAAAAATCCACCGAATAGCCGCACCTTTGTATAAGCCACATGGTTAAAACCTGGGAAAAAAGTAGTGGCTTATAGTCCAGAAAATACTTAAATTAAATTATTTAAAGCCAATTTATTACAGCAAATTGTAAAGTAGTAAAAAAATGCTCAAAAACACCCCAGACTATTAATGGGAAATAAGGTTTTTTACCTCTTCAAAATGAGCCTCTTGGTCAGCAAATGCAGGTTCAGGACTTCAGGACTTACTCACAAGCCAGAAAAAAACACAGTCCGACAATGCATCAGTTTTTATGAAACACACATAGACGTTTTTTTTCCACACAATGTGTCAAACCGCTGTGTTTGGCCCGTTTGGTCACATATCTTCAGCCAGGAAATGCAGCAGTAGGCGGTGCTCTCATTGGCTGCAGACAATAACAGACACTATTTAAGTCAGAACACATTTCACACTGTGTTATTGTGACTCACTTAAATTGTGCCCCTGAAACCACCTTTAAAGAGGCTTGTTTTCCATGTTTCATCCCTATAAATGTGTCTCACCCAATGTGAATTTCTGAGGGGCCAACATGTGGCTGCAGCTCTAGGGTTCATGAAAGGCTCCATGCACTCATTTTTTAAACGTAAGAGAATTGACACAGAGAGCTGACGATGCAGCTGCCGCAGTTCAGATGCATAGGTGTATAAAGGCCTTTACTCAGCAGACATAATAGACTTTGCTATTTACTATTATAAAGTAGCATATTTAGCCACCATTGAGGATGTGTACGTTTGGATTTGATGCTATTCAGAAGTTTGTGACATCACAGATTCAGTAAGAATGGCTTGTGTTTTCTTCTTGGAATTCGATTATTACAAGGCTATCATGTGCACGAAAATAAGCCACATTACAGTGCTGTTTTCATCCCTTTAATACATGTATTGCACTTTATAAGGAGGAATTTTGTCAGACCTGGATTGCAGTGCATTCACAAACAGCAAAATGCAGAGACCGCCAAACATGACTGGATTAATCTATTGTTTCCAATGAAATCGTGGACCTGTGTAGTTTTAAATCGTCATCGCTTGTGTCAGGAAGTTTCACAATCTTTGACAATCCAAACAAAGGAGAAAGACGAGATGCAGGGCAGGTCACAAACACACATCACACGCTTCTCCAGAGAATCTCTCCTGACAGATCTGTTTGATGAGGGGATTGAAAGAGGCTGATTTATAGGCCGGAGAGCTGGAGGAGAGAAGCAGGCAGGCTTTTGAGATGCCAGCAGGTTTATTGCTAGCTCTGGTGTTTCGTTCTGGATCTGAGCAGAGTGATGGAGTCATCGCTGTGAGCAGATCGACAGCATTCAGCTCGCTTTATTTCTCATTTGATGTTAGACTGTCATCATGCTGAGTCGTCTGTGAGGAGTTTGAAATAGACATTCAGAAGGTGGTTGGAAGCAGGGTGGTTTCAAAGTAGACCACCTACCTTGATTTAAAGTGGATTGAGGGTAATACTTTGATTATGGGAGTCAGAAAGCAGTGTAGCTTTTTTTCTGATATACTCTTATATTTATTTTCACTATGACTTTCAAGTTATTCACAGAACTAGTTTGTCCTGTAAAAAATCAAATGTCTGAAGAAGCAATTTTTGTCAGGAACGAGATTTGACACAACGCATGAGATAAGAAAGCCACATGGGAAAACCTGATGAAACTAAAACTGGTTCCAAAGGAACAAGAGTTAAGGGTAACAGTGGAACACGGAACACGCTCGACTCAGCGCACGAGAAGAAACAGTGGATAAACAGTATTTTCCACAAGATGAATGCACAGACCTTTAAACAGAGGGAGAATTATGGGAAAAATAAGAACCTGGGAAATGCCTGGAAATAAGAAAAAGAAACACCTGGGAGGAGGAAATTGGGAGAGACCAGGAACCAGGCGCAAGGGAAGAAGGTAGAGAAGCAAAAGTAGAAAGGGGTGCGTGCGTAAAATGCACACACACGGAAAACCAGGACTATCCAGGAGCTGGATGGAAAGCGAGAGAGAAAGAGAATTAGAGACAGCGAGAGAAGAGGGAGAAAAAGAAAATTATAAGCAAAATGAGTTCTCAGAGTTTTTATGTTCTATAGCTAATATCAAAATTGTTGAGGCACAATAAAAAGTAATAAATAATCTCCCCAAAAAGCGAAGGCAAGGTCAAAATAATGGGAAAATTTTATAAAAAAAAAACAGACAAAATTCTCCTAAACTATAAACACTGTTCCAAGCCCTTTTTGTGACTTAACATTGAAAAACACAAGCCATTACACAGGTCTTGTACTTCCAAGGGTTATCAATTCTTGTCAGCACTTAATGGCCCCATTTGGGGTCTGTAAAATGAATCTGAAAGACGATCGCATATTTTTACAATTTGAATCTGCAAAATTATTGGTCATAACTCTGGTATTGTTCATTGAAAATAAAATATATATATATATAAAAACGTATAACCTTTTTTGAAACCTACACATTATATTTGAAAGCAAAATTAAACTGTGATTATAGGTGATTATCATTTCTACTTAATTCAAAACAATCACGCTGTAATAAGCACATGCACTGGTGCGTGTTACATTTTTCTAAGGGTGTAAGGATTCAGAGGTCAACTCATTCCCCCCCAAAACATTAATCATGTCCTGTCACTATTTAAATTCATTAGATTTCCAATATATTCATAAAAAATTAAGTCATTTTTGGCATGTCACTTCAGTGCTCAGTACAAGGAGCCCCTCATCGGACCTTTTCTGAATTCTGAAAGAAACCACAATGGTATGAGAACAACAATTAACCATATCATTCCAATAAAGCTATTCCAGAAACAGAATTATCCATGAATCTACGGCAGTAGTCTTAACTTTTCCCAGAACTGTGATCGAAACTGATGGGAAGGGAAGAAATTTTTCGTACCCTTTGGGGGGGGGGGGGGGGGTGTAGGTGCTTCGTTTGAGCTGGACAGTTTTGTTACCTCCAGGGGAGTGAACACCTGGTGTGGTGTTTCCTCCTCTGGATGGAAGCAGTGAACCTATGTAGTTATTTATTTATTTTTCCCATGAACCAGTTTGCATTAATTACATCAGGACAGGAGGGTGTAAAAATGAATAAAGGGAGTGGATGAGAGATCCCGATTCCCCAAAATCACTGACATCGTGTAAAATCTTGCCAAATAGTGGGTAAAAATGCTGCAAAGAGAACTTAGTAGTTCTCATAAGATCTGAGGTAGTTAAATATATGTCTGCAAAACAATGGGAAAAATATCAATCTGATCTCTTAGAATTTTCTTAAAATATGTCTAAAAATAAGGTTTGTCACCAAACTTGATGACATGAAACAGAGAAAAAGTTTAAATTAAAAGTCAAAAATCATCCTGAAGTGTCTTAAACATCCCCAAAAAGGGTTAAACTCATTGTTTCACGTGAAATATACTTTTAAATGATCACAATATAGGGGTGTTTATTGAAATTGAGTATATAGCTTGATGGCCAGCAGGTACAGAGGTTTAATATTCGTTTTTTATAAGAAATCATTTTAAACTTTACGCTATAAAGCACATCACTTGATTCAGACCCCCTAACGCTGTCTGTCTGTGTCTCTCTGTCACTCCGCAGGGTCTCAGAGAATCAGCGACAGTGAGTTCTCAGACTATGACGGTGAGGATGGAGTCGGTGTTGTGTCAGGTAAGATGTTCTCCTTGTAGCAGGGCTGGAGTGAGAGGGGGCTGCTATTTATTATTTGCTTTGTTATGTTTTCATTGTTATCAACCTTAAACAGAGGGAAACACTGAATGCTTCTTTAGACAGGAAGTTGAACCGTTAATCATCTGTGAGAGCAGATACATGCACACGCTGCTTAATATCCCCGTGCGGTGGGAGAGCGAGGCAAGCCCCCTCCAGCCCTCTCCCTCAGTCTCTTTCTGCTTCTCTCATTGATCTTGGCTGGGTCTGTGGGCCGGGCGTAAAGTGCTGATGCAGTGGTTTCCGCTGGGAAGAGATGATTAACATTCAGAGGAATTATAGATTGCCGCTTTTGTGGCCATTCATTTAATGCAGTACGATTCAAGCTGTGGGTGCACACTGGAGCTCAAAAAGAGAATCTCTGTGTTCAAAACAGAGACGACAAAGAAATATCATTTGGACGGTAATAAGGGTACCATTTAATTTCCAGAAGATAGAAAATAGCTACAACATAACATAACATAACATAATATAAACTCAAGACAAAGAAACTCTTTAAATTCAAGATCTGATTGTTTATTGATTTTTTTTGTTTTAACTTTTTCAAAAATTTCCTCATGAAAACAACATACCTGCAATAAAACATATATTATAGTTTAATGATCACAAAAACTACTTAAAAAAACACAAAAGGAAACATAAAAGACCTTTGTATGGAAAACCTGAATAACATAAGACATCATCAAAGGAGGAGGAATAAACTGAACTAAAAGAACGACTGACCAGGCTTTGTTCAAGAACTCACTATCGTCACACAAGGCTTGCATTGTGTGACTGCTGGGACCAAAGCGGAATTAAATTTTTGGTGAAAACTATGAAACAATCAGAAAATAAAGGCATGAATGTAACAGATTGTGACAAAAAAAGTCCTTCCTTGGTCTTATCCACACTTGTTTTTTACTTTGAACACTAAAATTACAAAAAGTTAGAGCAGGGCGGGACTTCTCGAGCAGAGATTCCTCAGTGAGCTCTGCGGAGGCACCGTAAGCTTTTAAACCTGTTATTTATTTATTTTTAGTTAGGATATTTCTCTTTCGAAAACTACAAAAATAGGCGAAGAACGGTAAACAAATGTCACCACTTTATCAGATTAAATAAAACTGAAAGCACACAGATGAACGTTGTCATCAGAAAAAGTTCAAGAAGTCAGCCAAAGAAAGCTCCTAGTGCCCCTTTTTTATGATGCCATTTACAAAGGCAACGAAATTCAAATGAACAAGCTTAAAAGCAATTATTATTAATGATAATTGTTCTTTTTTTTGGGGGGAGGGGGGGCTGGAACTACTAATTAGTACTTGGAAAAGTATTTCTAAAGTGACAACACGGAATTCTAGAGACAATGGTATTCGTTAGTTGTACTTACTGATGAGAATATATTTATAATCATATATTCCAGAGAAGACAGGCTTGTAGTCCAAATATTTACTAAAAATTAATGAATTACAAATATATCTGGATGTTCTAACTGCATTACGCTTCCGTCGTCATGCCTTAGCTCAAGTGCCCTCCCTTGTGAACTAATGTCTTTTATATGTTATTAAAAAAATGCAAATTAGCTGGGGATAGTTCTATTTGCCTCTGGCCTTTTGGGTGACCCCCATGTCCGACGTGATTTCTTTGCCTCTTGGAATGGTGAATTGTCTTTGATCCTCTGCACAGAGAAAAAGGCACTCTGGGTGATAACACAGATCTATAAAGGTATCTTATTGATTAATTTCAAGTAATAAAAGAAATACACGTTTATTCTCTCAGTATAATATTACACTTAATACTCAAATGATTATAACATAAAACACTACACGGTTACACAAAATGAAATTGTGAGGGGATGCCTAAATTATCCTTCATTACTTAGGAGTTATTAAATAGTTAGTGATAGTTACTAAAGTATTCACTGTGACAGTTACTGAATAATTAAATGTAACTTCGTAGTTGGTAACAACAGTTACTGCAGGGTTACTAGACATTTACTAGTTAGTTCTGTATTAACTATACCTCTTAGTTATGCGTTAATTAAGGAAGAGTATTCTAAAGTGTTTTGACTTTGACTTAATGTGACTTTATACAAAATGATGACAATCCTTTGTTCTAAAAGTGTTGTGCTATCTGCCATTTTCTCTTCCTGCTGTTCTATTGGTGTTTCATGTTGGTGACCTTTGTTGTACAATCATGATTTTCCCATTAAAAATGGCAAACTAATAGGACAGAGGACACTATCTCTACCTCTGTTTGAAACCCCATCCTTCGGTCTGTTTATATTAATGTGTGATCCAACCTGAACAGAAGCCTTTCGTAATCACGCACAGTGCTGACCTTAGCCTGGCTGCAGTGCATGCTGGCTAATGAACTGCCATCAGGCTGAACGGGCTGATGGTCGTGCATGAGGAAAAAGTCATTATTTTAGATTTGGCTGTAAATGCTGTTTTCTGATTTTAATGGGTTTTCATGACTGGAACGTAATGGTTCTTAAAAGCAACCTTTACAACAGAATGAAAAAAGCTGCTTTGTTGCAGAAGCACACAGTGATTACATAAATCATCACAAGTAGCAAGAGATTAATGATTTTCTAAAATAACCCTTTTGCATTAACCTAAAAGTAGCATTTTTACTACTTTACAATTTACTACTGTTAGCCCCTCATTTACTCACTGCCAAGCAAAGTGGATTTATGACTGTTCACAAGAGTGTTCAGGTAATTGAACTCATAATGGAGGGGGCGGGGCAAAAAAACGTGCTTATATGGCCTCATGAAAGCCATTTTTGACGGGGTTATAACCCTTTGTTGAATAATTATTAAAATTCAAAAAAGTCAATTCAATCACCTTTATTTGTCACATACACTGTTACATAGTGAAATGGGACCCCTCTGACCACAGACATAGACAGGGTGAGGACAGACCTGTGTTGAGAGGTAGTATTTAAGAGAGAAATAGAGAAACTGATATACATTAGGTAGGGTAACTTAAAAAAAGAGCCTTTTCTGCACTGTCCTTCGAAGAGCAGTGTGGAGTAGGTAAAAATTAGCCATTGCAAACACATAGACAAATACAGGAAGAGCGGAGTACACAAGGCAGCGCAGTACACATGGCCCGTTAGATTACAGCGGTGGAGAACAAGCAGGCGGAGATGTTGTGAATGTGGATTGAGGTGCTGAGAGACGCTCCTTATCAGGCACTCGAGGGGATTGTTTAGACTCATTTTCGTGGCATCCGAGGCCAGAGGAGATAAGGGAAGCCAGATCGTAGAAAAGTTAATTTAGGTCAAAAACTGTAAATTTATACGGATTTTTTAATGTCCATCACCGGTCTCCAGTTTATCCAACTTCCGTTGCATTGCTGCCAGCCTCTCCCCGAAATCCAGAGACCACTAAATGAGTCCCGACAGTTTTAAGTCCTGTCAACATTCCATTCCAGTCGGTCAGCTTAGTGGGGATTTAAGCACTGACCGCTTTTGATAATCGCCGATAGCCGAGAGCTCCACATATACCAACCAGCAGAATCCCAGTAATCACAGTTCCAATTATGTAAATATCTTCGACATCCTCCAGGGACAGGGTGGCCAGGCACACGATCCTCCACTTCGCCAAGGAGTCCATCGTGTAGCCAGCAGTGTAAGTTCCAGCAGGACAGGTGAGTTCCCCCGAACCCACGCTCCTCGTCGAGAAAATGGTGTCGTTTGGTGCATTCAGAGACCAGTTGATCAGATCCATAATTCCTTTTTATTTGGAGAGCAGGATAGTGAGAGTCTCTGCAGACAGACACAGACACAGAGCCCAGCTAGGTAAATTAGAGATAAGGGAGGAAGAAGAGGCATGTCTGCCTCCACCGAGTGCAAAGTTAGAAATATTTATGTATTTCACTGTTGCTAAGTATATATTTGGTCATTTTTGTGTGTGCATTGTATTTTTTAACACATTTGTCTTTTGTTTCATGAAATGTTTCTCTATCTTTGTTTCCAGACTATAGAAATGGCAGAGAGCTCCATAGCTCAACCCTCTCAGTGCCTGAGCAGGTCTTATCATCCAATCACTGCTCGCCGTCGTCTGACGTCAGTCGTGCACGCTCACGGTCCCCCAGTATGCCTCCTTCTCAGAGGTAGAACAGTTGCTTTTTAAACACCCTTTATTTTTATTTGTGGGGTGGAGGAAGGAAGGGGGGTGGGGTTATTTATGCATAACATTTGATTAACGAGCTCTAAAAACTCATGCAAGGCTCTGTTTGCTGAACAAGTTTTATTTATTTATTTATCTATTCATTCTGATTGTACCTTTTATTTTTGTTATTAGAATGATATTTAAAACAATACATTTAGCTGTGATAATAAATGAATTTTATAGATTCTATTTATAGGATTGGTTGATAGTTTCTGATTCCAGGGGATGTTTTTCCCTTTTAGCATGAGATTGTTGATGTCATTGAATTACATTCACATTTAAAGCTTTGGTTCATCCCAAGTTCCAGCGAAAACATGACCCTCTCTCTCTATTTGCCTCCAATATTCCATCTCTTTCTTTCGCTCATCTGAAAGCCCATGTTTACACTCTCTCATCTGCCTGCAGTCATTTTCTCACCTTACCTCGAACCCGTCACAGTCAGCCTCATGAGATTGATCTACAGGAGCTCAGGTAGAGCCATAGCTGTCCCTGCCTATCACATCCACCAGTCTGTCTGCTACATGCTAACAAACTCTCTGCCTTATGGAAACCTCAGCTGCTCCTGAAAAACTGAAGCTTTTCACACTTTCATGAACACAATTCTCAAACGCTTCCTCCTGGAGGTGTTATCTCATTCAGAAGCTGAATCAAGCTCATGTTGAAATAATGACAGCACTTTTTGCTAAAATAAGATTAGCTTCATTGTCAATGGTCTTCTACATACTGAGTACGGCATAAAACCATGAATGCTTTCTGTTTTTCTGATAGAAATCGATCTGTGTTTTTGTTGAATATTCGTGGATTTATTTCCTATTGGGTTGTAAATGATGTCCTTTTAAGGATCTTATTACGCAAGAGAGCGACTTCCGTTAGCTTAAATGAGCAAAAACACTCAAACCAGGCTTGCCTTATTTTAGCTGGTGTTTTAGTGCACACATTCTATGTTGATTACTGTAATGCTTTTGCTACTGAGAGACAGACAGATCCACATAGTTGTAAAATCCCTTTATTTGTTTAGAAATATACAAACATTGTACAAAGTGACATAAACTACCATTATTATTATTATTATTATTATTATTATTATTATTATTATTATTATTATTATTATTATTATTATTATTTTACAGTTAAAAATCAATTTCTTCATGTGTCACAGTGTAAAAATAACTAAGATTTGGAGTAAAAACACAACAATGCTTTATTAAACGCAAAACTAACAGAAAAGCCCACGAGGGGGGAAACCTAACTAAAGGCCTTTACTACACATCATGGGCAATTCTAATGTGCTTTTCTAATCAGAAAACAGTAATATATTTTGAAGCAATTGTGACCCTTTTTACATCAACCATGTAATTTTGTAGCGCGAAAAGGTGTACATTATCTTTTTCAACTGAAACACGTCTGACCAGTCACAATGTAGCTTGTTGCTAGGCTCTGGAAACTATTCGACACATTCTGGCGAAGCAATTAATCAGTTTTGCGGCTGCAAACCTGCGTATTGTATTACAATAAAGACAAACAACTCCAAGGACAATGACCTGAAGAAGAATCCGTGGAGAATTGTTGAGGACCTGCAATTATTAAATAGAGAATGTAAATAACTCCTAGCATTATATTGTTTTTGGCTAAAGTTATCAATATGTTAAACAATGGATGAGCTGTTACGCGATACACTATGTTTTGATGCACAGTTAAGTGAACATGCTTGATTACTAATGTATTAAAACCCCTTACAGTGCATCTGATTCCGTATCGGTTCCGTGATTCATCTGTCCAGGTCACATGTATTCGTCTGATATTAAAGAGACTCAACAAATCTTTACCAGACGAGGAATCCATTCTTCTTGTGCGTCTTTTCTCAAAACTGTGTTACATATTCATCTCCCATTTGATATGAATAAAACGGTGTGTTAATTTCACATATGAAATATCTGTTTTTCCAGAACATTCATTCGTATTATTCTCAATATGTAAAGGCCTAAAGACTCAATGCAGAAAACTTACACTAACTATGGAATGCAAAAAAACTGTAACAGAGCTGTGCTTACAAAACACAGACAAAATTACCATAAAACCAACAAAAGGCTACAGGTAGAACTCAGGGCAGGGACCACACAAGACATAGAAGGTGTAGTAGATGCAATGAACCTGTAAAAAACCCAAGAAACCAAGAGAATATGAATGGAAAGAAATTCTACAACATAATCAGAAACAGGTGAGCAGGCAATCAGGGGGGACACAGGTAGGGAGGGGCAGGAGCAAAGAGAGAGAGGCAACAGTATAGAACTTAGATTCAGACTGACCGTGCAGTTACACTACTCATGAACAATGATGACCTTCACTGTGGGTTTGAGCCTGCCCTCAATTGAAAAATTAAACAATATACTATAAAACTCGAAATTATAACAGGATCTGTGTGGCCGGAGTAGCGTCATGTGATGCGACATTTCAGGTCAAAGTGCCTCCCAGCTGAACTTTCTATCGGAGCAGAATCCGCGTAGACAAGAGCATCCACGTTCGCATCTTTGCATTCAAGTCAATGGCATTTTTTAGGTAGTGTGTCTGCGGCTAAAGAAACGCATAAAAAAGGAGGAGAATGGTATCGTTAACACAACTGTTCAATCACAATGTCGGAATATTATTCTACTACTATTATTACTATATTATACTATATTATACTACTAATAATATTTCAGGTTGTCGGTTCAAGGCTCGCCAGTGACCTTCCTAGAAGGAGTTTCTCCCACAATCCCAAAAACATTAATTAGGTAAATTGAATAATCTAAATTCCCCTTAGGTGTGAATGTTGCCCTGCGATGGACTGGCGACCTGTCCAGGGTGTACACCTGCCTCTCACCCAATGTGTGCTGGAAATAGGCACCGGTAGGACCCAGTGACCCCAAAAGGGAATTAGCTGGTTGTAAAATGAATGAATGAATAAAAAATGAATGCAAGTTCCAGCAGTAAATCTCGTTACATACATTTACACTAATTATACAATGAATATTCAAACATCATTAATGTATAATACTAATACTAATAAAATATTAAATAATACAAATAATTAATACATTTTTATTTGTTTCCTTCAGATGTGATCGTTTCAATATGAGCTTGAGAAAAGGGATGAAAAAATTCACACTGTTTGCACATCTTCCTAAGAACTGTATATATATATATATATATATATTTTCCTAAAATCCGGGACATATATATTGCATTTAACCTTATATGCTTTTGTCTTTGAATTAAAGGTGAGCTACTGTATGACATTGTCTTTCCTGAAATTTTAGTCATTTTCCATTATCATCATAAAGATCTATCTCTCGCTTTTAATAGTAAACGACTGCTGTGAAATAAATACAGTACTTCACTATGAGCTGTTAACAGCTCAGTTTGCTCAAAAAAACAAGGCTAACAAGTCTCTGTGTTATATCTAATTCTGTGTTTTGTCTGAAAGTTGTCCAGCTGGCAGTATCTGATGCTAAAAATCAGAAATATATCATATTTCTTTTATAATAAGCTTTAATAAGATATAATCATAGGTGAGATCAAATGTATTGTGACGGGGTGAAGAATCACGCAACACAGAATTTCATTGTAGCCCCAGAGGGTGGAAATTTATTTACAATTGCTGCCCTTGACAAAATGGATTAAAGTGCTGTGGTGTTCAGGGATCCTTCTTCATTGTGTCCTTCCAGGGGTGTACAGTACTCCAAAATAGTACTACAGTTTCAGCTGCTACGTGTTTCTGAACAAGAAAAGGAGAGAGAGAGAGAGAGAGAGAGAGTTAGTCCTTCGCCCTTTGGAGATGAGTCTCAACTGTTGCTCTCAAGCGCTGGTCTCTTGATTGTGCACAGCTGAAGCTGGCTGCTCTCTGTTGATTGAGATCAGGTGATCCTCGTTTGTTTCCAGGGTGATGCTGATGAGTTAATGGGACCCCCGTCACAGTATATACTGTAAAACCTTTCTAAATTGTTAGAATAATAATTTTTGCCAGGTCAACTGTCCCTTAAATAAATTAGACAGATTTGTAAATAAAAATAATATTATTAATTAAAAAATATATATTTACTGAGGCTGGACAACTGGACGAATGTGATGCCATCTTTGTTGCCTTGTGCTCTGCAGTATTTTACCATTATTAGTTCAAGAAACCTATGTCCCCCATTCATTTTCTCCATATGAACTTAAAATAATATTAAATAAACATATTTACCGTTTTTGTACCTGGATTAAATGAATGGGATCTTATGGAATCTTCCCAGAGATGTGTGTCTGTTCTAATGCTAAAGCAAAATCTTGCTTCTGTAAGTTTGTGTCAAACATGTCAATGCAATGTTACTTTGCACCCTTGCAAACTCACACAAAACTCTGCAGCTCGCATACATCTATATTCATCCTTTGCTTCCAAGTGCCAGTTTTGAGCCAAATTAAAAATGATGTCTCAGCGTGCATCCAGAAAGCTGTGCAGCTATTACCACGTCCTCATCCCACACTGTCTCCTCCAATCCCATTTCTCCAGGGGTTATGGGGAGTATCACCTCAGGTCCCGTTCTGCAGACCAGCGGGCAGCCACAGAACGTCCCATGTACAGCCGCTCTCGCTCCACTGAGAGGGCACCTGACGGCCCTCTCATGAGGTCTTCTATGCCCTCTCTACCATCAGGACACTCTGCACCATCATCGCCAGCCTTATCGAGGTGATCCAAGGCAAAAGAAGATGCCCATCGTGCTAAAACCATCGTTCATGTGCTAACATACATTCCCTGCATCACAACCAAGCCTTTGTTAGCTTTTGTTTTTGATTTTTAGTTTCTTTCATTGTTTGTTATTATTTTGTTTTGTATTATGCAGATCATTGTGCTTTTCTGTCTTTTTTACACAATAAAACACGTCGTTTGTATGTTTTGTGAGCATTTTTGGAATCTCCTTGTGGTTTTGTCCCTGTGATTTACTTCATTTGTGTTTTCCATACTTTTTTCTTTGGTCTTGCTTTTTGATGATGCCAGAATTTCCCTTGCAGCATCACGACTGATTCATGTTTGATTTGAAAGTGCATTTTTTTTATATAGCGTACACAAGACCTGTATTAATAAATGTTTTGTGTCTGTAGGGCTCATCCTGGTGGCGGTTCGGTTCAGACAAGCCCCTCTGGGACACCTGTCTCCAACCGAAGAGGAAGACAGCTGCCTCAGTTGCCTCCCAAAGGAACCCTGGAGAGAAGTACGATTGTTTCTCTGTCACTTCCTGTTTGCGGTGCATCGTACTGAGGTGTTGGTTTGAATGGTGCAGTCACACAATGGCTTGATGGAGAGACTGGGTGCGATTTAATAGATTGGTGATCAGTTAAATGCTATTTTTTGACCCATTATTGTAACTATTGGGTATTGTGTGCAATTTATTAAAAAGAGACTATGAATCAAAAAAAAAATTACAAACTTGGGAAAAAATGTATTTTATTTAAAATTAACATTTTATTTTGTCCTTTTTCCATTTTATAAGTTTCTGACAATTTTCTAAATAGTATTTTCTGTTCATAATTAATTTATAATCTTAATTAGTCTTTTTTCTTTATGTTTAAAAATAAAATTTACTGACATGGAAAAACGCAGATGCATCGCTATGAAATTTAGCAATAGTTGTAGCAATAGAATGGTACTTATTATATTGACAATGCTTTTAATCAATTCTAAAATTAAACTTCTTAAATCTGAATATAAATCTCAGCTGCTGTATAATTCTGTAAATTATATTTTCTGTCCTGCTTAACTCACATTTAGATTCATAGAAACACTATGATTACAATGCATTGTCCACAGCGAACTTGGCCTATCTTAAACTTTTTTGCGAATGGACAACAATTATCAAAAAATGTTGAACTGATTACAAACCTAAATTAAAGCTGCAAGCAGCAATCAAAGGGCTTGTGCATCTCTGGCACAATCGCCTCTCGGTGGCCATTACGTGCTATGACCAATCTTTATTTAGGAGTAGTATTCAAGCAAGAGTTGTTAAAATTACTGAACAAGGCAATTCAATGAATGAAATGTCATAACCACCAGGTGGTGCTGTCTTTTTTTAAATATGTTCAAATTGAAAAAAGATGTGCCTGATTAATATTGAATGTTGCATTTTCTGTGGCCACCTGGTGGCACTATAACTGAGAGTGTACATTGTAGATGTGTTCAAACCTGGATTGTTAACATGGTTGGTAAATTTGGGATCGATCAGATGTTGTAACTTCCTGTTTATGGCAAAATTTCGAATTCCGATGCTCACCAAGCAAACATAGTTTAACAAAGTCAAAAAAGCTTCACAAATTGATAACCCACATGCCTTAAGATAAAACTGATGGAGTTCGGAGATGAACAGATAAAATCTGTAGGAGGAGTTTGTTAAAGTATGACATAAGCAAAAATGGGCATTTGTAGATGTTTTGGCGAAATAACCGACATCCTGGCGATTTTTGAAACGGAATTCTTATTATTAATATTTAAGTCTTGGTACCCTACACATGTGTGCTAAATGTGCATACTACAAAGTGAGAGTGCAACATAAGCCATTTTTCCACACCCCCTTTTGAGTCACAATCAGACTAAAATTTTCATCATAAAATTCTGAACAATTGCAATATGGTTCCACGCACCTTCGACATCAGTACCATAATGAATGGGAAACCATCCTGTGATGGCAAAGCGTCTTTTCTGATGACGAAGCTTGAGAATGTATGAGAATGCTTTGCAAAGGTTTCCATCCGTTGATGGACAATACCACAGCAGTACATGGTTAATATGGCACAGCTTGAATATGGCATGGTCTGCATGAGATTCATTCCAGTGGTTTGTGAGCTCTCCCCTTACTCACCACAACACAAACACACATGTTCATGTAGAGGACATGCGTGGTCGACCTATATTGATCTTTCCCTCTCTCGTTCCCCTCTCAGAAGAAGGAGATGAAGAGCAGGAGGCTGCTCCAGGTGTGTAAGAGCACTGCTAGGGGTTTAATCTGTCAGAAAGAGCTTCTGCTGGCATTAAACCAGACTGCAATGGGCTTGAGCTGAGCTTTCCTCTGTAGATTTTCTATTTAATGCATTTGTAACTTTCAGATTCAGATCTTTCTTGAGAGGTCAAGAGGCCTGGTCCATTGCAAACTGTGTGTTTAGACTTTTTTTTGTGTGGGAAAGGTGGTAGTTGATGGATTTTTGTGGCAGTGATTGTTTTTTCCTTTGTCTTCGCCTCACGTATAATATCTGTTTTCGTATTTATTTATTTTTTTGCTAGTTTAATCTCTCAGTATGTTTATGTTTTTCAATTATTGGCTTGTGTCATTGTTTTTTCTCGTGGTTTTAAATCCACTTCTTTACACGAGTGCGTCCCACACGTCTTAGAATCACTTAGGCGGATTTATATACACTTCTATTATCAAATCTTAAACTCACATAGGTCTATTAATATTGAATATCAACCAAAGCCAGGAGTTTGAAGGAGTTTGTGTGGCTGGTACGAACATTCAGGCTAGCTGTCTTGCTAAGATGTATCCGAGTAGACCACCCATCCCATGAGAGGTGAAGGGGAGGAAAGAGGAAGTGATGAAGCTGGTTCAGACTGAGTCAAACATGAGCTTATATAGAAGAGGGTTAATAGAATAATTGAAGTGGGGGTCAGCTACAGATTAACGCCTCACAAAAACGTTTAGTAAACTCTCTTTCGGGAAAGCTCCAATCACTATCTGTCATCTGTCTGGTCTTGACCTCTTTTTAGCTTCGGAATTTCAAAAAAGGACTTTTATTTTAGATAGACTCAGGTCTTTTTCCTTGTGTATGGTTTTTAGCTCAGAACCAGGTGTTGAAGAGATGTTTGCATCCGGCTCGAAGGACCAATCATTCTAACACAAATGGACACTGCTAACAGACTATGCTAGACAACTATATAACAGATCTAGTGACCTAAAAAGAGAAAACTATTTAGAAGTAGAAAAAACTTACTGTAGAAGAGGAAACATCGGTATTATGGAGTGACAAAACAGACACATATTGATTATATTTTTCCATAAAAGACAGAGGAACAAGTTTTTAAAAATCTGATTCATACATTTTAATAACATAAAAATACAACACAATGTTCAACCATAGCACCTAGAGCAAGTGTAAACTTGGTTGTGAGGATTAGTGGTCAGAAAACACCTCTGACCCTGCAGTAATTGTAAATTCAGTAGAAAGACTAACTCCATAATGGTAAGGTTCCATACAACCACTTCCTGCATTGTGGATGTCTTTGTTCCCAATCACAGCACTTTTTAATGGTTTAACTGGTTTTAATTTGATACAAAAGCAACTGTGTGCAGTCCTCTACACTTTTTCATTCTAATGAGTATTGTTTGGAAGTTTCAGTTGTGTTTTGTGAATTCTGAACCATTTCTCCTTCCTTGCTTCAAGATTTGGGGCCTAATGGTAGGAAAGGCAAGTTTTTACTGGAGTGTGTTTGTAGTGCAGCTTTCTTGGAGTTATCTCTATTTCTTTTGTTTATTTTACAATCTTTTATATCCAACCCTATACATAGATTCTATAATATACAACCAGTGAAATGTTTGGAATCACTTTTACTCCAGACAAATGAGTTATTGGGTCTAAAGAAAGCTCACAAAGAGGCAACACAAAGTTGTGAGAGATTAAATGTGCATGTTTCATTTGCTCAGATACTTTGAATATTCATCTACATGCTCTTCAGTTGAAACTTCTAAGCCTTCTGAACTAACGAAAGCTAGTTTGTTGTTGAGAACTGTCGTGGCATTAGTACTATGTAGAATAAAAATGGCAAACTTTTCAAAGTCATTCCAAACTTTTTCTGGTAGCGTATCTAAAGTCTAAACTGGGTGAAATGTCATTTACGCCTCCCGATTATTCTCCAGCTGGCCGTCAAGCCTGTAACATTGATTTATATAAAAGTATCACACTCTAATAATGATTAATATCTCCAGAAATGCATACATTTTACATGTGTATTTTACTTAATTCAATGCTTTTATTAATTTACAGCTGAACATAGTTTTCAAATCAACGTAAATCAATGTATAGCTGATCCATTTAAAAGCACATCACAATATTTCTTATCTCGTTGAATCTTTGTTGGTCTGTTCATCCCAGCACTTTAAAGCGCCATGTGAATGAATGTGTGAGTTAGTGCTTGGTGTTTCATGGATGAGTCAGGTTTTCCTCTGTTTTAGGTCATTCACTCTCGTGTGGGCTGTCAGCATTAGAATGTGGTTTGCTGTGAATAATGTGAGATAGCGTGAGAGCCTGTTTCTTTACAAATCTGCATTTTTTTTCCTCATAAAAGCATGCTTTTTTTCCTAGACTCACTGTTAGGCATATTTGAGCATTTCATTAGTACCCATCTGACTGGAGCGGTGAGTGGACGCAGTTGTGGAGAATGGCCAGCAGATGGTGCACTATGATGTGAATCGAGGAGCTGTTCACTCGTGCAGTGCTGAAGAGTGTTTTATTATTCTCTTTTATCATTAAAAGGAAGAGATTTTTTTTCCATAATGCCATGACTCCATTTTGATGAATTTGAGTACAAATGTTTTTTTTAGCACAAAATTTTTCTGTTCCAAACTTTCATGAAAGTCCTCAACGTCATTGAAAATCCAGTCATTTTTTTTCCCAAAATGCGATAACGCCATGGGCCTTTTTTCTAAAACGCTTTAAATCCAATGTGTCCATTTAAATGTTTGTTTTTGTTTGTTTAAATGAAACTGTTCAAGAGACCTGCAAACGACTTTCGACCTGTCCAGGGTGTACCCCCGCCTCTCACCTCATGTTGGCAGGAAAATGAATGAATGAATGAATAAATGGAGGGAAGGAAGGAAGGAAGGACAATGACAAATAACATTGATATTAAATCAAGTGACTGGTTTCAGAATTGATCGTTAGTGTCAGAATCCAGACGCAGATATTGCTCCGAAGGCAGGAGTCATCCCTTGCCTGGTCAAATGGGTCACAGTCTCTCCTTTCACCTCTTGGTGACTTTGGGACATCTCCGCTGGATTTTACTGACTGGGATAAACAGTTCACCAGTGCTTTTAATCTTTACACTGCGCTTGGTTTAATGGACTTATGGCGTTTTGGAAAAAAACACTTCAATGACGTTTATCGTGGTTTGAGAAAAAAAGGACAAACCAGGACTGCATCACACGGCAAGTATTGTGTTTTTTGGAAAACGTAAAACTCCTTTTTCAGTTTCCAACCTCGTCAAATGTCCAGGCAGTTTCAGTTTAATACATCACATAATTATAAGATGTTCATAGACACATTTCAGATCAATATATTTAAACCTAACAAGTAGTTTTTATATTAACTTCCTCTTATAATGCATCTTATAATTATTAAAATGTATTTATAATGTATGAAGACCTGTTTCTTTTTACAAAGCAATTAAATCAAGGCAAGTATTACATTTTTTGTTAAAGTAAACTTATATCTTGAATATATTTTAAACTTAAAGATACTTTATTGCATTTTAAAACTTGTAAAATTTTTTCTCAAAATTAATTTGGTCTGAAATGGAACTGGCGCAGTGGGTAGCACTGTGGCCTTCCAGTTAGAAGGTTGTCGGTTCGAGGTTCGCCGGTGACCTTCCTGGAAGGAGTTTGCATGTTCTCCCTGTGCTTGCGTGGGTTTTCTCTGGGTACTCCAGTTTCCCCCACAATCCCAAAAACATGCGGTTTGGTTAACTGAATAATCTACATTCCCCTTAGGTGTGAATGTTGCCCTGTTGCCCGGCAGACCCCCGTGACCCCGGAAGGGAATAAGAGGGTTTGAAAATGAATGAATGAATGAATGGAACATGCAAAATTTCTCTCTCAGCTTCCATTTATTTCAGTTTAGCACAAGCTAAAGATTTCCCTGTGTTTAAGTTCCGGCTCCCGATCACACTCAGTATTCTGTTTTATTAACGCTGGCCATGACTTAGAGGTGACCTGGGAAGATCTGCAGCTCTCAGTGGTCAGTGCTGGCCTTCATGACCAAACACTCATCAGCAGTCTGACAGGTTTGACCTCTGACCTCTCTGAACTGTCTCGCCTCTTTTGTGTGCCTCTGAATAGAATCTGCTAGAGGAAACGATGGGTGGGAGTCAATTAATTACTCACTGTAAAAAATAAAATGTACTCTTTACGGTTAAAAAAACCAAACAGCTGTGGTTGCAAAAATGTTATCGTCAATATACAGGACCACTGTTAATGGTTTTACAGGACTATACTATAAACTTCACCTACATTTCTAACTGTCTAATTAACATATTTTTGCTGTATAAAAATAGTTTAAACTTTTAGTAAATTTAAATCGTAATATTTACTGTTCATGACCAACTGATTTTAAGGTTTGTATTGGAATTATTATCTTAATCACAATTTTTTGTGCAATTTAGAACTCTCTATTTTAAAGGTTTGTGTTGTAATAATAGTGGTATTAAAAAACAAAAAATGACAAAATATGGAAAAAAATGGTAAACAAAAATGTTTCCGTGTGTCAGCAATTTTCTATCAGATGTAATTATGCAAAAAGCAACATATATAACACAAGCACTCTTCTGCGCTGTTTTCAGACAGCTCTTCCTGGTTTCAGGACCCCTAGGTGTCCGTAACTTTTGCCTCCCTGTAATCCCTCTCTTCCTGCGCAAATACACTGGCTGCTGAAGAAGCTCATTGTTTTAAAATAATAATTTTAGGCCAACGTTTTATCATTTTTTATGTGTCGAAGTTCTTTAGTCATTATTTATCTGTTCATGCGATCCACACAAAGAATGCTTTGAAAAATGACAATTTGCTAAGCCATCAGAACAGAACCAAAACCGTGTACCCAACCGTGAGCTTTGTGTAGCATTGCATGTCCATTTCTTTTTATTTGGGATTTGAATTGAGGTTAACACCCCTGCTTGTCAATATCTACTCGATGAAAAGCAGTTTTTTCATGCAGCAAAATAAAAAAAAAAACGAGTTTGACTCGTTCATCGATTCGTTAGATAGTTCTGTAAGTAACCGGGTTAAGGCACATAACCAACTTTGAACAAGAATTGTGCTCTTGAATAGCTTTCTGGTGACGTATATCTGTGTGGTTAATAAGATGCGTATCAGGTTCGTCTAATGAGTGGAAGCGTCTGTGTGGAATGGCATCATCTTGAGAATGATTAATGCTAAAAATGTGCTTGGGTCGACAAGATGAAGCGCACTCTCACATTGTGTGATTAATGCCTTGAGTATCAAATCTTGGCTCAAGAGAACATGAAAGAATCTATTAAAAGAGCTTTATCAGCAGGATGTGTTTGTGGTGAGGACGCAGTTAAATCATTTGAATATGCAGACGAGGAAAGAGGCCAATTGCTTTGAAATAATGTCCTTGGATGCCACCAGGATTATGGAGGAATTGGCAGTCAACAGAGAGCGACCGAACAAGCCATTTAAACAAGAGTGATGGCTTTATTGTAAGGGTTGAGTAAAACTGAGGTCAGATGGAATGCTTTTTGAAGTTGAAGAACACAATCTAGTTCACAGTACATCGATTACCCCTGAAAGTTTCAAAGGGTTGTTAGCTCAAAGCTTGTTTGCATGTTCTCACTGGGCTTATATGGGTTTCCTCTGGGTTCCCAAAAACATTCATCAGGTTAATTGAACCCTCTAAACTTTTTGTTCTATTTCTTTGTTTGTTTGTTTTTTTTTTTGTCTATGCTATACATCAGGGGTGCTCATTACGTCGATTGCGGAGGTGCTACCGGTCGATCGCGGCGTGAAATTGAAACAATATCAGCTGATCATCCATCCCGTCACAGTTCAGTAAAGTTATCTGCAGATTCACGGATTCGGTTTTCTCTGCTCAATAGCTCGAGACCAGAATGTTCTTAGTAAACAAATAATAGCTATTTTTAATCTGTGTTATGTAGCGGACAAACTACAAAACGTTTTTTATCAAAACAAGTTTCCCTCGGCATTCGCAGAAACACATTACCGTCTATGAGCAACCCGCTGACATGGAATCGCTTAGGGACCGTCTGCAAATGACCAGATCCAAAATATGTTTTACCCAGAATATGCTTCATAACTTCATTCTAAATAACTCTATTACAACCAAAATCAAGCAACACGCCACTCATCACCTGCATATTGTACTGCACGACTCAGTTTCAATAAAAACTGAAATATTTATTAGAGCATCATTTTTATTCTTGATTATTTGGATCAAAGCTCAAATGCTCTCATAAAAATCACTCTATTACCATCAATTCAGGTCACACACAACTGTTCTAATGATTAAATTCAGTGCAAGTCATTAAATTAAACTCACGCTATTACAAAAAATGTAAATAAATATTTATTAGGTGTGTTTTGTCAATTCTCAATAAAGTTGAAAATAATTGTTTGTTGATGTTTTACATTTTTGTAGCGGGTAGATCACTTTGACTCAGTCATTTTAAAAGTAGCTCGCAAGCTGAAAAAGTGTGAGCACCCCTGCTATACATTGTATTAAAACATGCTCTACAGTTTCATTTTAATTGCACTGGTCCCATTTAGTTGACTACGTGTGTTACTGTTTTTAATGTCATCTTTTAAAAATAAAAATATGTTTTAAAATATTTAAATACGCCAGCATTTAAAGAATCCCTTGTATATGGTCCTTAATAAAAACCTGTTACTTGTAAATACAAATTCAAGTGTGCTTTTATTCTGTTGAAAAAAAAACGCAAAGCATTTTGGGAGGCCACGAAGGTTGGTAGGGATGCATCCTCCAAATTCAGGGGAAAGTAGGATGTATTTGAAGGGTGCATTTTAAGTTTTGGCGATAAGTGACCGTTGTGGCGTAAGTGGCCTTAAAATGCACACTCGGGAGGGTGCACACTTGTGAATTGGGACACGGCTATGGAGTGAAGACTCTACTCCATCATCCTCCTGAGTGACAAAGCTCCTCCCCCTCTCTATAGGAGAGCTCCCTAACACATTTCGCAGCATGTAATACAGGTTCTTTTTGTCATGACCCAAATATAGTGATCATAGAGGAAGGTAGATACATAACAAGCTTTTCCTCGTTTCCTTCTTCTCTAGCGTTTCATGTATTTAACTATGAATATTTGCAGCAGCTAGCGCTTCTGTTGTAAACATCACTATATTTAACGTTTGCACTTTTTGTATTGTTTAAAGTTCTTATTGTCTCCTGAAGAAATGCTGATATAAAATCTGATCTTACATGTAAACACTCTTAGCATGCGTTTCTCATTTCCTTTCTTTCCACAGGAACCATCTGCATGTTTTTAACAAAATTCTAGTTTTTCAGGGTTTGATTTCAAAGCAGGACTGCAGAACTGTGATTTTTGTTTTATCCTCATTCGTTTATAATTTCCCTCTATGTCACAAAACTGTGGTTTTCTCTGCTTGTGGTCCCCCCCCCCCGGTTTCTCATCCTATCTTTCTACACTCCACTACTTACACCCCTCTTTTCTGTCCATCTGTGTGTGTCTATGTCTGTTCATATGTTGTGACCCCCCCCCCCCCCACCATTTACTCCCTGACACACACAGAAGAGTCGGACTCCCCGGGTCGGACAAACTCAGGTCTGTCCTTTGTTCTGCATGGCTTTACTCCTATTCTGCACGTGTCCCAGCTCTTACATATATCTGTCGCTCTCACCTGCTGGAAGATCCACAGTGCAAACCAAAAACACAAGATTTATTGCTAAAAATGATTGCTTTTATTGGCTCAAATCTATTTCTAATTGTTTTAAACAGATTTTCTAGCAGGTCAAGCTACAATATGTTCAAAAATGTTTAATTTTGTTGCTAGTGGCACTTTATATGTGAACTGTGTTGTATATTCCACATCGTTAACTAAATCATTAAATGCGGGGTCAATGCTTGAAAAGTAAACATCTTCTCTTTCGGCCAGCTTTTAAAATCCATCTTTCTTCTCTTTCAATCACCACTCCATCACCGGCTGTTATTGTGACCTATATTTTTTATGGAAAACTACTTATATTTCCAGATCTATACAGCTTTCTTAGAAGGTTTAGTCATAATCACGCTTTTTTGTTTATGGGTTGAAGCCATTTTCATTAAATCTATCTTAAAATGAGGCTGCAAGCAGCAGTCAAAGGGATCTCTGGCACCATTGCCTCTCAGTTGCCAGTTTGTTGCATTGTGCACTGGGACCAATCCTTATTTTGAAGATGTATTCAAATGAGAATTGACTGAATGATACAGGCTAATTAAACCAGGAAAACCAAATCTCATAGTTTCATGACTCCCAGGTGGCGCTAATGAGTCTAAATATTTGAGTACAATTTTTGTGGTATTGTTTGGACAATTACAAAATTGTTCTAAATTGATTTTTTATCTTCTTAAAAAAAGAAGTTCCTTATTTATAGAAATTGTTATATTTCCTGTGACCAACTGGTGGCGCTTTAACCGAGAAAATACAGTGTTCATAGATGGATTTTTTGCAAAATGTCGAGTTCTGACACTAGTTGTGTGTACATAAATTAGAGAAGTCAAAAAAGCTTTGCAATTTAATATACGACATGCATTCAGATTAGACTAATGGAGTTTGGAGATGAACAGATAAAAAACAAACAACTAGCAGACGTAAATTTGAGAAGTTTCTGTGAAATTGGGTCTAAAAATACACAAATAGCCGCTAAAGAGATATTGCTCTGATCAATTATGATATTGTTTTTTTCTTTTAATTATTTTAAAGGACAGAGATGTACGTAGGAGAGAAACTGGGGAGGGTTGGGAAAGACAGCAGGTTCGGGAATTTTTTAACAAATTATTACGCCCATGGCTTCAAGTGGTGACACTACTAGAAAGCTTTGAGATATTTACAAACTCATGCATCCAACTGTGTTTCATTGCCAAAGTTAACTAATTGATAATTATATATAATTTATTTCCATGTTACCCCGGTCTGTAGATTTTATCTGAATTAAGTACTTGTATTTTTTATATAAAAAGAATGCTAAGCCAATTTATTTGTAGATTAAATTCCCATTATTAAAAGAAAGCACAAAAAAAAACTATTTTTGTGATCGTTCTTTGATTGGATATGACATTTTAATGATCTATTAAACAAAAATCTACATGGCATGTGTGAACTTCACAAAAGAACCGTGACTAAATCCAATTAATCTAATGATTGTTAGAGTGCTAATCTGTGGGTAATTTGTTGAGCATGTTAATTACCCAATAGCACAGTTGCTATTGGCAAGAGAAAATTGCTATTGGCATTTAGGGCACCTGCTCAGACACAGACAGAAGTGCTTTGCTTTGCACATTCAGTTATTTGCTTGGTTAAAGAAAGAGCCCGTGTAGCAACCAAAATTGATGCAAAGGGTGACAAGAAAAAGAGACAATCTGCGTGCACAATTAGGTGAAATGGGTAAGAGCGAATTGGAAGAAAATATTTTAATCCAATAAACTTTTTAAAGATTTTTTTTAGATATTTAAAGTGATATTTTTTAATTTTTTATGATTCCTTTGTAATCTAAGGGATAAATTTGATAGAAAACCTATGCAGTGTGTTTAGAATTCCTTAGCAACAACTAATTACACCCTAGCAACACTCTACATATTAAAGAAAGCTCCTACAATGTGCTGTGTTCAGATCGGTTTAGAATATGTTGGTAACCACATAGAACATAACACTCTAGAAAATCTTTTTCCAGCCATTTGCCCCTTGAGACAAGTCATCCTCGACCACGAACCCCCTGCTACCAAAGACTCTTAATGAGAGAATACAAATAGATTACGATACAGCTTGCACAAAATCCACAAATAAATAAATACTTAATAGTCTATTATTTTTCACTAACAAGGAAATTTTTATTTGAAATTTCAATTGTCAAGCATATTGCCATGTCGAGTTTATTTGGGAAAATTTTGGGAAATGCTTAAATCTTAAATCGTTTTCCACACAAAGTCTTGGATGGTATTTGTTTCCACCTTCATGTATCTGCTGGTGAAAGGCATTCGATTTTGACTAGGGATGCACTGTGTGCAATTATCTCTAGAAATCCTCCAGCATATTCAACAGATCCGTCAGTAGATCTTGATTAGGCTCCCCTGGACACTGATAGTTATGTATGGTGTGTGCATTTTTGTGTGTATTATTTTTGTTTGAACTAGAGAGGCTGGTAAATACACAATAATTCATGAACTCAAACTAGAAGATGTAATTTCATTGTTTACATTATGTTGAATTATTGAACAGCCTTTTGTTTGGGAACCACTGCTCTAAATCTTATAGAAACGCCCAATAATGCAATGTGCTAAGATTGGTTTAAAATTCCCTAGCAACCCTTTATAACACCCTAGCAACAATATGCCACTTTACATATTTTTAGATATCTCCTAAAATGCAATGCTCTAAAATTGGTTTGAAATTCCCAAGCAACCCAGTATTGTACCCTAGCAACAGCATAACACATCTTAAAGACAACCTCTACAATATTATGTTACAATAATTTAGAATACCCTAGCAACAACGAATAACACCCTGGCAACAGAATAACACTTTACATATTTTTTAGAAAACACCTAAAATACAATGCTCTGAAATTGGATTCACAGCAACCTGTTATTGTACCATAGCAACAGCTTAAAACCTTTAAATATTAAAGACATCCTCTACAGTGCAGCACGGTGGCGCAGTGGGTAGCACTATGGCCTTCCAGTTAGAAGATTGTCAGTTCGAGGCTTGCCGGTGACCTTCCTGGAAGGAGTTTGCATGTTCTCCCCGTGCTTGCGTGGGTTTTCTCTGGGTACTCCAGTTTTCCCCACAATCTCAAAAACATGCGGTTAGGTTAATTAAATAATCTAAATTCCCCTTAGGTGTGAATGTGTGAGTGAATGTTGCCCTGTGATGGTGACCGACCCCGCCTCTCGCCTAATGGAGATCCCCGTGACCCCGAAAGGGAATAAGCGGGTTTGAATGAACATCCTCTACATTTTTATGTTAACACACCACTTTAAATATTTCTAAAATTCCACAGCAACCTGGTATTGTACCCTAGCAGCAGCATAAAACTTTAAA
This sequence comes from Danionella cerebrum, assembly GCA_007224835.1. NCBI lineage: Eukaryota > Metazoa > Chordata > Actinopteri > Cypriniformes > Danionidae > Danionella > Danionella cerebrum. The sequence goes on along the minus strand of SRMA01027306.1, from coordinate 356,828 downwards.
TCTTAAAGAAAACCTCTACAATGTTATGTTACATTAATTTAGAAATACCCTAGCAACAACATACCACTTTACATATGTTTAGAAAATAAATTGCAATGCTATAAAATTGCTTTAAAATTCCACAGCAACCCGGTATTGTACCCTAGCAACACTTTAAACCACTATAATGAGATTTGTTATTGTATATCTCAGCACCTTCAGTCTGATGCAGAAAATCCTAGAATTAAATCACACACAACACCTCAACCACATAGTTAACCCTATTAGGACCACGCCACATTTTTAGCAGAATGTACAACTTTCACCATTTTGAAACTATTAAGCTTTTCCACAGAGCTTCGGATACCACTTTTTGCATTGCTTAGCACAAATCTTAATAGGCCTGGAGCATTTTGATTCAAAATCTTGTAATAATTTTTCAGAAATAAAACTTTAGTCGGACATGGTGTGCATAATAGCATGGGTGCAAAGGAGTAATGATGTTAACAAAAGTTTATTGTTACATAAACAATAGTTTAAAGTACACTACTGAGAGACAGTATTGTTATTGATTTCCAACATCCCTGAAAAAACACCTTAAGGTTCTTTTTGGGAGCGACTTTGCCTAAGAAAATAACACTGACAGTGTATTATAAAAACATATTGTTTTAGTTCGAAACATTTAAATAAATAACAGATACACAGCTATGTGCTGAAGGCATAGCAACCGCAGTGTATATTAACCAATCAGAATGTGCTTGTGTGTCTGAATACCACAATTTTCAATTGAAACTAATTTGAAAAATATATAAATCCAGAATATCAAATTATGAATCTCAGTTGTATTCATTTCAAATCATTTGTTTGCAGGCGCAATGGATGTGGAGGAACGAACGCGACAGATGAAGCTAAAGATGAATAAGTATAAACAGGGAACAGGCTCAGACTCTCGGCTGGAGCAGGACTACAAGGCAAGAAAACTGCAGCAACAGCGGCATTATTAAAGTGGAATTTCAAACAGCTCTTGGTTATAATGTAAACAACTTTACAGTGAAACTGAGCAAAACATAAAGGTGTTTTATGATTTTAAATTTAGAAGAAGGCCATATGCGGAGTGGTTATATTGTATAGTTTACATATAAGGTAAGTTCTAAATTGTGTCTTGTTTTTATTGTTTAGCGTTCTGGCAGAGACCCCACAAGGGGAGAAAACCTCTCCGCTAAATCCTCGGACAGTGATGTAAGCGACGTGTCCGCTGTATCGAGAACCAGCAGTGCCTCTCGATTCAGCAGCATGAGCTACATCTCTGTCCAGTCGGAGCGACCACGGGGCAGCCGCAAAATCAGGTGAGAGTAATCATCTTTACAACACACACCTGTGAGGTCCCATGTAGAGGTCTGCTAGTCCTGGTACATCTTCCTAAACTTCCCCAAAACTGAAATCGGACCACCATCTTCTCACCCTTGGAACAAAAAGCTAATACTGCTAATACACCAACTCTCAAGATTTTCTTGCAGGTGAGACAATGATGGGTACCCTTTTTCAGTTTAAGGGTTAAGATTAGGTTTGAATGACTTTTTCAGACAGGGATGATGATCCAGGATCAACAGACTTTACATCCAGGAAGTGTGGGGAAGCTGGTGTGGGGTTTGCCTTCATTACTGTTCTCTCTGGGACCACTTCACATTCTAAGAAACGTTATAGTATACTTTTATTTCCTGCAGAAAAGAAAGGGTTTTTAAATGAAATTTCACCAAATTTTGAAAAGAGATTGAGAGTTACCTCACTAATTAGCTTCCTAATTGCCCTTCATAAGCTGCTCTACCCCAAACGAGGCCTGTAATAACCCTCACAGGGGGAATCAAGCCCCTCATCTCCATGTTTTTAATTATGGAAAGCCCTGGCAAGCTGATCACCAGCCATAACCTAGAAAACAGAAAAAGTTGAACCAGAAACTAGCTGCCATCACCTGGTTTACAATAGTCTACAAGTCTGGTTCTATTTAGTCTAAAAATGTTTATCATCATGTCTAGTCTTTTATTTTTGGATGTGAAGAGAGCGTGCTCTTTGAGAGACGCTATCTTGATGGTTCTTCAAAAGTTTCTCATCTCACAAATGGTAACACCCTACTTGGAAAAAGCATCTCAAATTAGAATTGAATATTTAGTTAAAACTGGGAATATTTTCATTGGCATCATCACAAAGAATGTAAAATGATTCCTCCACATTAGTTAATGGTCCATTTCGGATCACAGTTGCTGGTTCATCAGTTGCAATTGGTTAAAGTCTGCATTTGTGAGCTATAAATGGCAAAATGTGACGAAACAAAAGCATTAAATCTAAAGCAATAAAAATGGAAGCACTCTTCTGACCTCTGTAGCATTCATCAGGGTCAAGACGCTGATACTGCTGCTTTTAAAGTAAAACCAATTCATTCAAACATTTTTATTCAAAGTGAACACACCCATTAAATCTGGTGTTGCCTTCCCAGTCATGAACAAAGTACTGGCTAAAATATGTCATTTTTACAGTTTATTTACTTTCGTTTTTATTTTGAGAGACAAAAATGTTCCAAAATGGAACTAAAGAGACATTAAGCATTAAATATATGAAATTCAAGCTAAAAAGGAATAAAGGCATTCCTGGGGGTGGATTTTTATGTTGATCGACAAACACTGTGATTTAATCTAAAGAAAAGTAGATAATAAATAATCCCAGCAAACATGCTACAAAAAAAAACATGTTTGGTCTTGAATGAAACCCATTTTTCGAGTTTCATGAGCACGCCGTCTGGCTTTTAACATTGTTACCGTCGCTCATTATTTTTCTGTGAGTTGTTCATAAATACATTGTGTTGACACGTTTTTTTCATTGTGCTTCATTTTTGTTCTGCATGCTGCTTGCATCAATTCTTCTCCATCTGCCGGCCACACCCACTACAGAGTTGGGCAGGGGCGGAGTCTCTCAATGGATGGAGAGCCGTCAGTTGAAATGGGAGGGTTAGAGGATGACAAGAAACAGAACCAGTGCCGGGGGACAGGGAGATCAGGGATGCTGAGACAGACACAGACAGGCAGTGTAGACAGACAGGACACACAACTGGAGGAGACTGAGGAGAGCAAGGCCTCCAGGACACTCTCAGAGACCGACATCAGGTAAACCATAGTCACCATGGCAACCATATGTATCTTATACAGGACATTACAACAGTGTACGTCTAGTGGCATGTTTTAGGATTTAAGTAAAGCTGAAACATCAATATATCCTCAAGAAACAATATTTTGTGCTGCAGTCCACATCACTTTGAATTTAAAGCCAAACCTGATGTGTTTGGCTTTAACAGGGTGATGCCCTGTTGTCTGGAAATCAGCAAAACAAGGTATTTCTAAATAAACTGGGATTCATTCGTAAAATTACTTGTTAATGACAGAATCTGCATCTCCCATATACTATTGTCACATTAGCAATTCCATGCGTGACATTTGCATATATTAAAATGAATGTTTTTTTTTCTGGGCATACAAAAAACAAAATTGTCTATAAGTGTGTTTCATATTTTTAGCTAGGGAAATGTTCTTGCTTACCAACATAAGAAAGAAAAAATTCACCCCTCCCCTCCAATTTTACTAAAACACCATGGTTCCATTTGGATGAGTGTTTGTAAAAATGCATTTTTTTTTTTTGCACAAAAGTGGTTTGAGGAAAAAAAAACACAATTTTTCTTTTGTTCAAAGCTGTCATATAGCACCTCAAAGTCATACAAGCATAAAAATAATAGTCCAGTTTTTTTTTTTTTTTTTTTTTACCATGTCCTGCTCAAAAACCATCACATGGGAGAGTAGATGCTTTGCTGAGTTGGACAGTTTTGTTGCCTCCAGGGGAGTAAAACACCTGGTGTGGTGTTTCCTCAACTGGATTGAAGTCCCGGTTTTAATAATATAAAATTTATTTTACAATTTGTTGTAAATCCAAGGCATCAGTATAAACGGTTATTTTTTAAATCAAACCATTTAAAATAGAATTACAATTGTTAATATTGAATTACAATTACATGAATCGTCTGGCTCCAGAATAGACCGGTAAAAAAAGAGTTATCCCAGTTAATGGAAAGAGCCACAGTCTCTCTTTTTGCCTCCTGGTGACTTCTGGACATTAAACTTTATTGACTGTGATCAGCTGGAAAATGTCCTGATTCTGTTACGTCTTTGTCGTAGGATTATAAACCGATTCAAAACGTTAGTTGTCACCATTATTCCACCTCCTCAGTGCCTCATCTTCTTTATAATCCCATGAACATGATTTTTTATGGTTTTTGCTTTTTGCAGAAACCACCACATCAATGCCTCAAAAGTATGGTATGATTATTTTTCCGCTGAAGACAGTAACTGGTTAACACGACGCAAAGTGTGTTGCACTGTTGGTTTTGCTGCGCTTGGTTTAATAGAGTTATAGCGTTTTGTGAAAAAACTAGAGATTGATTATATGGGCTTTTCAAATGTCAGAAAATGTAAGTTTTTTTAAACCAAACTCTTCAAATAAATGCCATAAATTCAATACATTTTAATTAGATTTTTTAATATTATAAATAAATAAAAATACAGCAACCAACAAAATGATTACACGTTAAAAATATAACGGTTGTTACTCCACGAGGCATAAATTAATAATTGGGTTTTTAAGGTTTGCCTTTATGAGAAAAAACTATTGTTAATGATGAAACGTCCCTATATCAGGGATGTGAAAGAAATGCAAGTAAACTTGTTTGGAGGTGAAAAATATGTTTCGAAAAAGTAATCAATCCTAAAGTGTATGATTGTCACATTTAAAAAGCCCATAATCAATTTTTAATTCCATAATCAAAAATATTTGCTGTGAAATGCAGTCCTGGTTTGTCCATTTCTTTCCATAATGTGATAAACGCCAGTGTAACTTTTGCACAAACGCCATAACTCCATTAAAGCAAGCACAGCACGACACACTGCACACACTGTAGCTGGCTTCATAGAAAGTCTTTAAGGAAAAAGTAAAACAATCAAACCATGAATGTTTTTGCATCTCTGTGGTGGTTTCTGCAAAAGTAAAAACCAAAAATCATATTTGTGGGCTTAAAAGTTTGCCGTTTTTCTTTAGCAAGTGAATGTAATAAAATAAGTACACCAAAGTACAAGGAGGAGGTTTTTATTGTTCTGCTAAAAGCTTTATTTTAAACAATTAAATTTGATTTAATTTAAGAATTTTTTTTGGCATGGTTTATGATTTGCATGGAATTGCTCACACTCAAAATTCAGAATTGTTCAGAATTTATGGCGTATCAAGAAATGCAGCCAATGCAAACCTGGAGAATTAATTAATATTTCGAGTTTGAAATGTGACCTAAACATTTAAACACAAACCACGAACAATTTCATAAAATGTTAATTAGCATATCAATGCCAAAAATAGCACCAAGATGCCAAACGGACTGAGTTTTGACAATGGATGAGTAAACTTCAATGGCACAATAGTACACAATTCAACTTTACACATTCAATCCAAAATGACTGCAAATCCAAATAAAACACAAAATATTTAAATGTATATTTTGATTTGCAGTAGCGCTAATTTGTGGTGTGTTGTGCACTAATGGGCCACCGTACTAAACACTTCGCATTATGATCCTTTATTAATATATTAATAGTAATATATTAGGAGTCATTTGAATGTATCATGACACACATTGAGTAATAATCTTGAGTGATCTAGATATTCCTGATGAACTTTAATGAGGTAAAGGCACTAGAATGAGGGAGTGTATAGATACACTGGGAAGCCATGGTGCGCCACTCATGAGTCCTCTGCTAATGCATCTGCTGCTCTTATCATTGTGTTTGTGTTTAATGTCTTGTTTAAATGCTGTTTGTTTCTGGGTTATTTATCACAGTGTCAGTATTGTTTGAGAAATAACAAATCTTTATAAAAGTTTTCTCACTTGTTTTATGTGAATGCCATAGAAATGTCCCTGACCTCTTCAAACCTCTGCAAACCATCTGGTCGTGGCCTCCAATTAGATTCATACACTCTTCCAAATGTGATGTATATCATATTTAGAATTGTGAATATTTCAGTTAAATGTTTTTATTATAAAAGTATTAGGGAGGTTTGGAACACCAGATAATATAAATAATAAATATTAATAATTAATAAAAAAATATATTGTACTGTATTAATATTAATAAAACAACATAAAAATGAAGTTAAAGTTCTAATTTATGTATGTGCTTTTTTTTCATTAGGTTGGGTTGTAAAAACAAAAAAAACAAACAAAAAAATGTCATACATTTCTCCTCCTAGAGCGTTCAAACTACCAAGCTATAGCTACAGCTTTGCCAAGAAATCCATATTGGTCTGACTCAGGTTGCTATACCTTTTCAGATTGGTATCATTAGAGGAATTCTGGGAAATCGGTGAGAATGCTGGGAAATTCTGGAAAAAAAACATATGGTCAAAATTTGGAAAACTCTAACTCAAACCGAAACCTAATCACTGTGCGAAAGTATTGATCTAGAAGATGTTAAAGAACATCAAAAATGAAATGGGGTTTTGTTTACGTTTTCATAGTGAACTGACACAACTCCCTAGCAACTAGACTGTTTACCCTAGCATCCAAATTGAGAATTTCTGTCTCAGCTTTGGGGTTTAATTTATGTTATTCACAGTGACATTGGTAATATTACGTTTTATCACTGAACCCTCCATAGCAATCACATGCTGTTTACCATAGCTTTGGCAATATTATGTCACTGACTCCTCCATAGCAACAAAAAGTTACCCTAGCAACCAAATTAGCAGATCTTTATCTCAACTTCAGAAAATGCTAGAAACATAGGCCTTGGTGTATATATTGCACTCATAGTGAGAAGGGTACTTTTAATGAGATCATTGATTTCTCCCTAGCAACCAAACTGTTTATCCTAGCAACCCAATCTATCTCAGCTTTGGTAATGGATAGAGACATGGGGTTGGCTTATTTAACTTAGTGATGAAGCGAATATTATATCATATTGATGACTCCTCAATAGCAGCCAGACTGTTCACCCTAGCAACCAAATTGGGAAATCTCTATCTCAGCTTTGGAAAATAATAGAGCCATGGGGTTTGGTTTATGTCACTCACAGTGACATTGGAAATATTAATTTATAATCACTACCCCATCCCTAGCAATCACACACTGTTTACCATATCTTTAGCAATACTATGTCACTGACTCCTCTGTAGCAACTAAAATGTTAACCTAGCAACCGAATCAGCAGATTTTTATCTCAGCTGCAGAAAATGCTAGGAACATAGGACTTGGTACATATATCACTCATAGTGAGAAGGGTACTTTTTAAGACATCACTGATTTCAACCAAGCTATTTATCCTAGCAACCCAATCTGTCTCGGCTTTGGTAATGGATAGGGACATGGGGTTGACTTATATAACTTAGGGAATATTATATCATATTGATGACTCCTCAATAGCACCCAGACTGTTTACCCTAGCAACCAAATTGTGAAATCTCTATCTCAGCTTCGGAAAATCATAGAAACATGGGGTTTGGTTTATGTTACTCGCAATAACAAATGGCATAAAGTTTATTTCTTTACTAGTCCCAAGGGGCATATTTGTATAGTTTTAAACTGGACCTTACATTTAGGTTTCACCTCTCTTGGTGTATTTGTGGATTATCAAAACTTTTTGTGTGTAAATCTGATCCAGTGCTTGTTTTGACTTCAGGGAGGGAGATAGGAACATGATTTTCTTTGGCAATAAGTGACCTGAAACAGACACAGAGCTTTGAGATGTGTCACTTAACATATGGTGCATTAAATCACCATGTAACACAAAACTGAAGCGTGTTTATTTTAACTCCCGTGAGCTATGGCTTCTTCAGGTGATCCTTCTGTCTGCTCGTGCTTTCTCATGCATGTTAAAAAAACAGGAAGTGATGCCATTGGTGGTGAGATTGACGATGGCGGAAGAGCTAGAGGCATTGTCTGGCTTATTAGGTGACTTGTGTAATGTGCATGAGGCATGTGTTCTGGTGGCAGTTTTCTGGGGGTTAGTTATGCAATCTCATGACTAAACCCTGCAACAAATCCCACGGTGGGAAGCAGAAGAGAACCAAGCAATAAAGAGGTTTATTATCACTTCCTTGCAAGTGTCACTGAGTCTTTTGAGTACTTATGAGAACCCACCATTGCAGTACATACTGGATGGTCATGAGATGTTTCAGCTTGCTTTGTGGTATCTGTTTCTATCCGACCATTTCATGTGATGAGTGCAAGGTTCAGAGAAATTATAATCCATTTTGTGGTTCTGTTGATAAAAGCTTTTAGTGAGAAGCTGTGTTTCCTCTTGGCTCTCAGATTGTGTGAGGGACAATCAGGGTCTGGTGATATGTTCAGGATTTAAATTAGGATTAAATGGATATGTAAAATGTTTGGAAAGATTGATTTGATACATTTCAGCGTACACAATCTTGACTTTTCAAATATACTCTATTAAACAGGTCTTTTCAAAGCTTTTAGAATAAATTTTGGACAAACACTGAGCCTTTTATAGATTAAAAACATACAATAATTGATACATTTAAATTCTAAAATAAAGAATACAATGGTTTTTTTTTTAAATACAACTTTTTTTTCTCAGCCTAAACGATTTTCCCTTCTCTCATATGATCACATGTAAGCCACGACCTCTGCAGTGCAAATGTACATGTTTACATTCTTAAAATATAAGTAAATAAATATACAAAAATAACTGTATGAAGCTTGCTGAGTCTTTAAGACTTTCACAGTGATATTGTGCATAAAATCCTTATTTTTTGAGTGATGTGCTTCATTAAAAGATGGAACATTCATTTTGGCCTTGCCATGAAAGTGATTCTGGCTGATCAAACAACAAAAACATGAGAATATATGAATATACATTTAATAAAGAGCTAAAAAAAATTGTAATAATTCTTTTTTGGTTTTACACTGACATTACAAGAGTTATGACAAATTATTTGCAAAGTAATACAAATTAAAATTAGATAAAATGTGTAATCGCCTTTCAGTTTCATTTTAAAGACCCCAAATCATTGCCATCTAGTGGTGAAAAGGAGGGATAACCAGTGGAATTACAAGATCTGTGATATGGCTTGTGTTTTTCAAAGCATTCGATAATTTAATGTCAATTTTTTATAGTCAGTTTGAAATATAGTCTAGACTGTCTGTATCGTCTAGACTGGCACTACGTAAATTCTTGTTTTGGGTAGTAACCTGCTTTATGGCATACGTCACTTGAAAACTCGCCTGAAAGAAAGGACTGCAGCCGTAGCTGAAACAGAAAGACACTCAGATTTGGATCTTCAATTTCATGTTTGAAAATGACCCATGCAAATACCCTTGTTTACAGTAAATAGTATTTGGCACATTAATTGTTTTGGTATCGATGGCTCGTGTGTAAACAAAATACATATTTTTCAACAGTAGTTACAGAATCTCAGAATGTTTCTGGTTGTACCATAGACTTCCTTCCTCTGAGAAAATCTAATATCCAAAAGATGAATGCTGTATTCTGTACTAAAAAACCCCAATGAGTCTGGAAGATGATGATTATGCTTTTCAACTAAATTTCATTAGCTCGGCCTACAGCAGTTTTGCTCTGCGTCACAATTTATTTAAAGGTCAGCTCTCTCTGGAGTAAGCCAGATATAAAAACATAAGTTCAAAAAACAAAAATCATAATCATCTGCTGGATGATCAGGAATTAAATTAAAGCTGCAAGCAGCAATCAAAGGTGACACTGCCTCTCAGTGATCAGCTTGTTGCAATATGCACTACGACCAGTCCTTATTTAGGATATCTACCTGCTATAACGAGAGGGTATGGGTTTAACGAAGTCAGAAAAGATTTGCAATTTGACTTTAACCTTTAGATAAGACTGAGAGAGACTGGAGGTGAATAGACACTATCTCTGGGAGGAGTTTGATATTGTAAGAGACATGCAAAGTACCATTTTTAAAGGTTTTTGCTATATAATCTTTTCCTGTTGGTTTAGGAAACTCCGTCCAATAGACCGGTTCACAATTTTTCCAAATTTCAACCACAGTTTGAAAAATAGCGGAACAAAACAGCAGAGAAAGGGGGGTTCTATGTGCCACCAAGTTGCATTGACGCTATAGTGATGTGTTCTGGCATAGACTGGCATGAGGTATAAAAAGTGCCGTCTTCATGTCAAAACATCAAAATTAAGCCGGTTTTTCGATTTATAATTTGATATACCTTAAGAAAAGAGTTTGGAGATGAACAAATACAATCTCTAGAAGGAGTTTGTTAAAGTACAAGGCCTGAAAGTGTATTAAATTTTACAATTTTCCTGTCAGTTTTGGAAACTCACTCCAATTTACTTTTTTGTAGGCTTTAATCCAGGGCAAAAGTGGTCATTTTTAGGGTTTTTTGTGAAATAGCCAACTTCCTGTCGATTTTGCAAACACAATCCATATTACTTATATTAAAGTCTTGGAATCCTACACATGTTTGCCAAATTTCATTAGCCCATGACAAACTGCTAGCACATCATAAGCTGAAACGCACTAGGTGGTGCTATAGAGACATTTTGCAACACCACTCAAATACAGGCCTCAAAAATGCATTGAAAGTCGCAAAACAAAAAGGTTCTATGCAACTTCTGTGCTCGAGCCCTAATAACCACAAAGATTTAAACAAATGTGTAGAGCGATTTATCAAAAATTGGTGATCTCATTCTTGGTGAGTCATTCATTCATTTTCCAACCCGCTTATTCCCTTTTGGGGTGACAGGGGTCTCCAGCGCACATTGGGAGAGAGGCGGAGGTACACCCTGGACAGGTCACCCCTGTCCATTGCAAACTTGTCTAAGTGTTTTGTAAAAAGAATTTTTTTTTATATTCTGAACAACAACCCCATGCCATAACCTCCCTTCACCAAACAGTCAGCGCAATGCAGTCAGATGAGATCACTCTCCTGGTGTCTGGACACCCATCAGAGTTCCAGATGGGCCATCATTTCAAAGAATGCATGTCCACTGTTTTATAGTCCAGTGGAGGCATGCTTTGCACTTGGTGATGCATGGCTTGGATGCAGCTGTCCAGCCATGAAGCCATTCCATGAGGTTCTATCATACTTTTTTTACTGTTTTGTTTACATTCTCTGGCTCCTATCACAAGTGTCTCCTATCACAGCACCACACTAGAGTTCAACGAGCTTTTTTACGCTGTAATGCAGTCTGCAAGAGAGTGTTTGATTAAACACCTCACACTTCAATTCTTTAGTTAAATTCAGTTATTCCTACATTATATTTCACCAATATGTAGCTGATAATAATGCTCTTAGATTAGAATAATTAAGCTGATGTTAATACTCTCCTATTAATATCCGGAAACTACACATTACAAAATGATGTAAAGAAAAAACTATACATTTAAACCCTATTTTGCCTGCTTCCTAAATTATTCATTGGAAAAACACCCCTCTCTCTCTCTCTCTCTCTCTCTGTCTATCATAGAGGAATAAATGACAAGGGATAAACAAGTCCAAAAGGGTCAACAAAATCTGTTCTCCTATAGGTGCGGAATCCTGAAAATGTAGTCAAAACATGCTAATAATGTAAGGGAAGGTTGAAAGAGCAGGATGAGGAAAACAGGAAACAAAAATCTGGTGTAATAAAATCACTAGCCATCCAAGAGCCAGAGACTGAATGGAAAACCCAGATTTAAAAGCCCTGTGAGCTCTTAAGTTAACAGGTGGTGCTACATCCGCTGTACCCCTGAAGTATCCAGTTTACAGACAGACAGACAGTTAGCACATACACGGAGGTAAAAAAGTATTTAGTCAGCCACCAATTGTGCAAGTTCTCCCACTTAAAAAGATGAGAGAGGCTCGTAATGTTCATCATAGATAGACCTCAACTATGAGAGACAAAAGGAGAAGGAAAAACCCAGAAAATCACATTGTCTGATTTTTAAAGAATTTATTTGCAAAATATGGTGGAAAATAAGTATTTGGTCAGCTACAAACCAGCAAGATTTCTGTCTCTCACAGACCTGAAACTTCTTCTGTAAGAGGCTCCTCTGTCCTCCTCTCGTTACCTGTATTAATGGAACCTGTTTGAACTCATTACCAGTATAAAAGACCCCTGTCCACAACCTCAAACACTCACACTCTAAACTCCACTATGGCCAAAACTAGAGAGCTGTCAAACCCCTGAAACAAAATGATAGACCTGCACCAGGCTGGGAAGACTGGGAATCTGCAATAGGTAAACAGCTTGGTGTGAAGAAATCAACTGTGGGAGCAATTATTAGAAAATCTGATCATCTCCCTCGATCTGGGGCTCCACACAAGATCTCACCCCGTGGGGTCAAAATGATCACAAGAACGGTGAGCAAAAATCCCACAACCACACGGGGGGGGACCTAGTGAACGACCTGCAGAGAGCTGGGACCAGAGTAACAAAGGCTACCATCAGTAACACACTACGCCACCAGGGACTCAAATCCTGCAGTGCCAGGCGTGTTCCCCTGCTTAAACCAGTACATGTCAAGGCCCGTCTGAAGTTTGCTGGAGAGCTTTTCGATGATCCAGAAGATGACTGGGAGAATATCATATGGTCAGAGGAAACCAAAATAGAACTTTTTGGTAACAACTCTACTCGTCATGTTTGGAGGAGAAAGAATGCTGAGTTGCATCCAAAGAACACCATACCTACTGTGAAGCATGGAGGAGAAAACATCATGATAGGTGCTGTTTATGTGCTAAGGGACCAGGACGACTGATCCGTGTAAAGGAAAGAATGAATGGGGCCATGTATTGTCAAATTTTGAGTGAAAACCTCCTTCCATCAGCAAGACGTGGCTGGGTCTTTCAGCATGACAATGATCCCAAACACAGCGCCCGGGGAACGAAGGAGTGGCTTCGTAAGAAGCATTTCAAGGTCCTGGAGTGGCCTAGCCAGTCTCAAGGTGTCAACCCCATCGAAAATCTTTAGAGGGAGTTGAAAGTCCGTGTTGCCCAGCGACAGCCCCAGAACATCACTGCTCTAGACGAGATCTGTGTGGAGGAATGGGCCAAAATACCAGCAACAGTGAGAAAACCTTGTGAATACTTACAGAAAACGTTTGATCTCTGTCATTGCCAACAATATATGTAACAAAGTACTGAGATGAACTTTTGTTATTGACCAAATACTTATTTTCCACCATATTTTTCAAAAAATTCTTTAAAAATCTGTGATATTCTGGGTTTTTCTTTCTCCTTTTGTCTCTCATAGTTGAGATCTATCTATTATGAACATTACGAGCCTCTCTCATCTTTTTAAGTGGGAGAACTTGCACAATTGGTGGCTGACTAAATACTTGTTTACCCCACTGTATAGATAATAGGAGAGAAGGACATAAAGCTTGAGACTGACAACATTTTGCTACACTACAGTATGCTCAGCAAAGAGCTCATCAAGACCCTTGAGTGTTTGCTTTGAGAAATGTTTATTAATAGAGCAGAGTCTTTAATAGACTTCATTTACACAGACAATTAGCTCTAATGCGAAGGAATCAGGGCTCAGTTTCCATAGCAACACATTTTCTGCATCACTGTCTCTATATGCACCAAAACGTCTTTTATCTTGTTTTTCTTTGCTCCACACAAAATGAAGTGACCGTAGCTGTCTAAAATTTCAGATGAGGTTACTACACACCTCTCCTATGAAAACCATCCAGATTCTTAATGAATTGCTTTGTGGAGGAAGGATTGGTTTTTCATTTGTACTACTTCTGAATCGTATAGTGACCTGAAATCAAGCCATTGCCTGTGCTTAGGATTTGTTTGCTTGAAAGGAACACCATGGCCCAGATGAAAATGCTGAAGAAAGGGAAGGCGATGCTCCACAGAGAATGATCAAACGCATTCCAGGACAGATTTATCCTAGAGTGTTGTCTGCGCAGAAACCCGCTAGCCCATCAGGAGCCTCTTTTCTTAAAAAATAACCTGGAGAAAAGCCATTTGACACAGTAAAATCCTTAGAGTTAAAATAACTCTTGGTCTCACGTTATATAGAGTTAAACCGACTCGAATTTAGAATTTTCTTCATTTTTTTTTCCAAATCTACACAGCAAAATATCAAATAGACTTTGAGGATGAGCATTTATGATTAGCAAGCCTATAGAAACAAAAGGTACACTACGAAAAGATAGAATTTTCATTTACAGATTTTGAAAAAATCAGAGTTGGTTTGACTCTATGTAGAGTGGGACACTCTGAGTACGCAGGAAGAAACATCGAAACCTGGCTCAAGCGCCGTGTATGGAACACAAAAAGAGAGAGCAGTGATGACACGTGATCCAGATGAAAATCTTAGATATTGAGGGATTGAGTAAATTGGCATCACGTGTAAATCTGCACCTGAGCTTTGAGATCCGCTCATTAGAGTGATGAGAGTGATGTATTGATCTTCTGAACCCTAACGCAGACTGACACCTCTCTCTACGAAATCTGGAGAGTGTGCCAGCCTCTCACGTGTAGCTCTGCCGGAGGACGCTGTCTGCATGATAAATATACTGTCTGGCTCCGCCCATCCAACCACTTTCTTTTGACCTGGTCTGGAATTTCCCCAAGACCACAGTACTCTCATGAGTTTGCTTCAAATATTGATAAGGGATGTAAATAGCTGACCTCAGAACACTTTTAAAGTTGCGATATTATTGCAACTTTTTTAGAAATATTTAGATAACAGATACATTTCAACTAAACACAGTTTATGGATGAGATTTGATTGACAGGTGAGAACAAATCAAAGCTGTACTTCTGTCTTCCACCCAATGTGAAAAATGTATCTGGTATTCTATTCATTTCTTTTCAATAGAATTTCCAAAATGTAAATATAGTATTGTACATTACAGTAGTTTACAGTTCATTTGTAGTCTTAGGGTACTTTAACTCTATATTATATATAACTTTTTAAACAATTTAATTTCACCTGAAACATTATCGAACTCTGTATTTTACATGTTATTTGACATATTTGTATTTTTAGTTTTTTCTGCAGCATCTTGTCAATTAGTTAATTATTAAATGCAATGATGACTAAATTAAATATCATTATGACTGTATTCCCTTACGCTCTGTAATTTATTCACAAATTTTTCTTTTTTTTGTAGGTTTATTTATTTATGTATTTTTAATTTTATTTAGAAAAATTTTCAAACTGTTCTCACAAAGTTGTTATTTAGGAGTTGTCAAAAAATTTAAATAATAACTTTTCTACCATTTTATAGTTTGTTTACAATACAAAATGTTTACAAAAACTGTTAAAAAATGTCCTGACAACCATAAACCACTACCCCCCTCCACCAAACAGAGACAGCCATACAAAAAACATTCACCTAGCAACCTCCAAACGTAGATTCAGATTTATTTATTACTCCAGAGAATCCGAAATATATACTGCAAGATATTGATTTTATATAATACAATAATTGACAAGAGCTGTTTTCTGTATTGTACCGTACTCCACATCAACAATGTAGATATTTCAGCCACTAGATACTAGAATCTTAACAAATTAGACTGCATTTTAATCTTGTTCTTTAATTGTAGTAATTGAGGAACATGTTGTCAGAGCTCATTGACTTCTATTCTGTATTTCCATGGCCCTAATTGCATTGATGAAGAAGAAAAGAAGACCTCCCATCTCTCTCTCTTTCTCTTTCCATGCCCTCACGTGTATCATTAAAACACATTTATAATCATTAAGGTTTCATTAACTTCCTTTGACCAGGAAGTCATTTGTCTCATTGCTTCATGGTCTGCTTGCAGCATCACGAGAGCCTAAATCAAGGTTTTACACGTGTCCTTTATATATTTATCATTCTGTGTGGGACTTTAGAGCAGGATGTGACTGCTCGGATCTCTTCATGTGAGAGATAGAGGTTGTTCAATTCATGAGACACCTAAGCTGCTAAACAGCTTTGAAATACATTGTATTTGTTTTTATGATTCCCACGATTAGAACAGGTTCAAGATAATGAGTATATTTTAAAAAGTACATTTAAAATGTTTGTTTTTGAAGAGATTTTCCTTCCCACCAAACTATTATTTTTAAATCATACTCATTATCTTGAACCTGTTCTAATAATTGTGTTCTGCATTTAGATAATACGGAGGTGTGTCCCCAACCTTTTTCACACCGCGGACCTATTTAATGCAGGAATTTCTTTTCATGGATTGGTCCTAAATGTGTCTCATTAGAGAGCGTATTTTGCGCATTTTATCTGCGTATTTTGCAGAGTTGGCTTGAGAATCCGATCAATCCATATTCCAAGAATGACTCCTGATATTTTCTGTTAAGGCCCTCTCACACTGTCATCTGTATTCTGTTTCAAGGAACACTTGGGCCAGGAAATAGTTTTTTGTTTACGTGTGAACGCATTCCTCTGGGCTCCTGGAAATCTCCAGAGGCAGTCTTGAGAATGGTTCAAGTGTTCTGGCAGAGGGACCATGACAACAATTTTGTCTAAATACTTTCTGGTATTGTTTTGGCAAAGATTCTTGTCACAATTGGTTACAAAAGGTACCTTATCAATATTAAATATTGTTTCTCCTTTGGCCACCTGCTGGCGCTGTAACCGACAGTTTATGTTGTAGATGTGTTCAGACATGGACTGATAACATAGTTGGTAAATTTGCGACCAGTCAGAAATTGTTTCTCTTTATGGCAAAATTTCAAAGTGTGCGCATAGATTAGCAAAGTTATAAAAGCTTCACAATTTAACTTTCCATTTGCCTTAAGATAAAACAGATTGAGTTTGGAGGTGAAAACCTAAAATCTCTAGGAGGAGTTCATTAAAGCATGACGAACATTTTTGTCAGTTTTTTTTTTTTTTCAAAAGAGCTGACTTCCTGTTGATTTTGGAAACTCGCTCCAATTTACATTTTTGTTGGTCATGATCTCTTACATAACTTCAAACACTGTCTGAAAGTGGCAGAATACTGCAGAGAAGTGATTTTTGCAATCTTTATTGTAGATTGTTATATAATTGTGTTCAGACATTGACTCTTACCAAACTTGGCAAGTTTGTTGACATTCTGATCCGACAGTTTTTAACCAACTTCTGGCTTCATGTTGAAACAAATGCAGAAGACCGCCATTCAACAGTATCAAAAAAGCTTCGCAATTGCAGAGGTCCTTAGATTAGGCCGCCACAGTTTGATGGTGATCACATGAAATCTTTAGGAGGAGTTCTTAAATTATGAGGCCTGGAATTATGTTAAATTATACCAGAAAATTCCAACCTACTGACTTCTAGTCGATTTTGGAAACACACTCCAATTGACTTTTTTGTATGTTGTGGTCCTTTACAAAACTGTTCCAAATTTTAAATATTTCCTTTAAACACAGCCTGAAATATCAGTATAAAACTGCAGAAAAAGGGATATTCCATTTTGCCACTAAGTGGCGCTATAAGTGACACTCTAGGCATCTAAATAGATTTGTTCAGACATGAACTCTTAACACGCATATTAAATTTAAACCTGATTGGACTTTGTATGGCAAAAACTTCCTGTTTATGTTTCACTTTTGACTATCACCGAACAACTTGCACACATAGTCTGACAAATTAATTTTTCAAAAAGTTTAAAAAAGACTGATAAAATCTCTTTGAGGAGTTCGCCAAAGTACAATCCAAGCAAAGGTGGACATTTTTATAAGTTTTTCAATATAGTCAACTTCTCTTCGATTTTGGAAATCCATATTACGTATATTCATGTCTTAGTGTACAAAAAACTGAGAGTGCAATATAAGTTTAAACACGTTAGGTGGTGCTATTGGGCCATTTAGCCACAAAAATGCACTGAAAGCCGGAAAACAATAACGCTCAGAGTAATACCGATAATATCCTGAACACATGAAGCTGATTGGAGGCCTTAACCCCTATGCAAATCCATCTAGTTCACAGTAAAACTTTCAGGAAATACCTTAAAACATGACGAACCATGCTTTTCAAGTAAACACTGCAAAAATTATTTAAAAAGTATAGTTTGTCAACTTCGTTTTGAGGTCATTGGTTTCCACAAAAGTTTCGACCACTGTGAACATTTTGGATTCCATTATATCAGAACAAATGTTCCCCTTTTCTCCCCTCTTACCCAACTCTCTCCTTTCTCTCCTCCATCGATCCATGCATCATCCCTCGACTCTTCCCCACGACCACTCCTCAAACCCTCCTCTACATGCTGGACTGCCACTGACAGTGAATTTACATCCAAAATGAAAAACAGGCAAATGGGACCCGCAGCCGGCGGCAACATGACCAAGAGCACCAGCATCGGAGGGGACATGTGCAGCCTGGAGAAGAACGATGGCAGCCAATCAGACACCGCCGTGAGCCTGGTAGGCACTGATGACAAGAAACGACGCTCTAGCATCGGAGCCAAGATGGCGGCAGTGGTGGGATTGAGTCGAAAGAGTCGCAGCGCCTCCCAGCTCAGTCAGACAGGTGAGTCCTGCCACAGCATTCGCATATCAAAAAAGATTCCTCATCTTTATTATGCGGGGTCTGCAATTAACTGAACTGTTTTGTAATCAGTGAAGAAAGTGAACTTTGTTTACAGCATTATGAAGAGTCACGTTTGCTTTCCATCCAAAGCAAACTGAAACACTTTTATTAAAAGTCGTTTCAGCCATGGGCATCGAGTGAATGATGGGATGGTTGTCTCTTATGCTATTTTTTGATCTGCTTTGACCTTGATCTCGCTTCAAAGGTGAACTGGGACACGGCTTACGTTTTTTTTCTCTAACTAAGAAGTTTTTTTCCCCCTCTAGCTGTCTGTATGTTCTCGCCACTGCTCTCTTTCCATAGCATTGTAATAACTTAATATGTTAAGTCTTGTTTTCTCTGGAGGTGGACAACAGCCAATCAGTATGCTCCTCTATTTCACATGTTTCCTTTGTTTTATATTGTATTTGCAGATTTTTTTTCTTCAAGTATCCTTCTGCTTAAAGCAGCATTGTGTCTCCAAAAGTTATAGTAATTGACAACAAAACTTTCTCAGAGTTCTCCTTTTAATCATTCAAATGTTTCTTCAAATGGGCAAGCTTTTCCTCCAAGCTTTCGGGAGCAGGATTTCAGTTTCTCACAATTGTGGCATGATACCAGTTGTTTTCTTGGTGACTTTAGTCCCATCTGCATTGACAGTTTCTGGCACAATTTGCCTTCACCAAGCTGCTTGTGATGGTGTTCTACCTTATTTCTTCTTTGTGTATCTCTACCCAAAGATGGCCTTGGACGGATTTTGAAATCTCTACGGATTCTTATGTAGATAGATGTCTTTCTTTAGGATTAAAATATGCTAGTCATGATCAGACTGCATGTTTTTCAGAGCAGTCGTGTCAAAGATCCTTTCACACTGCAGAACTGTCAACAGCTCCAGACATTTAGCAGCCAAATATCTCACCACCAGCCTGTGACTCTCTCAGAGCACGTCTTTGGTAGTTCACTCACATGCACGAGCTCTGCAATCCTGGGCAGTTGTATTCGATTCCTCAAAATCTGTCTGCGATTCAAAATCGAGGCAAAAATTGTGCAACCTGGCTTTAAGGCATCTAAAAGTTTTGAGAATGCGACTTGATTGAAAATCACAGGCGCCAATGGGAGCTCACACATCTGACCATCGGATTGGTTTTTCGCAAGGAGAACGAACAGTAAAAGAACAGAATGAAAACAGCTACCACACTCGCTTGCGTGTGGCATTATGGGTTTGTTTACAAAGCGGCGCTCATCACGGCAGCTCGTGGTCAATCTTGGAGTAATTTGTAATCCGAGCATCATTTGCAAAGTGCATCATAACGATAAACATAAATGATATCGTAAGCTGCTAAGTAGCGAAGTCTGTCCATGTTGTTTGTGTTGACCCAGTCTTCAGGCTTTGTTTACTTTTATTTGTGCGTTCATTCTAAGCAATTGAAGTCAAGGAAGTAAACAAAGTCGCAGTCGGGGAAACATGTATGGTGACGTTTGTGACCAATGAGTGGCCCGTGTGATGTGTTCACAACTAATGCGGATGAGAGTGACCCGTGTGGAGGGAATGACGACTAATCTGCAGACGATTGCAACAATGTTGTTTCTCTTAACCCAGACCAAATGAAGCGAACGAGTTGTGAAAACACCCATAGAATGCCTTCCAGAACATTTTTGTAAAATGCAATAATACACGACAAATCTTCATTCTGGCATTGCAGGGCTTTTTTGTGCTTCTTTTATAAGTGTTCCTCTCATCCATCTTCTGTTGTCTCCATTTTTTTTATGTGTGAGCGACAGTGACTGGATGATGAAACCCTTTTTCAGACGGCACGGCTTTAGTAGCACTACTAACACTCTCTCTGTGATGGGCTCGTTGGCACACAGTGTGCATGCATCTCAGTGTGTGTGCAGGTGGATCACATGCCTGAGGAAACAAGCGTCACTGTTCTGATGGCTCGTGCTCAGCCTGCACATGGCAGCGGTTGGCAGGGTGGTATTTAATAAGTCAGACCAGTTACCAGGGGCTGCACCACTCTGATGTGTCTTGAATGGGGGGGTGTTGTGTCTTTAGCTGGTCTGTGATGTGTCTGAGCAGCGAACAAACGTTCTGCTCGCAGAAATGGGGACAAATACACTTGTTTCGGTCTGAATTGAATAGGATCCTTTTCTGGTTCATGCGTCAAGCTGATGTTTGTTCCTTTAAAACCTGGGAATCCCATACGAACATCGAATCGGGAGTGAATCGTTTGATTCAAATGATTTTTTTAAGCATTTAAGTGCTTTCAAAAAGCATGTAAGGGGTCTCGCATACATTTATTTTTAAATGTAATAATATTTTGACAGTTTTAACAACGGTATTGTAATACATTTGTAAAAAACAAAACAAAAAAAAAACATTTTGTTTTTCGTTTTTTGCTTCAGACAAAGAAAATTCTAAACACATCCAAACTGGTCTGATTAAAGTTGCTATGTATTATCAGACTGGTACCACTAAAGGAATTCTGGGAAATCACTGAGAATGCTGGGAAGTATTCCATTGACTTAATATGGGGTCACATTTTGTCAAATTTTGTCTCAAACTAACTCATAGAACCCTTCAAACTCGCAAAATGTTATCAGTCCATTAATCGCTGTGCATAAGTATTTAAACCCTAGACTCTAGAAGGGTTAAATATTTACCATCAACTTACAATGGCCATTTCAAATAAATAATTGTTAGTCATGGTAACAACAACAATCACTGACTGCCTCACTAGCAACCAATTGTTTACCCTAGCAACCAAACACTATCCCAACTTTGGTAAATAATAGAAACATGGGGATTGGATTAATTTATGGTGACAAAAGACAACCCCCCCCCATCACTGACCCCCCCATAGAAACCAGAATGAATGAAATATGGGGGGTTGATTTATTTTACTCATTCTGATCTCTCCATAGCAACTAGACTGTCTACCATAGCAACTAATTTGGCATATCTCTGTCTCAGCTTAAGAAAAATAATTGAGAAATGGCTGTTGGTTTATGTTACTCATCGTAATATTGCCTGTTAAATGGCACTTACAAGCCAACATCAAAGTTTCTGTGCAAACTTTAGCCATCTAGTTTAATATTGTGATAAGTGCTGTCAATCAGGTTAAAAAAATTAACAAATTCAATTAATCACAATTAAAAGATTGTGATATGTAAATTCATTCATTCATTTTCAAACCCACTTATTCCCTTTCGGGGTCATGGGGTCTGCCGGGGGTACACCCTGGACAAGTCGCCAGTCCATCGCTGGGCATCACACATTCACACCTAAGAGGAATTTAGATTATTCAATTAACCTGATGCATGTTTTTGGGAATGTGGGGGAAACCGGAGTACCCGGAGGAAACCCACGCAAGCACAGGGAGAACATGCAAACTCCTTCCAGGAAGGTCACAGACGAACCGACAACCTTCTAACTGGAAGGCCACAGTGCTACCCACTGCGCCACCGTGCTGCCCGGATATGTAAATGTAAAATGTAAATAAATAAAGTAAACTCAAGACAAAGAAAAGATTTAAATTTAAAATCTGATTGTTTATTGATTGTTTAACTTGTATTGTATCACAGATTTTTCCATGTAAACAACATACCTGCAATAAACCAATCAATATCCTCCAAATTAACCGTTGACAAATTAAAGCCATATTTTTTATAGTTTATTTATCACAAAAACAAGACTTATAAATACAAGAGGAAACATAAAAGATCTTCGTAGACTTAGAGAAAACCTGAATAAAATAAGATCTCTATGCCTTGGTCATGTGATGGAACTCTGATTAAATCCACAGGGAAAACCTAAAACCTGTATTTTGCTTGGTCACGCAAATACAAAAACAAAAAAAACTGCAATTCAATAAATTACGTACATTTTTAATGCATTAAATATTTCAAATGAATCGTTAAAATGCTAATTTTGACAGGAATAATTGTGATACTTATCATATTGTGAATATATCATCAAATAGATGCAAGATAATATATAGTTACTTCATTAAATCTAGTTGTTTCTTGTCTATATTATTAACATTTAAAAGCGCCATTTATTTATTAATTGCTAGCTTTTGAGTTTTTTTTTCATTCATTTGTTCCTTTCCCAACCTGATTATTCACTTACGGGGTCACTGTGGTCTGCCGGTGCCTATGATCAGCGCACATTGGGCGAGACCTGGACACCCTGGACAGGTCGCCAGTCCACCACAGACTTTTGAGTTGTGAGGAAATAGGAATATTTGAACCTCTGTCTATCTTTACATAACTAACTGCCATTTACTATATCACAGAAATCTTGTAGAAATGTGAATGTATAGTATCACCCACAACCAAAAACTAAAAGTATCATGCTATAATATTATACTGATACAGGGTATAACCTTTACAGTGCCATATATTTACAAAAATGTTTGCGGAAACTTTTTACAAATGACAGGTTCAGTCTTCTATAACAGAATAATGAACAAGAGCAGGCAGATTTTCTTCCGTTTGCAGAAGAACAAGAGTAAAATCCATAGCAAACGTGACAAGTCCAGCGAGGTAGTGTTGTCGGGCCAGTGTTTCAGAGGTCGACCTGCTCAGTGTAATGCTCCAGACAGCCGTACACTCTGAGATGAACTGCAGTCCATGAGATTTGAATCATAGAGCCCATCAATATTTCATCACAGGCTTTTAGATGGTCCGTGTGTGTCAGTTCCAGGCCCGCTTCTGACTCTTCCATCTCCACTATGTTGTTTAATTCAGAAAGCTATAATGCAGAAAGGTTATGCCAGGTCTTCTTCAGAGAAAATTGAGGGTTTATATACAGAGCAGCGTGCAATCTCCCGAAACCACTGAAGCATGCTGTTCCTTACACTGTGAACTTAAATGTTCTATTCAGATGTAAGCAAACAAAATTGTATTTTTATCTAATACATTTAGTTAGGTACACTGTGTATATTCTAGAGCTGCACAGTTAATCGTTAAAAGACTGCGATTTTGATTCGACCTCATCATGATCTTAATACAGAATAATCATCTGATCTAACATGAATTCACTCATAGTTACTGTGAAGACGACTGACATCACATGTGGTTTAGGGCAGACAGTGGTCTTCTTACCTGTACAATTAACAGTGTGAGTCGTGCGGCATTCATGTTAGAAGCAAAAAGAGAAAGAGAGAGAACAGTAAGTGCAGTAGCCGAAGAGCATTTGGAAAGTGAATTTGTTAACACACCTGGCATTTTAGTGCCTAAAAGGGATCTCATTCCGAAATTTGGGATTACTTCGAATTCAAACCATATACAGCGGTAGCCCGAGATACGAATGCTGCGAGTTACGAAATGGACATCTCACTGGACATTTTTTTTGCTTCGAGATACGAAGAAAAGTTTGAGATACAAACAACCACAAGCTGTTCTGCTGTATTATCCGTTTGTTTGTATGACGTCGCGCTGCGCTTCCAGGTCCTGGCGCTTCTATCTCCCAGTGCAAAAACGGTCTGATTCGCTTCAAAACACTTTAAATCAGTTTTAAATCAAGCGAAACATTATGTATAGATTACTAATAATGTGCTTTAACAAATGTTAGAGTCAAGGTGTCGTAAAATAAATAACGTTTATAGCATGTAAAGTGCTGTTCTGTAGCGCAATTTAGAGAAACTCTGTGACGCGTTCTCAGAAGCATCTCTCCATCTGTCTGCGCTTGTGCTTGAAACCGTGTCGGTGTCTTTCAGTTAACTTGCCGTAATGTTTTCTGCCATCCGTTCCACCTCCTCTGACACATCGCCTCACTCTCAAGGTAAGGTTTCACATTTGTGTACATATTACGTATTTTCCTTGTGTTTTATTCTGTTTTATTATCATTTATTACATTAACAATGTGTAGATTTAAGGATTGAAGAAACGTTACTTGATTTTTCTCTGGTTTTCCATTTTTTTTCATCTACTTAAACTGTTGTTTCTGAGAGGCGTTGAACGGATTAGACATATGTAAAACTTTCTTCGAGATACAAAATGTTCGACATACAAATGTCACCCTGGAACAGATTACTTTTGTGCCTCAGGGTACCACTGAACTGCAAGGAATGTTCAGCCAAAGGGGAACACCACAAATTTGTACGGCAGTATGAAATAGTATGGAAAAAAAACCTGCTCTGGGTCTGGCTGCGCATTTAGCAAGACTGGCACTCTCAGACTATTGGATATCACTCGACATGTGCCTATTAATCTTTTTTTTTATTTATTTTACATTTTTTTAACTCTCATATGTTCCTATGCGGTAGCGTAAACGCATTTATAATAGAATAGAGGTACAAACAACTAATGCTAAATTTTCCCTGAGGTGTCCAAATGTTCTTTACAGTCTGTGGTTTGCATCAGGCTTCTTCTGTAAAGTTGGTGAATGTACTTTTTTCACCAGCCTCAAGTGGTCAGTCGATGAACTGCAGTTTAAGTCACTTCTTGTTATGCATTTGGATGGAAAAAGGGAAGTTACCACTTGAAGTAAAGATGCTAATTCATCTTTAATAAATAAGACTAGTCTCTGTTTCCATTGTCAGCCAGTTTAATTACAATGAGGCAGTGTAGTGGCATTTACATTCGTCAGGTGAACAGGTGTTTTTGCGTAAGAGTTGTGGCTATTTTAGTGCAGCAGCAGCATCCAGAGCACAAAGTGTCCATTTTGTATTTACAAAGAGAACTCAGCCTGATTTTTCAGGACGTATTAGTTGATCTCGGGAGTGTGTGTGTGCTTGCATACATGAGCCCTGCAGATGCTCTAATTAATCTTCACTGACAGTTTCAGCAGGAGCCAGCCTCACACTTTTGTTCGTGAGCAAGCTGAATCATCATGGCTCTGATTTATGTTGCCCGATTGTTTCTCCAGGCATTTTGGAGGCCTGAATTCTCATGTAATTATACCTTGTGCTCCATGGAGGAGCATCGCACATCTAACCTTCAGATCTGTGTCAGCAAACTGGCCAGAGTTGCAGGGGAAGGTAAAAAAATCCTGATGTTAGGTGCTCTCTGCAGATTTTTAAGCTCAAACTTGCTAAACATAAGCAGTGGGACTTTTATTTGCTCTTAGGATCCCATCTGTGGTCTATGTTAATTAAGTTGTTTTATGTGTTCCCAGTACATCTACTAATCCAGACGCAGAGTAGACAATATACTAGAAAATGGAGTGTAAAAAATCACACACCATAACAAACATATTTTTATGTTCACACTCTATTATCGTTACAAAGTTGTCAGGATTAACATTGTTAGACTATTTCTTTAGTCTTTCTCAATGTGGAGTGAATTTGAAAGTTAAAATTTATAAAATAACCTTTTACAATAAAGTCTCAAAACAACACTACAGCGACTGTTTTTAATAAAGTAGGAATGACACCACCCAGCTATTGTTTCATTTTGATTTTAAATATAATGTGTAGGTTTCAAAAAGGTTATTAGTAAAGGTTAATATTTTTGGTTTTAAATGAACATTACAAGAGTCATGACATCTTTTGCAAGATAATTCAAATGGGTCTTACAGTTTTGTTTTAAAGACTCAGTGCCATCTAGTAGTGAAAAGAAGGGATAACCCTTTGAAGTACAAGACCTGTGACATGACTTGTATTTTCAAAGTGTGCTATAAAAAAGCACAATGGCACAAAAAGTGCGTGGAACAGTTTATAAGGTTTAAGAAATGTTCGCCTGTTTTTTTTTTTTTTTTTTTTTTTTTACAATTTTCACATTGTTTAACCTCGTCTTTACTTTTTGGGGGTTATTTCTAAATATTTGTTTCATCTTGATTTTTTATAGTAAAACATGAAAAAGTGGGTAGCACTGTGACCTTCTATTTAGAAGGTTGTCGGTTCGAGGCTCGCTGGGTGACCTGCCTGGAAAGAGTTTGCATGTTCTCTCCGTGCTTGCGTGGGTTTCCTCCGGTTTCCCCCACAATCCCAAGTTAATTGAATAATCTAAATTTCCCTTAGGTGTGAGTGAATGTTGCCCTTGCGCTGAACTGGTGACCTGTCCAGGGTGTACCCCCACCCAATGTGTGCTGGAGATAGTCACCGGCAGACCCCCATAACCCCAAAAAGGTTGATTTTATTTAATAATATTTTTGGATTTTTGTGGATTATAATGAAAAAATATTTGTAGAAAAAAAAGAACCAATGAAATGGTTCTCCAGAGTGCCTGCACAAAAACAAAATTAAGATGGGCATGTCAATGTGAATTTTAGAAAAATTAAAAAAATTTAAGAGTATTCAGCATTGATTTAGCAAAAACACAGGCACTTCTATTCTGTGATCAAATAAGATACATCGGCATGTAATGCTGTAGATACTGTAAGCCATGGTAGCAGATTAAAAAGTAACATAAATGTGACACCAAGACAAACCCCACCTTAGAAAATCAGGAGGACTCGCTTTGGCTGTCCAGATATAAACAGAGCTCACAGTATTATAAAAATACCGTACAATGGGCGTCGTTTTTAAAAATGCTGTGTGTGGATGAACAGGATAACCATGCAGAAAAAAACACTGTTTTCAAAGTAACCGGGAACATGTAGAAAGAGCTTCTCTCTCTCTCTCTCTCTCTCTCTCTCAGTATTGCAACACATTACAATAGGTTTTCTGTAATCCCAAAGCGGGAAATCAGAAACCAGTGGTGTGTCTACCAGTAACAAAATCAATGTTATCTCATCCGTTTGTCCTTCTCCTTTGGTTCTAGAGTTGTGCATCCTGGATAGTCACAGAGGGCTTCTATGCTGCAGTATGAAACACTTCCTAATGTATTTCCAGTTTAATTTCACACCACAGTAGGTATAACTGAAGCCCATACGACATTACTGTTTTTATTCTTAAATAACACGGTTATGCATTTGAAGCTTTTTATGAGCAGAAAGGGCAGCACAATTTAAATCATGGAATTTTCTGGAGGGCAGCACTGTGGCGCAGTGGGTAGCACTGTGGCCTTGCAGTTAGAAGGTTGCTGCTTCGAGGCTCACCAGTGAACCTTGACTGAACAATGCTTCCATCAGTTTCTTCCTAAATTAATAAGCCTGAAGGCTTTGCATCAGATGCAGGAGATCTGTAATTTTCTTTCCTTTTACCCTCCGGTCAGAGTGGTAGTAGGAGGGATGGGTGTTAGTCAGTGCCGGTTGGAATGATCCAATAATAGGAGAGTGCTAGTCAGTGCCGGTCAGATTGGTCCAATAGTAGGAGAGTGATAGTCAGTGCCGGTCGGAGTGGTCCAATAGTAGGAGAGTGCTAGTCAGTGCCGGTCGGAGTGGTCCAATAGTAGGAGAGTGATAGTCAGTGCCGGTCGGAGTGGTCCAATAGTAGGAGAGTGATAGTCAGTGCCGGTCGGAGTGGTCCAATAGTAGGAGAGTGCCGGTTGGAGTGGTCCAGTGTCGGAGTGGTCCAATAGTAGGAGAGTGCTAGTCAGTGCCAGTGCCGGTCGGAGTGGTCCAATAGTAGGAGAGTGCTAATCAGTGCCGGTCGGAGTGGTCCAATAGTAGGAGAGTGCTAGTCAGTGCCGGTTGGAGTGGTCCAATAGTAGGAGAGTGCTAGTCAGTGCCGGTTGGAGTGGTCCAATAGTAGGAGAGTGCTAGTCAGTGCTGGTGAAAGTCTGAAGCCAGCCACTTTTGGGTCAGTTAAAAAAAAATGATAAAAAACTACTTGAAGTTGCTAAGAAATGCAATTAAGAAACAATTTCCCCATGGTTACATTCCCACCATAATATTTAGGTCACAATGTACAAGAACACTTTGTTTTATACATAATTAGGTCCATTTTCAGAAAGTGTGTTCATTTTGATTTGTAAGGTCAGGTCACACTGGTTGTCAGAGAATTATTTCAGATCTTTGCTCATAGCGATGAACATAATGTATATCCCCATGGTGACAAGGATGTTCAAATGAGTGTTGCTGTATGAACTAGATTTAAAAAGGCACAATGTTGAAAGTAAAAAAGCTAATTATGCTGCGAATTATGCTGCATTTGAAGATGTCACGGTACAAAAAAAAATCAGTTGATTGATTCGATTTTTTTATGTTTACCCTTTATAGAACCCTTAATATTTTAACTAATTTTATTATTTTATTTCCAATTTGACGGCTCTCTAGCGCCACCTAATGTGTTTCACCTTATGGTGTACTTACAGATTCGGCACACACGTGTAGGGTACCAAGACTTCAATATAAGTAAAATGAATTGCACATGCAATCAACAGGAAGTTGTCTACTTTACAAAAAACTTCTAAAATGGCCACCTTTCCTCAAGAGAACTTCTCCAAGAGAATTTATCTGTTCATATTCAAAGTCCATCAGTCTTCTCATAAGGCACATATGTCAAACGCAAAGCCGAGAGCTTAAAAGTTTTAAGTGTCTATATAAAAAAAAAAAAAAAACGAAAACGAAACAGATGAGACAGAGACTCAGCATCAACAGAATGTCAGCCATGTGGAAATGTTTCAGAATTATTAATGACCACACATGGGATGACATGTTCAAAAAGTATCAAGGGGAGGTACAAAAAGCAGTACATATAATAGAAGTAATATGATAAAATTTCTGAAACTAAAATACAAAAATGAGGAGACTGTGCCGCTAGCTGTAACGTTAGCTTTCAGAAAAGAAAAAAAAAACGGGTGAAATGGAAAGAGATAACATGAGAGCCAATTTACTTGTAAAATTTTGTACAATTCTAGGCCCTACACTGTAAAATGTGACTTTTCAGCAGCAAAATCCATCAGTCTTATTGTACATTTTGTTTACTTCATTAAGATGATGGTGCTGGAGGTGCTTTGATCTCTGCTTGCAGCTTCAATTAATATTATTTTCTTATTTATTTGTAAAATAAACCCCTCCATGGCAATTAATTTTTCTTCCCTAAATCAGTTACATCATGAAAAGTTCTGGATTTTTATTAGGAAAGTTTAATTAATTTTACAGCAGTTTATTTTGGTTGTTTTTTTTTTCAATCACAAACATAACAAAAGTTTGGGGAATTTTCCCAAAATTTGTGTAAAATAGGATTTGTCACCAAAAATCATTCAATTTGATGAACCAGACTCAAAATCACCCGAAAGTGGCTGAAAACATACCCAACAACACACAAGAGTTACCAAAAACCCATTGTACTACCTTTGCAAACTGATAAACCACCATCAGGTCAAAAAGCATTTCTCCCACAGTGTACCATTTTTTGATTCTTTTAAAATGTTATTTTTGCTTCTTTCTTTGTGTTTAGTGGAACGATCAATAAGAGAAACCTTATGCGCATGATTGACAGCCTTTGTTTATTGTCTTGGTTGTCCTTGTGTGAACGTTCCATAAATGGCTCTGCATGTGTTCAGGATAACAGCCATGGATGGAGTTCCTCTTTTCTAAAACTCCCTCATGAGAAATAGTCAAGTGATTCTGTTCCTCCTCTGACTCTTCAGTTACTAAGCACTTGAGGGAAAAACCAAGCTGTCCACAGCTATTTTGTTACTGACCATTTTTGGACAAAATATAATTTTACAGATAACTAGCTTTAATACAGTATCATTGTTGTATACATAACAACGTGACTTAACATAAGTGTGGAAAAGGTGTCAAATTATTGTCAAGTCATTGTCATGTTTGGTCGTTTTAATGATTATTCAGTTATGAGGAATTGAAAAATGAATGAGGTGAACTGAAGCTTTATAAACTCTCTCTTTCTTTCTCTCTCTTTATTTAATATTTTAGTCCAACATACATCTCAAAATAAAAAGACGACAGACTACATTACAACTGATGCGTTTGACCTAATGTTCTCTTATTGTTCCTCCAAGGAAATAATTATAACCCTTAAAATAAAAAATACGAATTGAATGATTAATCTAGGAGCACTGGTTTTTAGGTCTTGAGCACCGAAGGAGTTTTGTATTTGCTCAAAGTTTTATTGTTTCATCGATTTCGGTGCATTTTTGAGGGCTTAAAAATACTCGAAAAGTCACGAATTTCACACACACGTCAGAACTGGTGAAAATTTACGTTTGATTGTGGTTTTGAAAGTGGCTGCAGCAAAATGGCTCTCTATAGCGCCAAGTGGGTTTGAAAAGTGGGTGTTGAAAATTACTCTATAGCGCCACCTAATGCATTTCAGGCTATTTGCTGTAGATGAATGAAATTCTGCACACATGTTCACAATATCAAGAAAACCCAGATGTAAAGTAAAATATAAGTAATAGAGATTGCGTAAATTGACCGAAAGTTAAATTGTGAAGATTCTTTGGCTAAAGTATGTGCCGTCAAAGGTTGACAGTTTTGTCATAAACAGGAAGTATTTAATAACTCAACCATGCAACGTTTGATATGGTTCAAATTGACCAACTATGTTAACAATCGATGTCTTAACACATCTACAGCATAAAATTTTGGTTATTAATTGAAAACAACTAAATTGGGATTGGTCATAGGGCAGCAAAGTGAGAGAGCCCTTTGATTGCTGCTTGCAGCTTCATTTATTAATGTTATTATTATTATTATTATATTATTATTATGTTTACTCATTATTGGATGTTGCATTTAGGCGTATGTTTTCAGCCACCCTGGGTTCTTCGCTTACTCTGCTTCTCACCTCTGAGCACCCTTTGCTAAACTCAATAGTGACCGGCTCGTATGACTGGCTAAGCCCAATGTAATCCCCCTACCCCTTAACCTTTGTCACGGACACCTTACAATATTTGAAAACTAAAATACTGTTTTCTACACATTTATCTATTCTCTGTTCACTTCTCTATTATATTTATTTTAGTTACATCGTGTTGTGTCTTTTCAAGTGTTAAGATATGCAATCATTTTAAAAGTTTGAGCAATGTAAACACGTTTTTAATTGCAATGATTATGCTCTTGAGTAATGCAATATTTTATTAACTGTAACTTGTATCTGAAGGTTACTTTGCACCCTTATGTATGTTTATTACTCATTTTACAATTTAAATGTTTATATGTATATTTAGTGTTTAGTAATTTCCCAACTAAATATTTGCTTTATTCAGAACATTTTTAGAAAATATTAACTATGTTGGAAATATAGCTTTTTTTATATACCATTTTATTTAAGTGTTTTTATATACCGTATATATATATATATATATATATATATATATATATATATATATATATATATATATATGCTATCAGAAACGAGGAAGTACAGATCCACGCAGTCATTGTCATCACTTTCTTCCTCACTGGTGTCAAATAAGATGTTGTCTTCTGTTCCATCTAAGGCATTACTAATGCCACACTTCTTAAATGATTTTCTAACAATGTCCTCCTTCACGGAGTCCTACGCGCTATGGTAGGATCGAGGAGATGGGCGATGACGTCAGCGCGCACCGCCGGGTGTACAAATATGGCCGACGGCTCCGGAGCTAAGCCGAAGCCGCAGCCTCTCTTACGCCTCCCCTACGGCCGTGACCGCCCTCCGCTTCGCGGCGCTCTGCTCTTAAACGGCGAAAAATATGGTATATATTTTTTTTATGTAGTCTAGGACAATAGTTCTGTGGATTAATACAGTTGTGCTCATACATTTACACACCCTGGCAAAAACTGTTTTTGCACATTTTCCTCCAGTATCCTCCAGTAACATGCGGCATTCATCTTCCCATCAATTCTCACCAAGTTTCCTTTGGAGTTCATACATCCCCAAAACATCAGTGACATGCCTCCACGTTTCACAGTGGGGATGGTATTCTGTTCATCATAGGCCTTGTTGACTCCTCTTCAAATGTGTGTTTATGGTTGCTTCAGATTTGTTCCAGAAATTTGAAGTATGTCTCAAAGCTGTTTGGTGTATTGAAAGTGGCTACTTTATGGCATTTGTGTAGTAATGGCCTTCTTCTGAAGCTCGACCACGTGGCCCATTTTTCTTCAAGTGTTTCCTTATTGTGCTGCTTAAAACAGCAATGCCACATTTTGCAAAGCTGAAGTTATCTGTGGGTTTTTCTTTCCATCCCTTAAAATTTTTCTGGCAGTTGTAGCAGAAATATTTGTTGGTTTCAACAGAATCCCTCACTTTCCACTTCTTTTTCAGAGTTTGAATACTGCTGATTGGCATTCCCAGTTCCTTGGAGATCTGTTTTGTACAGTTCAACTACCCTTTCCTGTAGATCCTGTTTTTGCAGGATCAAAATCTGAAAACGTGGCACTTATAAGCACCACTGTAGCACATGTACAAGCTAAAAGTGAGTTTGCATCAGTACACATTCCACTTCTGTGTAAGTTTTGCTAGTTATTCAGAGCTGGTTTGGCCTGATATGCAGCAGAAAGGAGGACAGAAGAGGATGTAAACATCACATTCAGCTGAAATGTACTTCTACACATGCCAGCTTGAGATAGTCAAAACATCATCTATCTGCCCACTTATTACAGTGCTGTTTATTTCTCACACGTGCGTTTCTTTAAACTCCAGACTCAATTAGACTCGTTTCACGTGTCTCACTTCCCAGCATCAGATAGTCGTGTGAGATTGATGCTCTGTATTGATTTGAATTTTGCATGTGATTAAAACATTTATTTCTGTGATGCCTTCTTAGTGAAAAGAGAACCTAACATTTAAAAAGCATGATGAAATGAAAGATGGTCTGTTCTAAATTCTGCTATCATTTTCATGAACTCCATGAAAAGTTTGTATAGAGAATTTAAAGGGATCCATCCCATGAACAATATGAGGGTAGTCATCCCCTAGAACAGAGCAAGCAACAATGACAACAGAGGCACACTGCTTTAGGTTTAGTTCACGCAAGAGGGGGATTACAATGCAGCAAGAACAGATGGAGGCACCTTGTTTTTACAAGCCAATCTGGTACGGGGGAAATCTGATCATTTGTGGGTGTGGTTAGCAATAGATGGAAGTGTTTGATTCTCAGATAATCAAAGCAACAAATTTTTGCTAAACACTGAAACATCAAAACTACATAGATAAATCCTACATTTTTAAACCAACCCCTATTTTTCAATCATTTTCCAAAGCTGAGATAGAGATATGCCAAGTGGGTTGTTATGGTAAACAGCCTGGTTGCTAGGGTGAGGTCTGTGATGTTATATAATGTTGTCTTTGTCAATATACATTGTTTAAACCAACACATCTCTATCATTTTACGAAGCTGAGATAGATTTTCAGATAATTTGTTTGCTAAGGTAAACAGCTTGGTTGCTATGAAGGGGTCAGTTACATTATATAATGTTCTGCATGTCCCTATGAGTGAAATACATTTCTATGATTTTCTAAAGCTGAGATAGAGATATGCCAAGTGGGTTGTTATGGTAAACAGCCTGGTTGCTAGGGTGAGGTCTGTGATGTTCTATAATGTTGTCTTTGTCAATATACATTGTTTAAACCAACACATCTCTATCATTTTACGAAGCTGAGATAGATTTTCAGAAAATTTGGTTGCTAAGGTAAACAGCCTGGTTGCTATGAAGGGATCAGTTACATAATATAATGTTCTGCATGTCCCTATTAGTGAAATACATTTCTATGATTTTCTAAAGCTGAGATAGAGATATGCCATGTTGGTTGCTATGGTAAACAGCCTGGTTGCTAGGGAGAGGTCTGTGATGTTCTACAATGTTGTCTTTGTCAATATACATTGTTTAAACCAACACATCATTTAACGAGGCTGAGATAGATTTTTAGAAAATTTGGTTGGTAAGCCTGGTTGCTAAAGCATTTGGTTGCTGGCTGCCTGGAGAGCGTAAGTTATGTAATATAATGTTCTGTATGTCTAATGAGTGAAATAAACCAATCCTCCATGTTTCTCTATGCTTTTTTCTCCCGTCTTTTTTCACCCAGTGCTTTTGGAGCACACACATCCCCAAAACATCAGTGGTGTTCATTATAGGCCTTGTTGACTCCTCTTCAAATGTACTGTTTATTAATTATTAATATATACACACTGTTGTATAGATACAGCAAAGAAGCATCATTTATAAATATAAATTACAGGTGAAATATTTCACACCTTTAACTTTGGTTGCCAATTCGAATGCTTGTATAACTCTAAGGTTGTAGGCCTTGTAATTCTTTATTTTTTGGTTTGTGAGGACAGTGTGTGATTTTGACCTTTAAACAGCTTTGTTTGAATCTGATATCCCTCAGTAGACAGCCGGTGTCTTGTTTCTCTCTAAACCTGATGGCTGGAGTGAGTGTTGAAAGTGTTAGGCCACCACCATTTCTCTTTCGCCTATGCAAATATTTGCGATGCATTATGAGGAGATGGGATATTTTTCTGTCAGAGCCTGGATTCAGTTGTACCCGTGGCTGGACATCTTCTGTGACAAATATTTACATTGAGAGATAGAGAAAAGAGAGGTGGCGGTCTGAGATAAAACATGTTCGTCAGCACTGCAAAATAAATCTGGTCGCTTTTAAGAGCTGAGGAGAAGCGAGGACACGTCTGTGCACATCTAAATGTTTATGCTTCATTGGTTTAACCCAATCTAAAAATGGAGATAGAAAACGTTTTCGTGGGTATTAGCTTATTTTATTAACCTTACTACATACTCGATGGTTATTCATTTTAGCTCGGTTATCCATGTTTTGTTCATCTTGTTTGGATGAAAGCTGAGGGCTAGGGTAACCCGATTTAAATCTCTACCTAATTTGGCACCAGCTCATGTGCATGTCTCTGTCTGGATGTCCGTGTGTGCCTTTAGCACGTGAACTATGGGTGACTGGCATGTGGACAGCGAGGGAAAGAGATGCTCAGGTTCCTAATGGGCCACACACAGATTTGCAGTATCTCTGGGTAAAGCTTATTCGCCTTGAGAAGAAATTGAAGCTCTGAGGTTTCTGATTGGCTTGGGGGGGTACAAGAGAGGTGTCTAAGCTCCTCCTCCTCCCCCTCCTGCATTGGTTAGCAAGGAGAAAGCTTGAGGGGAGCAGACAGCTTCACTGCGCCGAACACATTCGCTCTCGTATACACTGATGCTGCAGACTCCAGAGAGCAAGTCCTGGCTCTAGAGCTTCCTCCACTGTAACAATGGGCAGGCAGAGCCATGAGACCAGCGCTGGCACGGGAGCGGGCACAGCAGGCAGTGGCGGGCGCATGCAGCGCTCCCAAAGCCGCATAAGTCTGTCTGCATCGTTTGAAGCGCTCGCTGTATACTTCCCATGCATGAACTCGTTTGATGAGGAGGATGGAGGTAAGAAAATTGAGATATGCACAGTTTAATTTGAGCGACTACGGGTGCACTATAGATTTTGTGCATTTTTTTTGCAGGGTTTGTGCTGGATTTAAATATGTAAACTGCTGATAAACATTTGCATACATTGTGGGGGCATCATCATGGTTTCAAATGGTTCTTCGGAGTATTTAAATGAGTTGCGGAGCATTATATTGCAATGTGACCTTGAAGGTGTTTGATTTCTTTTCTCTTGACTATATGGTCTCTCTCTCTCTTTCTCTCTCTCTCTCTCTCTCTCTCTCTATCTATCTATTTGTCTGAAGCCCCTCCCCCCACCTTCTACAGAATCGTTATTCACTATAAAACAAAATATGTAGAAAGCCTGTGTTTGTACCTTTGTGTAACACAATGGAATGTAATTTATTCACAAAGGTTGGTTTGCTCTGCTCTGGGACGATAGTCTTATGGGTCGATAGATTTGTTTAGGTTAAGGTACACAAGTAATCATTTATCAATTTTCTATTTATATTAAATAATTCAGATTTTGTGATGATACTAATAATACTAATTTGTTATTCTAAATAACAAATGAAAATTTGCTTCAATAATTTTTTTTAATGCCGCCTCAAATTTCAAAATTTCTTTTAACATTTAAAGATGTGTCAATTGTTTTAAGATTATTGGTTCTCTTTGATTTGCAGTGCCGTTTTCGCTAGAAAATCAACTGTAACAAAAGTATTTGAACCCCAGCTGTGTGTTTAAAGATTCAACTTATAATGTTTATAGGGACAAGGCAACTTCAAGGAAACGCTGGTTTGTTTATGTTAATTATAGTAACAACTTTTTTTCTATAAACATTTTTTATGTTTACCCTGACAACCGTAATTTCTGAAATCTCAGCTTCGTTAATGATAGAGATGGGGGCTGGCTTATATAACTTATAGTGTCAAAGGGAACTTTATATTGTGACTGACCCCTCCATGGCAACCAGACAGTTTACCATAGCAGCCAATTTGGAATATTTCTATCTCAGCTTTAGAAAATCATAGCAACCCGAATGTTTGTTTATTTTACTCATAGTGACACAGAGAACATAATATTATCACTGACTCCTTCGTAGCAACCAGACTTTTTTACCCTAGCAACCAAATCAGCAGATCTAATCTATCCCTCAGCTTCAGAAAATTTTAAGAACATAGGACTTGGTATACATCACCCATGAGAAGGGAACCTAATTACATGATTGATTTCACCCTAGCAACCAAATTGTTTACCCTAGCAACTGATTTAAAAAATATATAGCTCAGCTCAGTGTAAGAATGAAGATTTCATTCTTACACAACTGAACCTTCTGATTATGGTACGGAAGAAAAATCTTCTCCGTCAACATGTTCGTCATCCTCTTGTGTTGAGCTTCATCTCAGGGCCAAAAGCAGAAGACAATGAATGAAAAGAGTCCCCGTCTGCCGTGTGTGTAGCCGGTGAATGAATGGTTTAGTCTCAGCAGCTCAACCTTCATGTAGCCTTCGCTCCTATTCAAGATGTTTTCTGCATTCATAGAAGTCAGCATCATGTTTGTAGCTGTATCTGAAAAGAAAAGGATGTGGATTAGCTTTTGGTAACAGCAGGAGCACCATATACCAGCAGTATTCTTGTTGTTTTGGCATAAAAATGAGTTGTAAAAATAGAATTATGTTTTATTAAACCCTTTTGGCTTTACACCCGGTATAAAAGGAGTTTACAAACTTTTCGCAATATGATTTATTCACAAATTAAAATGCTTTTCCAAGCAGTAACTTACCACTGAATCCTTTAATTCTTAGAAGTCCCTTTTCGAGCATTTTTTCTACTTTAAATTTTGCACCAAGAAATGTTTTTACAATTATTTTTTATTACATTACACAACAATTCCACAACAAACCTAAAATTGTTCAAAAATTTAAATTCAGAGTAGTAAATTTCATTGTTTAATTGCAAAAATGTAACAGACATTTAACAGTTTTTAATTTTTCTAAAGTTTTCATGTAGTGTTCAGGTTTATGTAATATCTAAAGTGTTCAGACAACATAAAAATAAGAATTTGACTATATTTCCCCCAATATAGTGAAAACAATGTGGAAATTGTATATATATATATATATATATATATATAAAAAACAGGCAACATCTACTAAACCTTTAGATTCTTCTAAGCACTTTTTGTTTCATTGTGCTTTGTTTTGTGCCAGAACTTTGAAAAACACAGGTATTGTACTTAAAAGGGTTATCTTTTCTTATCACCACTAGATGAAAAACGATCGCACATTTTCTCACATTTTATTTTGAATTACTTAAAAATGATGTCATAACTCTTGTAATGTTCATTTTAAAATGCAAAACCTCAAAACATTTTTAAAACCTACACATTATATTTGAAATCATAATCAAACAATAGCTGAGTTGTGTCATCCTTACTTAATTCAAAACATACGCTGGGACGGGCAAACACACCGATACGTGCCGAGACTTCTAAGGCTTAACATTCATGAAGACACTGTATTTGATATTTGCTTTTTCAGAAATGTTAACACTGAGCTGCAATGCATCCAGAACAAATTATTACAATCCTGCATTTATTAGTGGATTTTACACAAAGCTACTTACCGATGTAGCTTGTAACAGTAGAAGTGCTCATAGACAGGGTTCAGCTATTACCAGAATTAAGAGCATAGATTTTTATTGTTCCTGCGCTCATGAAGAACTTTTAGTTGTTGGGCACCAACTCCCCAAAACACTTTTTTGAGATGATAACATGACCGGAATGGTCTCTAGACTGTAATCTATACAACGTACTAAATTTAAACAATAAATTAATTTAATTTTCTGGAAGATTTTTGACCATAAGCTGCAAGGGGGAGCCAGTGGAGAGACATGGGCCTTCCTCGGTTTCGTCAAATTGAGTTGAGCTATAGAGTCTTGGATCAACTGCAGAGGTCTGACTGCACTGAATGGAAGTCCAGGCAGAAGAGCATTCCTAGATGCGACTATAGTCTGAGAATTCCAAACCTGGACAATCAAGCCGTCTAAAGTCAATTATTGAAAATAACTGAAGCTAAGGGGGTTATTATATTTGCCATGTTCTGATAAAGATAATCTGCCTTCATCCATGTCAAGATGTCATTTAGAAAGTCTGTTATACATGTCCGGAAAGAACTTAACTGCAAGGAACCCCTGGGAGCAGTTGCTGAGTCTTGGTTATTTCGCCCCTCCAGCAAACTCTGAAGGATCTTTCACCAATTGGGGGCAGTGCCTGTGATGCCTTTTGCTGCGAGCATGAAGTGAATGATCTGATGCAGTCTTCATGCCTCCATCTCTTAAAGCAGAGCAGTTGAATGTTTCTGATTCCCGATATTCAGCCAGTTTTATATCCTCTGTAGGGATTGACTTGGTTAGAGATCACCCATTATAAGATTACAGCTTTGAATGGTAGAAGAGAGACATTTCTGAAACTTCCTCTAGTGAAGGCTTTTTAAAAAGATCAAGTACACAAGCTTCTTTGAATGTCCCTAGGAAGTTGCCTGTGATGAAGGTTGTGTTTAAGATGTTGGAAAGAGCTACCATTGTTTGTATCTAAATGTAAGGGGAGGATGTGGAGAATGTCCCTGATTCAGGGCATGTCTACACAAAAAGAAAAAAGAAAATTCTCATGCCTTGTACGACAAATACTTTAAATACCATTAAAATGCTGTAAAGACTATTCCAAACCATTGTGTCAGGTGACAGTCATATCGACCAATATGAATCCTTGTTATGGTAACCATTACACTTGCTCCTTGTACACAAAAAAGACAACGTTTTGACGCCAAGAACAGGCAGTGACTACAATGAAAAACCCCACCTCCAACGTCCTGCAAACCCGGTTTTGCTGTCCGAGACAACACTGTGCTCAGCATTTTGAAAAATACACGGTTGCATAAAAACCATGATGCATTCATGTGTGGAAATACCCTGTTTTCAAAATAACCCTGTACCATGTCCATGTATAGATGAGCTCTAGATAGTATGTGAACAATTATCTGAAATATTTAGAAGTTTCCATCCACCTATTTATATGTGCATTTAGGAATTTCGGAAAAAAGTGCGATTTTATCTTTGGGTTGTAATGCGTCGGCATTAATGGACTAACCAACGGAGCGATTGCATTAACAATGTTTTGGTCATTCTACAAATCCCCAAATCTGTCAACAAATTGGTCATCTCCTCCCAGAACTGTCTCGACCAGTTGCGTTCCCAAAGAGCAGACTCCGGCTCCAAAAGCAAGATGATATGACTGCATTTCCTCTACGTGTTCTAAGACATAAGTAAGTTATTATATATGAAAAA
The DNA here is from genome assembly GCA_007224835.1 of Danionella cerebrum. Lineage (NCBI taxonomy): Eukaryota > Metazoa > Chordata > Actinopteri > Cypriniformes > Danionidae > Danionella > Danionella cerebrum. Next base: position 316,768 of record SRMA01027306.1, on the reverse strand, counting down.
AAGCTTCCCCCAACACAGAAACCTCCATTTTTCTTTTGATATTTGGTGCCGCTTTATCAGGAAGTGACGATTTTGTTCTCTTGGACTCGTTGAACAGAAATAGTTCTTTATTCGCAAATATTTTATGCGATTTTCTACAGAATAAAAATCAAAGCGCATCTTAGCAGGGAAACATGGCTACTGACAGTTAGCTCCGCTGTTTTCCCCACAATCCCAAAAAATATGCGTCAGGTGAATTGAAAAATGTAAATTCCCCTTAGGTGTGAATGTGTCTGTTACCCTACGAGGAACTAGCGACCTGTCCTCGGTGTACCCCTGCCTCTCACCTGAAGTTAGCTGGAGATAGGCAACAGCAGACCCCCATGAGCCTGAAAGAGTTGCCTTGACTAAATGTTTCTCTCTGTTTCTGTCTTTGCAGAAGCTGGAGGGAAAAAGCTGCGCAGCACCATCCAGAGGAGTACAGAGACAGGTTTAGCGGTCGAGATGCGAAGTCGAATGACCCGACAAGCCAGTCGAGAGTCCACAGATGGCAGCATGAACAGCTACAGCTCAGAGGGAAAGTGAGTGACATCATAAGTACTGTTTGTTCTACCACCCTCCAAGAATCCATCTCAGAATAACCTGCAGAAAAAATATAGTGATTAAACCAATCGAATGTGTTGTTCTCCTCAGCCTCATTTTCCCTGGAGTGAGGCTCTCTTCTGACAGTCAGTTCAGTGATTTCCTGGACGGTCTTGGCCCCTCCCAGCTTGTAGGGAGACAGACTTTAGCCACACCACCTATGGGTGAGGACTTCTGGACTTGACTATTTTATAGTGAAGTAAGGGTTTTTTCCCCCCAGAGTTTAAGATGGAATTTCTTTTTCCATATCTAGGTGACATCCAGATTGGGATGGTGGAAAAGAAAGGAGCCCTAGAGGTGGAGGTAATCCGGGCCAAAGGCCTAGTTGGAAAGCCAGGCTCAAAGGCACTGCCAGGTGAGTGATTGTGTCACACCAGCTTCTGCTGTTTCCATCCACAAGCATCGCTCTGGATTTAACTCCCTTCATTGTTATCATCCCTCTCCAGCACCTTATGTGAAGGTGTACCTGCTGGAGAACGGCACATGTGTAGCCAAAAAGAAAACAAAAGTAGCACGAAAAACCCTGGACCCTTTGTACCAGCAGCAGCTGTCATTTGAAGAAACTCCTGGAGGAAAGGTTTTACAGGTACAACGTCAGAACTTTAATAAACGTATTAGTACACAGCAAAAAACGCTCTCTTGGTGAAAAAAAATGTAGTTAAACTCTTTCTAGATCAATAAAAATATCTGCCAATGGAGAGTGCAAATTTGACTTGCTGACAAGAAATGCTGACATCAAGCTGTTTAGAAAGTAAAACTGCATTGAAAGTAGCGTTTTTGAGATTGTAACTTGACACAAGTGATCTTAAAACTAGGTAAACTGTCTTAAAATTAGTATGTTTTGTGCATTAAAACAAGTATTTATGTCCTGAAGTGACAGTTTAGTGAAAACAGCATTCCTTCAAGAATGTGCTTAATTTTAATACATTTAGTATGCAGTCTTAAAAAAAGAAATTCTGCATTTTTCAAAATTTTATGTATTTGTTTGGGTTTGGGCACATTTGCATTTGTCTTCACATCAGATGAAGCAGCCATTTTGTTTGTATTCTTGGTTTCCACCAGGAGTCTTGCTTGAATTGTTTTGTGGGCTAAATATTTACACAATACTAAATATCTGAAACAAACAACTACTACTTAAAAATAGAATAAAAAAAACCCAGAATAATTAGGTTAGTTTTTATCGGAAGGAGTTGCTCTGTTTAAAGTGTAACCATGATAACGGGGACGTCACACTACAAAAATGGTGGATGTCACTATAGACTGACAGGATGCGGGTTATATTGCTGGATTTTATCCACTCACTCAGGTCCGACTGCATCAGGGTCAAGCGCACTATCCACCACACCACGCTAGTAACAAGCAATCTTAAAATAGCATATTATAACTTAAAGAGATTTTTTTTGCAAGCACTATGTCATGTTTTTCATGATAAAACTACTTTTTAGAAGGACATTTGTGCTTAAAAATCGATGGATTTCTTAAATTGATTTTTCTATTTTGATGCAGTGAATGAGCAAATTTAATGAAAAACTGATTTGAAACAAGAACGTTTCACTTAATCATTGATATAGACAGGAACAAGAAATTACTTTTTTGTTTTAAGATTCTTTTTCACTTGAATTTTATTCTTGTTTCCAGTCAGATTTTCTTACCCTATCGTCAGATTTTTTTCTCTTTTCAAAGATTTTAACTATACTTTTAAGCTTTTTTTTCTTGATCTGAGAGGGGTGTTTTTATCACAACTTTGCATTGGTTTCTTAAAATAAGATGTGCGTAATATTCTTGAAATAAGAATATTTTGAATTAAAAGTTCTTGTTTAAGTTTAGCAATGAAATTAAATCCTTGTTTCTTTTCTCAATCAGAATTTTTTTCCTGAATTATTTTTTTTCTACTCAAGAGAATGTTGGTCATTTTTTCCTCAAAATAATGTATACCTTACAAGTCTAAACTACACTTTAAAAGAATAAAATCAATCAATTTTTAATCTAAATGTAAGCTTTTTTCAGCTAGGCTTAGGTTTCCGTTTTTGCAGTGTTTTCAACATTTGTTGATTCTCCTCCCATCACAGATCATTGTGTGGGGAGATTACGGACGAATGGACCATAAATCTTTCATGGGAGCTGCTCAGATACTTTTAGATGACTTGGACTTGTCCAACATGGTCATTGGCTGGTTCAAGCTGTTTCCTCCTTCTTCACTGGTGGACCCGACCTTGGCCCCATTGACCAGAAGAGCTTCCCAGACGTCTCTGGACAGCGGCTCTGCGGCATTCACACGCTCGTAGCAGTTTCCTGAAACCAAGCGTTATTGTAGCAGCCGTTGGGTGGAGTTTGAGATTTGCAGGTCCTGTCCCCCGGTAACACTGCATGCTTGATGTTGTGTGTTCGGAGCTTGTTTCTAAGGGGTGAAAAAGCGGTCCTGCTTTTCCTCGCAAAAAATTGATGCATAAAATGTGCACAAAAGCCACCCCCTAGAGTGTAGAGACCAGTCCAAGCTGGAAACGGGCTCCTAAACTCAAGGAATGATGCAGTTCCTTCTTTCAGATGCTATTTGAAGCCATTGGAGCCCAGGCTGAAGTGAGAACGGAGCATTTTTTTGAAACGGGGTGTACCATCAACTTTCATTTTCCATTCATGTTACTTTTCATGTCAATGTACTTGCATCTCTATGGGCTAACAGTGTTCCTGGGTCACGCCATGCCAACAGACCCGGGAATGTACACAGGAATGAGCTCCTCACTTCCCAGGGTTTGATCAATGCAGAGTTGAAACACATCCTTTAACTTCAAATTCAACTCCTTTTCTTGACGCTGTATGAAATCTAAAGAAGAATCAAGTGTTTTGTTGCATGGACACACCTTTAGCTGAAAAAAGCAAATAGAAAATAATTTTTTCAGATGCTACTTGGGAAAAAAAAGAAGAAATGCTGAGAAAAAACGAAAACAAACCAGTACAGCCATTTCAAAGGTTTCTATTATTTGTAAAGATGAATTTCATTAGTGCATGGTTTTCTTGGGGAGTGAATGCTAAAGTGTGAATTGGACGAAACCTTGTTTGTGTGCTTGGTCTCTCTGCTGTATTTTTACAGATAAACGAAGAACTTTACTTTTTATTTACAGCAACAAAAAAAAAAAAAAAGACAAAGATGACTATCTATGATTTCTTATTGTAAATGCGAAAGCCTTACGAAGGTAAAGACGATGTGCAAATTGTACGTTTCTCAACTTCTTCCTTGTCCCAGGGTAAAAACTTGTATTTCTGTTGTCACCCTGAAATATCACAGTTTTTAATTTGTATTTTTTTGTTTGTTTGCCACAGCTCTTGTAGTTTGTATTGTTTCAGTCGTTCATTCAATTTAGTCGCATGTTGAAAAGGGTTTTGGCAACATGGCTCGGGCACAACTTACATAACTCAGCATGTTTTGATAATGATATTTGGAGAAGAAAAAAAATGTACAGTGCATGTCGACGATGATCTCTCCCCTTTTCACCCTCTAAATTGAATTTTAGATAAAATCAGGCAGTGGTCTGGCACAGACCTGAAGGGTGAAAAAAGAACATTCCACCTGGTAAAATCAGAATTTCTTGTTGAGAATTGGTGACCAGGTAATTTTTATATACATATATATATCTTTACGAGCCTGCAATGACAAGACGAGACAACTTTGGCAGTATTGTGCAGTTCAGTTTCCAGCAAGATGCTGTCTGCAGACAAATGCACTCCAGGGCGATGATATTGCCACACCTTCACTCTTTCTTCCTATTCCAAAGTCCCCAAGTCTTTGAATATATTTTTGTTCGTTTATTTACCAGCCAAGACCTGATTATTTTTTCATTTCTAGTTTTAGTAACCATCGCAGCTTCTTAGATCTGAGAAGCCGACTCCTAGTTTTAATGCTTGAATGAATTGTTCACCATTACAGCTCTTCCTCCAACTGCAAGTGACATTTTTTTTATCTCGTTTGATAACTCCAGTCTTCTCGTGATATTACAGAATCTGAAACACACTATCTCTGAAGTCAAAGCTTTTGGAAATATGGTAATGTCTCAATGTCAAAAAATATGTTCTATTCGATTTCATTTGCCTTCTCTATTGTTTTTCTTTTTCTGTCTTTGTTTTCTTTTTATTTGGTGCAATGTGTTTATGCCAAGGCTATGTCTTGGTCAAGTATGGTTGAGTACAGAGATTTATGTAAGTTATTTTTCAAATTAAAAATAAAAAAGGATATTAAACTGGAAAATGAGTGTTTGTAATAAAAGTCCACACGTCTCTTTTTATAATGGTCTCTGGTATTTGAGTGAAAAATTACCGTATTTTTCTCCGTATAAAACAGTAAAAGTAACAAAAAAAGGCTGTAATGTTTCATACCTGCTCCTTACCATCCGCGCTATGGTAGGATCGATGAGCAGAGATGGGCGATGACGTCAGCGTGCACCGCCGGGTGTACAAATATGGCCGACGGCTCCGGAGCTAGGCCGAAGCCACGGCCTCTCTTACGCCTCTCCTATGGCCGTGACCGCCCTCCGCTCCACGGCGCTCTGCATTCGCCGTATAAGACGCCCCCGTTTTGGGGAAGAAAAAGTGCGTCTTATACGGCGAAAAATACGGTATGTTCCTGTGTTTTTAAAGTAAATAATTGTGTCAACAATGTTGCTGTACAAAGTGGTTTGCTAATCCTACGATCATTCTGGGTCTTTTTTACTGTTGTATTAATAATATTCAAAATGCTAATGATCCATTCCACTAAACAGATTCCATTTGCTTGTTGTAACTTTTCAAAATGTAGGTTTCCAAATGGGGATTGGTCCATCTTTAGGAACTTATTTAAATGTTTTGATTGATAAAGATGGGTGCCCTTTTTTACACTAATCTAAGTAAATCTCAGAAATAATTTGAGTAACAGGATATTTTTTACGCAAAATCCTCAAATATGTAAATATAAATTTGAGAAAACTTACCTCTTCTCATGGCCTTCTAATGAGTCAAGTGATGCAACCACTTGCTGAAAAAACTGACATGGGAAACGTTAGGGTAACAGGAATGAGTCAAAAGCTGGGGATTAAGAAAGTATAGATATTTGTTTAAATAAATGTATTTGAAACAAACTTTATAGATGGATTTAAATATCTTTCCAAAAGAAAAGCTACTTAATTGTTATATTTTATGGTGAAGTGTAGCATCAGAGACTGGGGACAAGCAATAAATATTTTAAGTGTTTCATATGGAATTCATAAATATTTAAAATGTTATAGCTTAAATTTGTAAAAAGAATAGTATGTAGTACACTTTGCTTAGTAATAAAATGTATTTATTAAAATGTATGAGGGACAGAAATGGCCCTAATAATATGATCTTCTGCATCATAGACAAATACTTTTCCAATACATTTTATCCAAATATTCACCAAACGCAGCAGACAGCAAACAGCTGAATTACTTTGGGTCAGTCTAAAAGTCAGTAATCATGAGATGTCTGCGGTTATGAATAAGCATTGAGACTAAACAGGAAGTGAATATGTAATCAGCTTCCTCCTCCTCCACAGTTCATAAAGGAAGATTGCTAGCAAATCACGACTCACTCTGAACCGGACTATTGATAAACTGGGATTTTAAGGTAAGATGAAATTACTAGTTTTCTACATAAAATGGACAAAATATTGATTGCAAATTGTTTAATAGTACTATTAGATGTTTAGGGAGGAACTTGAAAAAAAAATAAGTTTATTAAATGTTGATTAAATTAAAGTCATCAGTTAAAGTTTAACTGAAAATGCACTCATATAGCTCAACGGCAGAGTCATGGTTAACCCTTAGAAGTCCAGGGCCTTTTGAATTTGACATACCAATTTGCTTTGTAAAATTATCATTAGAACCTTTTAAATATTTTTAGTGCGACGCCAGCTTCTTTTTTACAAATATTTTTACTACTTTACACAATAATTCCACAAAAAAATTCTGTGATATGGCTTGTATTTTTCAAAGTTCTGGCACAAAAACAGCACAATGGAACAAAATGTGTTTTATTTTTGAAGTATTAGTCTGAATTTTTTTTTACAATTTCAGGTTTGTTGTGAAATTAATGTGTAAGTTAATGAAAAATGAAAAAGCAAGCATTAAAAACTTAATTTTAGGTCATTTATTAGAGCAATTTGTAAAGTTTGCAAAAAAAAAAAAAAAAAAAGCTCAAAAAGGCCCCAGACTTCTAAAAGTAAAACTTTATAATCAGACTGTTCAAATTAGTTTCATGCAAAATTGTTATTTTTGAAAACCAAAAGTGTTATAAAAATCTGAATGTAATTCAGTTCTGGTTTGAAAAAAAAAAAAACTATTAAAAACGTCATTAGTCATTCGGAGAGCAAACAATTAACCATCACTTCTTGTCTCTGTCAGGTTAACAGGATGAGGTTGATTCCGTCCAAACTATACCAGCTAACAGAAAGACTGGGACACGTTTGCTGCAGGATATTTTCTCTCTATACCACCAACACCACAAAAAGCAGCAAGGAGAAATGTCTCTTCTTATTAAGCTGCTTTGCAACCAGCCTCTTTTTGAGCATCTTCCTCTTCCTCATCCTGCACTTTTCCTTCAAATCAATCCAAGAAGTCTCCATTCCCTTCACTTGTGTTTTCAGCCTCGTTTTAACAGCAACAATGTATTTTTCGGAAAGGATACGCTGTTTAGGATCCTTGATTTTGATCTCCATGAGTTTCAAACAGGTGAAGAGTCTTCTTCTAACAATGGGAACCAGTTCAGTGATTTATTTCAATGTACAGAACACATTAAATAACGTGGAATTACTCACAGAAGGCTTCCTCTGCAACTTAAAGGAGAAATTACTGGACATTAACACAGAACCCCTGGGAAATTATATCAAGATGCTAAAATGGGTGGGAACGCAACTTAAATATTACTTAAGAAACATCACACTTGGAATTTCCCATGCCGACTTTAAACTTAAAGCAAAGGTGGACTCACAACATTTCAAAGATCACCTCAGCGAGGCAGTAGAAAGTCTGAACCAGACTGCACAGAGTGTGTTAGCAATAGCTAATGCTCTGTCATCCACAGCAAAGATGGTTTCTCCAGCAATAGGTCTGTTATTTCTAGTGCTTCTCACTGCTTTGTATTTGAAGAGGTTCCAAGTTGATAAAACGTACAACAACAAGTTCATCACAAAAGCTTTTCGCCGTTTCGACGAGCATCAGAGGGGGAAAGGGAAACTCTGTGTCTTACCACTCAACAAACATGAATCTGCTTGCTACACTGAGACTCCATCCATACTCCCAGTCGCGCACCAGTGGAGAGCAATGCTGAGGTTCAGCCTCCCGATACTTAGCCACTGCCTGACCTGGCTACTGTTTATTTGCCTCGATGCCCTGGTTTACTGGCTCATTGGGGTTCTGAGCAAACGGCTTGGTGAACTGGAGCCACTTCAAGTTCCTGTCGGAATTCAAGTTCAGGTAACAGCAAAACGTGTCATAGACATATTGTACTTACAAGATAACATAAATAATTGTGCTCATAAGTTTAAAATGTAGATTTCTTGAATATTAATCATAACACAAAAGCATTTTTTCCACTAATAGTTAGTGGTTAGCTGAAGCCATTTGTTGTCAGACAACTGTGTTTACTCTGACCACATGACCCTGATCAAATTATTAAATATCCGCCCTTTAACATCAATGACAGCCTGGAATCTCTTGAGGTAGTTGTTGATAAGGTTCTTTATCCTCTCTATTGGTAAAGCAGCATATTCTTTTTGGTAAAAAGCCTCCACGTTACTTATTGACAAAGTCATCAGGGAGAGTATCAGGTGCAGTGGGTAGCACTGTTGCCTTTCAGTTAGAAGGTTGCCTGTTTGAGGTTCGCCAATGACCTTCCTGGAAGGAGTTTGCATTGTTCTTGCCGTGCTTGCGTGGGTTTCCTCCGGGTAAAAGCATGCGTTAGGTTATTTGAATAATCTAAAATTCCCCTTAGGTGTGAATGTGTGTTGTCCTCATCCAAAGTGAGCTGGAGAACAAGCACCAGAAGACCCCTGTGACCCCAAAAGGGAACAAATGGGTAACAAAAAGATAAATGGATGAATCAGGAAGCAGTCTAGCATGCCTCACAGAGTTCATCAATATTCTTTATTTCGTCTTCCAAGCTTGCGTAGTCATCCTACCCCAGACGTTCTCAATGATGTTCATGTGAGGTGACTGCTGGCTAATAATAACTTTGAGGTGGAGATGAAAGTATGTGATGGAGCACCATCCTGCTTTTATGGTTGGGAATAGAAGAGTTAGCTAAGATTTCCTGATTTTTTATTGATGTGTGATCTCTCACACACCACTATAATGGGTCTACCCCCAGACTATGCTTTTCTACAACCAAATTATGCTGTTTTTTGGGTGAACCTCAGATCCTTGCAGCTGCAGTAGGTCTCCTGCAATATGTGCTGTGACTGTGGTGTATTTCAACGGAAGATTCATCTGAATAAAAAACACCTTCTGCCACTTTACCAGTTCCATCCTTTTAGCATGATATGGACCTTGCCAAATGTTTTTTTTTTCATTTGTCTTTGGTTTAGTGCTGGCTTCTGGGCACTGATTTGACCATGGAGACCAATTCTAGACAGAATCCATCAAATTTTTCTGGTGGACATAGGGGCTTCAGGTGACCAGGTCTGATGGAGCTCTGCTGCAGTGCCAACAAACAGTCCTCACTAGGTCTTTGCATAACCTGAGCTTGTGAAAAACATTCAGAATCTCTTCAATTCTTGTACTCAAAGCTGAGATGCATTGAAGGTGTCTCCACATCAGCAATCTGGTCTTCAGCCTCTTGATAATCAACACTTTAGTCTCAGGGTGAATCTTTGGCATGTTTGCATGGGTCTAGTTGCAGTTGATGTGAAGGTCTAGGGCACTGGGGTGCTTTTATACACACCTTATTCCTCATTGATCCATTATTAGTTGCGGATGAAGCTTATCTGAAAGGCGACAACACGCCTTTGCAAAAAACTGACTCAATGTGCTTCACAAAGCTGTGAACATTTAATACTTTTTCACAGACTCATTTTGCACTGAAACATTATAACAAAAGCTGTTGGTATTGAAATGAGTAATTTCTTGTAAAAACCATTTTTTGATCAGTAATATATTCCATATGCCCTTCAGGTCAATTTGTACAAGCGACAAGACTTCTGTCAGGGACTGCAGTACACATACATACCTCGCCACTCACACTTGAACTCTTAAACTACGCATTTAACAGTACTTTAATCTCTCGAAAATGTATGAAATCGTCAAATAAATGGAAATTATTTCAGATTTTATATTAATATCCCCTTCACTTTTTTTTTGAAGGAGTCAACATTATTTCTTGGTATGCCTGTTGAAGAAAGTGCAAGAGGAGCAAACTTCTCGTACACATTGTCTCTGTTTGAGAAGAAGTGTTTGCCTGAGCCGCAGCTGTGGCTCCACCAGTCTCTGCTCCCCCTCTCTCTTGTCCTGGCCGCGCTGCTCATCCTCATCCCGCTGTCATCTCACATGTTGCAGTTCAGGGTCATACTTTCTGAGCAGTTCTTCTCAAACCTCGCAGAGGAACGAGCAGCCTATCTACATGCAAAGATTTTGAGAAAGAGGCAAGAAGTGGAAAAACATGAAGGTGATTTGAAGACTCTAGCTCTGCAGGTTAGTGTTTTTTTTTTTTGTAGTATTTTAATAAAATTATACAAAATATTTATCCTTTTGCAGAACCAACATTACCACCAGTGTTGGGAAGTGAAATTACTAAAAATAATTTCATCATTTTGCTGCACCGATGTCTATGGTGTGAGCTATTTCATATAAAGTAAAAATGGAGCAATTTTTTTTTTCAAACACATTTCATTCCACATTTGGTATATTCTGGTTTAAATTTTCTCAGTGATCATGCAAAGGGCATCTTTCAAGACATTTTTGATAAACTTTTTTAAACAATTTTAAGAAATGACTTTGATAACCTTATTCATACAATTTCCTTGTCTTCTATTGATTTTTTTTTTCATTTTTAAAAAACAAAACAAAAAAACAAATACTACGACCATTTTTGATGTTTAGATGAACAAACTTGTCAAATACCTACAGACTATGACCAACCTTGATTGAAAAAAACATGTATTTTAGTAAAAGAACTTCTGATTTTTGTATTTGCAGCCCAGTTTTTGGTGCCCGTTACTCTTCCAGAAGCACAGAAGAGATTCTGACCCTGTGTAAAGCCGATCCGCTATAAACACAGGTTTGAGTAGATGTGGACGACACGGTTCTTGTGATCATAAAGTGTACCATGGCACTTCACACAGATGGATTGGTTTGTGGTCAGTAAAAAGTGCACCGCAGCTGTGTAGACACAGGGATGTAACATCGTTGATACAAAGCAGAACAAAATGCTGTAGAAAAACGTTGCTCCCCTCTGCATGTGAGATTTTTCGGATTGATCAAGGGATCTGGTGCATAACCCAGTTATGGGAATCAGCATGGGCATCTATGTAAGAAAAACATACTATACACAGTCAAATCAGCAATATAACAGTAAAAAAAATGTATTTTATCTATCTTATTATAGATAGAGAGCAATCAGGGTCCAACACTCAGAATTAACAAGGTACAGTTGTAAAAGAAAAATATATTTTGAATCTTATTGTACTGAGATAGAACAGGATGTTGCATCAAAAACAGCAACGCTGACTTCCATCTGCCTTTCTTCTGCATATCCTGAGGGAAAGACATGCAGCAGGCTGTTCTCTTTGGATTTTCTACTTTGTTCTCTCTCTATACAGTTTCTTAGCTTTTTAGCAGTCTAAAGCCGGGTTCAGACTTCACGATTGTCAGAGCAGTCGTGTCGCGGATGCTTTCACACTGAAGAACTGTCGGGAGCAGAATCCAGTTGTGCTGAATTCACAGGGCACAATAGATCGGCGACAGAGGATTTCACACGGCATGACTTTAGACAGAATCGCAGAGTACTTTGTTCATTTTCTGAAAGTGCCTCCCACAATCAAACACTCACAAGAAATGTTTTAAAAACAGCGGGTTCACGTGTGCCAGACTCAAGCGCAACACCTGGATTATTATCAAAAAATGTGAGCGCAAAAGATTTTATTTGATCTTTTGGGTCCAAAAAAAGTGAAAATGAGCCCCATTTGAACTGAAACCTCTATTTATATACGCCGTCCACGCCTTTGTAACTCCTCCACAACTTCACGTTGCCCTGGATGTGTTTCTCTCATTGGCTGCAGGCGATCACAGACGTTATTTTAGTCAGAACATATTTCACACGACACGATTGCGACTCGCCGACTGATCCAAATATTTAGCATATTGGATATCTCATGACCAGCCTGCAACTGCTCTGGGACTCTTGCAGAGCGAGTCTTTGGTTGTTCACATGCGTGCACAAGCTCCAATCCGCCTGCGATTCTGCCCAGTCATGTTTGATTGTCTGCGACTAATTGTCTATTGATTGTCTATTGATCGGGGCTAAAATCGTGTAAACTGACTCCGCCTTAAGAAACATTTCCTTTAATAAACTTTGCTTCCAGTATCCTCACAATAATGGATTATCACAATATTTCGGTGATAAACTTTTTCATAATTTATTTAAAATGAAAGGACATCAGATGCCAATTTATATTCATGAAACTTTAAGAGAACTCATCGAAGAAAGTTTCTATGTTGAAAATGTAAAACCAAACACAATTGTTTATGTTTAAATGTTGTGTTCAAATATTGAATAAAAGCTCTTACAATGCTCCTGTCTCCAAAGAAGTTTGTACAGGCTTTTGATGCAAATTGAGTTGTGTTTAAGAAAGAAAGTGACATTTAGGACCAAGTATGGAGTGACCCATATGAGGAATTTGTGCTCTGCTTTTACCTATCCAAGTGCACACATCCGGAGCAGAGGGCAGCCATAGCTGTAGCACCCGGGGAGCTGTGGGGAAACTGGTTATTTGCTCAAGGCCACCACAGGAATGGTTGTCACAGGTGCTCAAAAATATTAATTTCAAAATTTTAAAGTTTTAAGTTAATATGAAATCAATCAATTGATTCAGCATTAGTGTTCATAGTGTGAAAATGGTTTATAAGATAATGTAATGATGTAATTACTGCATTGAGAATGTCCCGTTGAAATGGCATTAGCCATAAAGTTTGGCTACATTGTTTACATTTATATATGATGCAGATTTCAACTTCTTAACAAAACCTACCTTGCACCAGCTGTGTTCAGAAAGCAGTTCGGCGTAAATGGCTTGAGCAAAAATAGATAAAAATGTAGCCAGTGTCCTTAAAAGTTTCTTTCTGGGCAGAAAAGGAGATTAGTTCTGTATGTCTTCACAAAACTGTGCAGTCAGGAGCAAAATAGATTTTTTTTCACAACCAGAACAAAGACAAAAGTTGAGGCAGCGAGGAGCTTGGAAGAATCGTATGGTGGTTGACACATTCTTAAGGATTTTTCAAGAGCTTGGGGGTTTTCTTGGATGGATTTTTGTCATTTTAGGGGGAGACGAACACACTAATAAGCAAGGTTCCCTTTCAGTCGGTACCGGAGACGTTTAGTCGATGACCGACTGAATGGGAGCTGATCTCCATGGGAGATTGGACCGAATTGTTTAACGGGCAAATTGATTTGCAGGCGTGAGTGATTGATTAGCAATCAGCCGGGTATAAGACCGGGCGTAACGCACGCTTCAGTATGCGATTTTCCTTCGGAGCGGACTGAGTGTGACTCTCCTCTCTAAACTTTGACGCTAAACCGCCAGTTGAGATTGAGGTTGCTTACCTAGCAAATACAGCGTGGTCCTCTGCTAGCCCAGTATAGCACGCCGCTGTTCGCTGCGCCTCAGTCTTTTCCGGCATTAGCCTGTCCAGTGTTATTGTTAGCCGTTTGTTCACATCCTGTCCATTTTTCACGACACGATGAGCAAAACGTGCTGTAATCCTGGCTGCGTTGGGTTTATCTCGTCGAAGGACGGTCACGAGAAATGCGTGGAGTGTTTGGGCTTCCAACACGCCCGCGCTGCTCTTGTGAGGCGAGAGTGCGTGCATTGCAACGCTCTCCCTGCGCGCACACTGAGGTAGGCGGTCCTTCTTCGAGGAGGAGGACACCCAAGCTTCGGCTCTCGGTGAGCCTTCGACTCCGAGGGGTCTGTCCCAAAAAACCTCACCTGCGGCTTTGGGCGACTGGTGTCAGGTGATCCCTCGCACCGCCCCCAAAGCCCGAGTGTGCTCCCCGTCTGGTCCGCGGGGGACTCGGATAGCGCTTCGGCGTTGCCTTTGCCCTCGTGTGACCTTGCTGACGATCTGCTCTCCCTCGCAGCATCGGAAGGGGCGCTTTCTTCGGAGTCCTTCAGCTCACCGCTGCCACCCTCCGGGGTCGCGGCAGAGCCGGAACCCGATGCATTCGCGGTGCTCTCCAAGGCCGCGGCCGCTATTGGGCTCGAGGTGCAAGCACCTTCCAGCTCAGGGCCGTCGCGGTTGGATGACTGGTTCTTAGGTAAGCGCCGGGGCTCCGCCCCCCGCGCTCCTGAAGTTCCTCTCTTCCCGGAGGTGCACGAGGAGCTCACTAAATTCTGGCGGGCTCCCCTGTCTGCCAGGGCTTCCAGCTCCTCCCCCTTCACCACCTTGGATGATGCAGCAGCTAGGGGGTATTCTGCGATTCCCCAGGTGGAGCAGGCTGTCGCGGTGCACTTGTGCCCCGGCAGTGCTGCCGCTTGGCGGTCTCGTCCGACTGTTCCCTCCAAAGCTGGTAAGTTTTCGTCAGCCCTGATGACGAAGGCTTACTCAGCCGCAGGTCAAGCTGCTGCATCGCTGCATGCTATGGCGACCTTACAGGTCCTCCGTGACATGCACCAAGGGGGTGGTGACCAGCAGTCTCTCAGAGACTTGCGCTCGGCCACTGATTTAGCGCTTCGTGCTACTAAATCAGCTGCGCTGAACATTGGTCGCACGATGTCCACACTCGTGGTCCAGGAACGCCATCTCTGGTTCGAGCAGGCGACTATGCTTCCCGAAGACCGTAACAGGTTTCTGGATGCACCTGTCTCACCAGATGGCCTCTTTGGCGTCGCCGTGGATGATTTCGCGTCAAAGGTCTCCACGATCAGGAAACAGGCAGAGGGTCTGGGTGAGCTCAAGGTCCCGCGCCGGAAGCGACGGCGTTCCGTTGCTTCTGCGCCGGACCCCTCTCCGCCTGTTCGCCGCCAAAGAGAGCGTCCTCCGTCACGGTCTGTGCCTTCGACCTCTGGTCCGAGGAAGACCCCTGCATGGCGGAAGACACAGTCAACCTCGGAGGGTTCTCGAAGGCAGACGAGAGCTTCTAGTAAGAAGCGCCCCTGAGGTTGGCGACTCGGGAGGTCATGAGCTGTCTTTCGGGTCAAGTCACCGACCCAACTCCCCTTGGAGGGGGGGAGTCCACCACACACTCCTCGCTGCCGTCCTTCGGGACGGCGGCACCTATTGTGTCAAAGACAGTTCTCATGTACTTCCCGAGAATAGTGGAACCGCATGCCCTGCGGTCTGGGGTTCATCTTCCTCGGTCTCCGACGAAGACCCAGACTTGGGCGCGTGTTCCACTGGCCATGGCAGAGAGCGCGGGGGCTCAGTTCCCCTTCCCTCATCTGACCATTTCCCAGGGTTCGTCCCTGGTGATTCCGCCTTCAAGTCCGCCTCTTGGCGGCCCCGCCTTGGCGACCATCGGCACGTCCCGACCAGTACCCCTGTCAGCTTACCTGGGAGCCTGGCGGAAGCTTCCCGGGGTCTCACAGTGGGTGGTCCGGACAATCCGGCAGGGCTACACGATTCAGTTCGTGAAAGCCCCCAGGTTTCGAGGCGTAGTGCACACCCTGTCCCCCGGACAGGCGCCTCATTCCTGCGAGAGGAGATCGACGCCCTTTTGACAAAAGGAGCTGTCGAGCCGGTCCCTCCAGCCGATATGGAACGCGGGTTTTACAGCCCATACTTCCTGGTCCCCTAGAAATCAGGCGGGCTGCGACCAATCTTGGACCCGAGGCGTCTGAACCGAAGCCTGGCCAAGCTTCGGTTTCGGATGTGACGGTCCGCTGCATTCTACCGTGCATCCGTCCTGGAGATTGGTTCGCGACAATCGACCTGAAGGACGCGTACTTTCAGGTAGAAGTGGTTCCGAGACACAGACCCTTTCTAAGGTTCTGTTTCAAGGCCATGCATACCAGTACAAGGTCCTACCCTTCGGTCTTGCCCTCCCCGCGCACCTCACGAAGGTTGCCCGGGCCGCTCTTGCCCCGCTCCGCCGGGCAGGCATTCGGATCCTGGACTACCTCGACGATTGGCTTTTCATAGCCTCGTCCAGGGACCAGTTGATCCGACACTGAGGCAAGGTGCTTCAGCACTTAAACCGATTGGGTCCGAGGGTCAACTGGGAAAAGAGTTGCCTCACTCCTGTGAGAGTCATCTCCTTTCTCGGGATGGAGCTGAACTCCGAGAGCATGCGGGCGCACCTGTCGGTAGATTGCGCCCGGGCCTTGCTGGCCGCCTTATTCGCGGTGTCCTCTCGACAAGTGGTCAGACTGAAGTTACTTCAGAGGCTCCTGGGGCATATGGCAGTCAGTGATTCCACTCGGGCTCCTGCATATGTGACCACTTCAGCTATGGCTTCTCTCGCGAGTTCCAACTTGGGCATGGCGTCGGGGAGCTCTTCATCTGTCCGTGACAGATGCGCTCCCTCACCTGAAGGTCTGGAAGTCGGTACGATTCCTGCGAGCTGGAGTGCCCCTAGTGTGCATCATCCAGTCACGTAGTGGTCACCCGACGCCTCCAAGACCGGTTGGGGCGCCGTGTGCGGTTCCCACCGAGAGTCCGGTTCCTGGAACGGACTGGTTTCTCGCTGGCACATCAACCGTCTCGAGCTGGTAGCAGTGATCCTCCGGGATCGGCACATGCTGGTCAGGACTGACAGCACTGCGGTCGTAGCGTACATCTACCTCCAAGGCGGTGTGCGCTCCCGCTTCCTGCACTACCTCGCCCAACAGCTGCTCCTCTGGAGTTAGAGCGACTTCCGTCGCTCGAGCCTATATCCCTGCGGAGTGTAACAGGATCGCGGTTCCGCCGTCCAGATTCCACCCCTCATCAGAAGATTGGCGACTCCATCCTCGGGCTGTTTAGCAGATTTGGGACATCTTCGCGAGGCCCAGGTACCTGCTGCCTCCCGTGAGAATACCCATTGCCGGCTCCTATTCCTGTCCCTGGCTCCTCTCGGGACAGATGCGCCGGCTCACTGCTGGCCCAGGAACAAACGCTTATGCGCGTTTTCCCCAGTGAAGCCTCCTAGCACAACCCCTGTGCAAGGTCAGGGGGGACGAGCGCGGGCTACTCTTTGTCGCCCTCTTCTGGCCGAACAGAGTATGGTCTCCAGACCTCTCTGCGCTCGTGACAGCCCCCCCCCTTGGCCGATCCCCCTGAGTCCAGATCTGACTCAAGGGGGGGGGGGGGATACAGGCACCCGCGGCCAGACCTCTGGGCCCTACTTGTTTGGCATATCTGTCGCGGTGGACCCCGAGCCTCTACCACCCCTCGCGGTGACTACCTATACCATGCGTTAGCCCCCTCCATTGAGTGTGCTACGCTGGCAAGTGGGGTCGGTTCGTCGAATGGTGCTCTTCCCACCGGAAGACCCCGGGACATGCCCCATCTGAGTCGTGTTGACCTTCTTCCAGGAGAGGTTCGATCGGGGGCTGTCCCCATCGTCCCTCAAGGTCTACGCCGCCGCTATTTCTGCCTTCCACCTCCGGGTTGAAGGGAAATCAGTGGGCAGCCACGCACTGACGGTGAGATTTCTCAAGGGGGCTAGGCGCCTCCGGCCTCCTAGACCACCCTCCATTCCTCTTGGGACCTCTCCGTCGCCCTTCGGGGCTGCGGAAGTCACCTTTGAGCCCTGGCATTGGCAGAGCCGCGTGTCCTCTCACGGAAGACCGCACTCTTGCTTGCTTGGTCTCAATTAAGAGGTTGGGAGATCTCTAGGCACTGTCCGCCGACGAATCCTGCCTGGAATTCGGCCCTGGCGGTTCCCTGGTCTCCACCAGGCCCAGACCCGGATTCATCCCCAAGGTCCCATCCGTCCCCCTCCGGGACCAAGTGGTGACCTGCAAGCTCTGCCCCGGGAGGAGGCAGATCCAACCCAGGGTTTGTTGTGTCCACTGAGCCCTTCGGGTCTACCTGGACAGAACCCGGGAGCTACTCAGCTCCAAGCAGCTCTTCATTTGTTTCAGAGGCCAGCGTAGGGTTCCGCTGTCTTCAAGCAAGGCTGGCACACTGATTGTGGAGGCCATTTGCCTTGCTTATGAGGCGTGTGATATGTCCCCTGCCCTCTCCATCTGAGGGCCCACTCCACTCGCGGCGTCGCTGCTCCGTGGATGTTGGCTAGGGGGGTCTCACTCGCCGGCATATGTCGAGCTGCGGGTTGGTCTACACCAGACACATTCAGCAGGTTTTTCAACCTTCTCAAGCTCCGTTTCCTCTGCGGCCCTGTGTGGTGGCAGGCTCCCTCAGGGAACGGAGCAGGTGTAGTAGCTTGCAGTACTCTCTTAAATGAGCAGTACACATCTTGTGCCCCCCCCCTTTGGGGTGGCTCTTCTTCCTCCCCCCTTCGGCATCTGACTGTGCGGAGCAGTCAGCTCTGCTAGGTTCTGCTCTGGAGCTCGCTTCGGCCTGGCCCCAGCAGAACTAGGGTCCGGATCTGGGAGTCCCCCTTTTTTATTGGTGCTCCCTTTCTGTGTATTTTTCTACAGCTCCCCCTCCAGGCGGCTAGTAGGAACCCGTCCCGTTACCCCCCTGCCTTGGTGAGTAATGATGACTTACGTCTCTGCCACTCTATTGTCTGCAGAACGTCTTCGCTGGTAGCCCTGCGGGTCTCGGCGCGATCTCCGCGCACCCCTCTCCACGATGAGGGGTGCCCTCCTTCTGGTCGTCTTTGCAACAACCGAGTACAGCTTACGCTCTCAGTGTTGGACGACTTCCCCGTCAATGAAAATTCCGGGCAGGGGCAGAAGGAGTTCCCATTCAGGTATTACAGCTTAATTCACTAACCTTCTCCAAGTTTAGTGCTGGCCTGTTTGGATGGACTTCGGGCATGGCGCTTTGTAGAGGCTCCCATTCAGTCGGTCATCGACTAAACGTCTCCGGTACCGACTGAAAGGGAACGTCTAGGTTACTTGCGTAACCCCACGTTCCCTGAATAGGGAACGGAGACGTTTCCTTTCTGCCATGCCTTGAAGTCGGGAGACTGAGGCGCCGGAGGTAAGTAGGTCGGCTCCTCAGGAAAATCCCATACTGAAGCGTGCGTTACGCCCGGTCTTATACCCGGCTGATTGCTAATCAATCACTCACGCCTGCAAATCAATTTGCCCGTTAAACAATTCGGTCCAATCTCCCATGGAGATCAGCTCCCATTCAGTCGGTCATCGACTAAACGTCTCCGTTCCCTATTCAGGGAACGTGGGGTTACGCAAGTAACCTAGACGTTTCTAATTAAACACCTGGAAAAGTTGGATGGTCATCTGAGAAAGAAATCACATTGTTTATTTGTCATAAGGTGAGATTTCTTTTATTGGAAGGCAAGACAGTGAGTTTGTTGCAGAGAATTCCACATCCGCTCATCCTGTTCCATGTTCATCTTTCCTATACGGTACAGCAGGATGCTTCAGGACTGTAGCGATGCAATAGATATGATTTCTCCAGCATATGGTTCCCTGTATACAGCGGTGGGCTGTCCAATCTAAAAGACAATACAGAATCCTCACCTGAAGGCTACTGCAATTTCTATACATTAATTTAACCCTTAGAAGCCTTAGAAGAAATGTATGTATTTAGCTTTTATCCAAAGCAACTTACAGTTAGGGGTAAACATAAGCAGTTTGTTACAAGGCCAGATTAATCATAAGACATGGACATACAAGATGTTGAGCTGAAACAGAAAATAGATTCAGTGCTTCAGAGGATTTTTATTTTTGCTATTTAAGTTTAGTGCTCTCAAAAAAATATAGTTTTTAGTTACTTTTTAAAGGTAGATTTTTTAATAAAAATTTTGATTTCAAATATAATATTTGGGTTTTAAAAAGGTTATTAGTTTTGATCAATTTGGTTTTAAACTAACATTACCAGAGTTATGACATTATTTGCAAGATACTTCAAATTAAATTGTGAGAAAATGCATCTTTTAGTTTCATTTTACAAACCACTTTACAAAACAGTGCCATCTAGTGGTGAAAAGAAGGTATAACCATTAGAAGTACAAGACCTGTGATATGGCTTGTGTTTTTAAATTACGGCACAAAAAGTGCTAGGAAGAGTGTATAAGGTTTAGTCGAGGTTCACCTGTTTTTTTGCCCTGTCTTTACTATTTTGTATTTTGGGGAATTTATGAATTTTTATTATGCATCAACACTTCTGATTTTTGTAATAAAACATAAAAAAACAAATTTTAAACCACATTAAATACCTGCAGTTGGATAAAAATGCAAAATGCGGATGACATTGAGAGACAACTGTTTACCTTTTCCCGTTGATGTATTCTCTTATACACAAATTCTGCAAAGGGCTCCCGGGGGATGTACTGTCCATCACCCGGTTTTGTGAACAGTTGGCCATTTTCATAAACCACCTTTCCTCTGGAGATTGTGACCACTGGAACCCCATGGCACAACATTCCTTCAAATATGTTGTAGTCCACAGCCTGATGGTGAGTCTTTGCTGAAATCACCCTAAGAGTAGAACAAAATAACTTGTTCACTTTTGTTTTGTAGCATTCTAAATATCAATTGCATTATTTTACTTTTTCTGTGGGGAGTCATTGTAACATCCGGTAAAAATTAATGCACATTATGAAATAAGTTTTATATATGCGTAAACCTGTTATTGAAGACTCTCAGAACCAAACGATGAACCTGAAAATCCTAATCTTTAAAGGGGTCATGACATGTTGAACCTTTTAGTGTCTTTTTATAGAGGTTTCTAAGAGTAGATTGAATAAAAAAAATCCAAACATTGACGTTCCAGAAAAAAAACAAAACCGTTTTTTTCTTTTAAAAACAAACTGGTTTTAATTTTTAGGTTTTATTCACGCCATTGACGATGTTACACGAGTCTCATTGTAACGTCATGCATGAAAGGCCTGATTTCCCTCCCCTGTAAGTGATGCGTTATCCACAAATCAATGCATTCTTTTGGGATGTCCAGAAACGAACACGCAAAAGTCAAGCAGAAGGAAAGACGGTGTACTTACCTGCTAAGTATATTTGGTGCAGCCTGTAAGAACACCGATGTCATGACCTGGTTACTTTCTTGACGACGGTAGGGGCAGCCTCAACTTTTAAAATCATTTATAGAGTTCATGGGCAGCACGGTGACACAGTGGGTAGCACTGTGGCCTTCCAGTTAGAAGGTTGTCGGTTCGAGGCTCGCCATCTACCTTCCTGGAGGGAGTCTGCATGTTCTCCCTGTGCTTGTGTGCATTTCCTCCAGGTACTCTGTTTTCCCCCACAATTCCAAAAACTTGTGTCCAGAGTGCACCCCCACCTCTCGCCCAATGGCACTGGCAGACCACCCGTGACCCCAAAAGGGAATAAGGGGATTGGAAAATGATTGAATATAGAGTTCATGTTTTTACTCACAAAATAAAACGAGGTTATTCATTCATAATTGAATTATTTATTAAACTTGTCGAGTTAATGGAGAAATCAGCCAACGTTCTCATCTGGGTTACCACTGAACACGGTTACAACTCGTTTAACAAAACTTTATTTCAGTTTTCATTCACTTCTTTCTTCTGGTGGCTCCCTGGAAATGTGACCCTTTAATGAGGCTTTATTTAGCTGAAAAACCATCAAATATCCACCACTTCTCTCTCAAAGTGTCTCTGGATCAATCCAGGCACGACAAAAGACAAATCATATCAGCAAATAAAAAGGTTGTACACTGATGTTGATCGCTCTATCAAAGTCACTCTTAATTAATCACTTGAATCTCTCTCACATTTACGTTGACTGTCATTTACAAGTCATGAATATGCAAATCAGTAAGCAATAGGTGAGTAACCATTGAGTAGTTACAAAGGATTCCGAGTGGAAATCCCATTCCCATTTCCGGAATAAGCCTGTGCTAGAAAATAAGATGAGATTTTAATTAAAAATATAAACTTTTTGAGTAAACAAATCACATTTCCCAATCAATTAGACCAAAGTGTACGATATATTTGTCAAAATGAAACAATGTCATGACCCCTATTTATATGAACACAAAAAGACATTTCAACATCCCCAAATACAATGCTGACAATAATAAACAACTGAAGATGTTTCCACTTCCCTTCTTTGTGCTAGCATTTCTTGAAGTTTAGAATGTGGAACTATCTTCTGCAGTTGCACAATGTACTCTGTTTTCGGGAACTAAAGTAGTGATTAAACAAAGTACTTGGTGTTTGATAACACAACTCTCACATTAATGTAGAACGCTGTGTGGCATTGAGAGAATGTACTTCCTGTCTGTGTTTAGAGATAAACAGAGGACCAATATTTGTGGCTCAAGCTTCTGCTCAAACTAAAAATGAATGTTGTGTTGAAGTAGACCAGTATATTGTTTTTGTAAATGTTTTTAATTTTTACTGTGTTAATAAATGCTATCCAACTAATTTTTATGTATTAAAAAGCTCTTAAAAAGAAATATTTTATTATTCACATGACAATTTTTATTTTTTTTTAAAGCTAACCTCAATATTCTAATACACACCAGGACTTGTCACTTTAAGCAGTGCGGCGGTGTACTACATTTCAGCACATTGGCTCCCACTGCTGAACTCAGATCAGTGGTTGGTTATCTGCCTAGAGGGAGTTAGCCCAGATTCACGAGGGAAAGAAGCAACAACGTGGCCCAATTACGTAACAGTCAGAGCCGTCTGCTGCTTCCGTCCTCTCCTCTCATGCATGAGCTTTGTAGACTACATGTTTGAGCAGGAAGAACGCTTCATGGTTCTTCCATTTATGGTCATGTCTTTACAGCCAACCCATCGCACTAATGCTTCGTCATGGCAACTATTGCTCTACATTCACCTATAGAACCTAAAGTGTGGAGATAAATAGCCATAAAAATTAATTTATTTGTTTGCTTGAGCACATTTCAGCTGAAAACAAAAAAAAGGCATTGTCTACAATTTAAGATGCAAGGCATTGTGAAAAATATATACATTTAGATTTAAGTGGTTTAGAGGGGGGGGGGGGAGAGAGAGAGAGGCAGTTGTTGCCTCATTAAAGCAGATTTAATCTTATCCCAGTACCATGATTCATGATGATTCATTAGAGGATGCAAATGAGGACACAAGTAGGTTTCTAGACTGCTTGAATTTACCTGCTCGCCTTTGGGTCCCATATAACCAGGTCTGCATCAGATCCTTTAGCGATTCTTCCTTTTCGTGGATAAAGGTTGAAGATTTTGGCTGCATTGGCACTGGTGACTGCAACAAACCTGTTTTCATCCATTTTTCCACTTTGCTGAGGAAGATGAAATCAAAATGTTTGGCATTTCTATCCCACATAGATCACGTACTGTGTGTATTTTATATATTTCTATATGTGTGTAGGTATGTACAATCTGCAAAAAAAACTGTACTGCACGAACAGTAGCAAACTAATATGGTGTGTTCAGGTAGGTATTCTTCCCCCTCACCTGCATTTCTCATTCACTCCCCCTTTTCTTTTAAAACCCTCCTGTCCTGATGTAATTAATGCAAACTGGTCCATGGGAAAAATAAACAAATAAATAAGGAATTACATAAATATATATTACTTAAATAGTATACTACAGTGGGTAGCATTGTGGCCTTCCAGTTAGAAGATTGCCGGTTCGAGGTTTCCCCCACAATCCCAAAAACATGTGGTTAGGTTAATTGAATAATCTACATTCCCCTTAGGAGTGAATGTGTGAGTGAATGTTGCCCTGCGATGGACTGGCGACCTGTCCAGGATGTACCAAGAAAACCCAAAAAAGGGAATTAATGAGCTGGAAAATGAATGGATGAATGAATATTACTTAAATATTTATACACAGGTTGTTAATGATTTTTTTAACTTCTGTTTTATGCACAGCGCTTTGTTTGACATGTTATGAATGAAACTACTATCAACGTATGCAATACAATGATAGATGTGACGACTTAATGATTACTGACACTGGTTGATGGATAAGGAATAGAATTATGGATAGAATGGTTAGAATCTAAAAACGATACACTGATGGACAGAGAGAAAGTAATGATGCTAGTGTTTCAATTATTGAATAGTTAGATGGACTGAAAGGCAGATAAACAAACAGATTAATGGAAGTAACGGGTTGATGGATACTGACCACTCCCTTTTCCCAGATAACAGACAAGCGATCTTCTACTCCATTGACTCCATTTGGGATTTTTGTGAAGTCATCTTTCCCAAGGGCTTTCTGGCAGACTGAGAACGTGCAGTTATCCGTTCCCGTCACACTCAGATCATCACTATAAGACAGAGCGCATAATCTTTTGTGTTATAAACATGACATTCTATTGCAGAAATAGAATTTGATTGGTCAAGAATTGTATGTACTTGGCCAAGAGGTCCATTAGATATCCAGGGGTACTGGGGTCTGGTCTTAATGGTGGCCCCATGACAAAGCCTGCAGCATGTGCCCAATTATCATGCCAATAATGAGTGCCATCTGTGCCCAGGCCTGCTGCTATGGGCTCTCCAAATACTACTCGACCTGATGGGAAACAAGAGGTAACTCTGTATACTAAGTGACTCGTTCTGCAGTGGTTACAATTGACTTTTGATTGTTCTTTATGTTCATCCATCCATCCCTTGATTTTCGCCCGCTTATCCAGGGCCGGGTCGTGAGGGCAGCAGTATAAACAGGGACACCTAGACATCCCTCTCCACAGACACTTCCTCCAGCTCCTCGGGAGAGATGAGGTATTCCTAGGCCAGCTGGGAGAAATAGTCCTTCCAGTGTGTCCTGGGTCTTCCTCTGGGACTCCTCCCAGTGGGACATGCCTGGAACACCTCTCCAGGAGGAGTCACGGAGGCATCTGGAACCGATGCCCGAGCCACTTCAGCTGACTCCTCTCGATGCCAAGGAGTAGCAGCTCTAATCTCAGCTTCTCTCAGATGACAGAGCTCCTCACCCTAACTTTAAGAGAGTGCCCAGCCACCCTGTGGAGGACACTCATTCCAGTTGATTGTTTTCTGGGATCTTGTCCTTTCAGTCAGGACCCAAAGGTCATGGCCATAGGTGACAGTATGAACGTAGATCGACCGGTAAACCGAGAGTTTCCCTCTTCACCAAGACAGTCCGATACAACGACCACATCACTGCAGACGCTGCACCGATCCGTCTGTCGATCTCACACTCCGTCCTCCTCTCACTCGTGAACAGGACCCCGAGAAACTTGAACTCCTCCACCTGAGACAGGAGCTCTATAATGACCTGGAGAGGGCAGGTCACCCTTTTCTGGTCGAGATCCATGTCCTTGGACTTGGAGGAGCTGATCCTCATCCTGGCCGCTTTACATTCTGCTGCAAACCTGCCCAGCACACACTGCAGGTCCAGGCCTGCAGCAGCCAACAGGACAACGTCATGTGCAAAGAGCAGAGATTAAATCCCCAAAACGAACCCTCTCTGGCCTTTGACTACACCTAGAGATTCTGTACTTAAAAACTATGAACAGAACCGGTGACAAAGGGCAGCCCTGCTGTAGGCCAACAGGCAATGGGAACAGATCTAACTTGGTGCCGGCAATGCAAACCAAGCTCCTGCTCTGACCATACAAGGACCGGACAGCCTTGGCATGGCATTTTGTACAGAATCAGCACCTATAGATACTAGCAGTGCTGCTTTTCTTAGAGGGCTGATAAACTGTATTTTTTGTGTTCAACAAAAACTTCCAAAGTACTTGGAAGATTGGAAATTATCACACTAAATTTGATTAACCTTTTGGTGAACATAGACTGATCAGCAGAACAAATCAAATCAATAAAAATGAACCGCATGAGCCCAAAACTCACTAAATATCAGAGACAATCCAGACTTCTCTTACCACTTCGGCGTGCATTAGCAACCACCTTTGCAGCAGATTTGCTCATGACGTGGACCACATAGAGAGGACAGTTAGCTGCATGGGCAATAGTGATGGCACGCTGCGTAGCCTCTGCCTCTACTTCCTCTGGGCGACACATCTCATGCCCCTCGGGACCTGTTATGCCAAGAGACAGCATACGCTTGGCACCCTGGGTGTCCATAAACACACACCGAGATCACAGTCAGGGAGTCAACTGCAAATCCACATACAATCTGAGAGACAGACAATGTTTGTATTTGAAGATATAATTCATACGAGTCACTTTCATGAGTCATTTCTGTCCCTAGGACTTTATATGGATAAATAAGCATTGAAATCGCTTCATAAATAAATTTTATTACTAAGAAAAGAGTACTACATACTATTTTTATTCCAAATTTAAGCGATAACATTTAAAATATTGATCACATTTTTTTGTGCTTTTCCTTTTTAATCAGGAAATTTTTTTTTTTATTTTTTCATTTTTCAGAGCAGTGGATGGATGCCGCAAGAGCCACCAGGAGCCAAAGGAGCCCAGGATGTGCCCACCAATAACCGGTGTAGAGTGTTGCCGGCCGGGCCAGCTCAGTCAATGGGGCTGGATTCTGAGATGGATCCAGTAAGCTCAGACCGTGGAGCATGGCGTATGCACCAGCATAGTGAGATTATTCACTAACCCTAACCCTAACCCCCCACCTCCCCCCCAGCATAGTGAGATTATTCACTAACCCTAACCCCTAACCCTAACAGAGTGTCTGTGCCTCCCTCTATAATTTATCTTGGAATAAAGCTCTCCAGCAATCTTTGTTACCAAACGACACATTTGGTTGTACATAATATGTTTTCTCAGTTTTGGATATTGAAATAAAGTCTTACAAAATGCATGTTTTGTTTATGCATAGAATTTATGTCAAATTCTTTAGCAGCAAGATGGAGTAGCACACTTTAAGCATATATATTATTATTCTATATGTGCTTTATGTCTGTGCTAGATTCCCGTTCCAGCCTTTTTCCTGTAATCTCCCAGATTCTGGCTCTCTGTCACCATCCTCTGGTGTTTACAGGAACACTAAAAGGGCTGAAAATGAGCGGAGACTGAGTTTGCAGCATAGCTAGAGTATTAAGCACATTTTAAAATCTACATCTAAAAAATGTAAAAAAAAAAATTTACATCTAAAATCTAAAAAAGAAGTCTGAGTTTTTAGCTTTTGCATTTACTTTAAAGTAATAATGCAGTACCTCGGGCATCTTGGGTCATCTCTAGTTGAAATTAAAACCCTGATTGAACTGATTGAACTGTTTTTTCATGTACACAGGGGAATAAAAGCAAGCATCAAGGTCCTTATACCTTTTAACATTCCCTTGAAACAATAACATTGTGTTCTGTGTTGTTTTCCCAGCACTTCTATCTTTACAAGTGCTGCGACTATTTGTAGTGCTGCATGTTTCAACCTTTTTTTGTTCTGCAAGAAAGCTCACCATATTGTTTTCAGCATGGTCTGCTGAAATGATGAAAGTGTTTCTGAATTTTCTCCTTCGCATGTGCTTCCTTCAGTTGATTTGTGTTTGCCTTTCTTGGCTGCCAAATTCACATCACTTAATGAAAGGCAAGTCATTAAAGGCAGTGGTGAAAAACATGTTGCCACTGCAGGGTAGATGTGTTACATGAAATGCTGTTACTCTCTATGATCTGGTGTAGTGCTTAAGTTGGTATTTCCCAGGAAAATGGTGCTTGTCTGATTGCGTTGTGCCAAATATGTGATGTAGGAGGGTTATGGTTTGGGGATGTTTTTCAGGAGCTGATCTTGGTTCTGTCCCTGTTCTTGATAAACTAGTGAAAATCTATACTTAAAAAGACATTAAATCTGAAACGTTGGCTCCATTCGTCTCCGAGCAGCTCTTCAATGCGACACTCTGATTTTGCACAATATTGACATGTTTGCTTCATAGTAGTCATGGGTCATTGTCGATTGAAATGACTCGGAGGACTCTGAAAAATAACAAATGTTTTTGTGGAAGAAAGGACTCTGAAAAGAACTAATCTTTTTTTGGTGACTCAGAAAAAGAACTGAAATTGTTGTGAATGAAAAGACTCGGGGTACTTGGAAAATATGTAATCTTTTCGTGAATGAAAGGACTCGGAGTACTCTAAAATAACTAATGGTTTTGTGGATGAAAGGACTCTGAAAATAACTAATCTTTTTTTGGTGAATGAAAGGACTCGGAGGACTTGAACAACAACTAATCTTTTCATAAATAAAAAGACTCAGAGTACTTGGAAAATATGTATTCTTTTCATGAATGAAAAGACTCAAAGGACTCAGAAAAAAAAACTAAAATTGTTGAGAATGAAAGGACTTGGAGGACTCGAAAAATAACTAATCTTTTTATGAACGAAAAGACTCGGGGTACTTGGAAAATATGTAATCTTTTCATGAATGAAAGGACTCGGAGTACTCTAAAATAACTAATGGTTTTGTGGATGAAAGGACTCTGAAAATAACTAATCTTTTTTTGGTGAATGAAAGGACTCGGAGGACTTGAACAACAACTAATCTTTTCATAAATAAAAAGACTCAGAGTACTTGGAAAATATGTATTCTTTTCGTGAATGAAAAGACTCAAAGGACTCAGAAAAAAAAATAAAATTGTTGAGAATGAAAGGACTTGGAGGACTTGAAAAATAATGAATCTTTTTATGAACGAAAAGACTCGGGGTACTTGGAAAATATGTAATCTTTTCGTGAATGAAAGGACTCGGAGGACTCTAAAATAACTAATGGTTTTGTAGATGAAAGTACTCTGAAAATAACTAATCTTTTTTTGGTGAATGAAAGGACTCTGAGGACTTGAACAACAACTAATCTTTTCATAAATAAAAAGACTCAGAGTACTTGGAAAATATGTATTCTTTTTGTGAATGAAAAGACTCAAAGGACTCAGAAAAAAAAACTAAAATTGTTGAGAATGAAAGGACTTGGAGGACTCAAAAAATAACGAATCTTTTTATGAACGAAAATTCTTGGGGTACTTGGAAAATATGTAATCTTTTCATGAATGAAAGGACTCGGAGTACTCTAAAATAACTAATGGTTCCCTTTCAGTCGGTCCCGGAGACGTTAGTCGGGATTAGACCGACTGAATGGGAGCGAATCACCTGTGGGAGCGACTGCCGAACATATCAACGGGCAATTAATTTGCAGGCGTAGGTGATTGACTAGCAATCAGCCGGGTATAAAGCCGGGCGTGCCTACGCCACCAGTATGCAATTTTCCTTCGGAGCTGACTGAGTGTGACTCTCTCTCCTAACTTTGACTCTACCAGCTTGCAAAGATTAGTAGGTTGCTTACCTTTGGCACATTGGTGTTGACCTCTGCTAAGTCCCAGAATTAGCACGCCACCACGCCGGCACCTCAGATCTTAGCAAGCAAGCCTGTCCAGTATGTTTCCGCCGTTTTCTCAGAATCCTGTCCATTTTTCACGACACGATGAGCAAACGTGCACTATTCCTGGCTGTTGTGGGCTTTCTCGTCGAGAAGACGGTCACGGGAGTTGCGCGATGTGTTTGGTTTCCAGCACACCGACGTGGCTCTCGTGAAGCGCGAGTGTTTGCATTGCAGCACTCTGCTGAGTCGCACGCGGAAGTTTTGGGTAGAGCGGCGTCAGGTGATTCCTCGCGTCATCCCCAAACACCGAGCGTGCTTCCCGTCTGGTCTGCGGGTGAATCGGACGGCGCTTCGGTGTCGCCCGGTACCTCGTATGATCCTGTAGACGATCTGCTCTCCCACGCAGCATCGGAAGGGGCGCGGCTTTCGGTTCTCCAGTTTAGCTGCCTCCTCCGGGATTGCAGCTGAGCTGGAGCCGGAGGCGTTCGCGGTGCTCTCACAGCCGCAGCCTCGATCAGCGGGAGGTGACTCCTACCCCCCGATTCGATGCTGTCGCGGCTGGAGAATTGGTGGCTAGGCAGGCGCCGGGACAGGTTCCCCGCATACCGCTAGTGCCTTTTCTCCCGAGAAGCACGAGGAGCTCATTAATTCTGGCAGGCTCCCCTGCCTGTCAGGGGATTGAGCTCCTCCCTCTTCACCACTCTGGTCAATGCAGCAGATACGGGCTACTCTTCGATTCCCCGAGTGGGCAGGTTGTTGCGGTGCTTACCCCGACAGCGCTGCTGCTTGACTGTTTCGTTTGGGTGTTCCCGCCAAAGCTGGGAGGTCTTCATCAGCCCTGATGATGAGAGCTTATTCAGCTGCGGGTAAATCTGCTGCATCATTGCATGCTATGGCGACCTTACAGGTCCTCTGTGACATGCACCGGGGTGGTGGTGACCAGCAGTCTCTCTGAGACTCGCTTTCAGCCGCTGATTTGTCGCCTTGTGCTTCAAGATCAGCCGTACTGAACATCGGTCACGCGATGTCCGCGCTTGTGGTCCAGGAACGCCATCTGTGGTTAGAGCAGGCTTCAATGCGTCCCGAGGACTGATTTCGGCCTCCGTACGCGCCTGTCTCCCCGGATGGCCTCTTTGGCGTCGCCGTGGAGATTTTCGTCAAAGGTCTCCACGATCAGGAGGCAGGCGGAGGGTCTGGGTATAGTTCCACGCCAGAAGCAGCGGGCGTTGCTTCTGTGCCGGAACCCTCTCCGCCTGTTCGCTGCCAAAGAGTACGTCTCCCGCCATGGTTTACTCCTTCGACCTCTGGTCTGGGGAAAACCCCTGCATGCGGATGACGGAGCCAACCTCGGAGGTTTTCGAAAGCAGACGAGGGTTTCTAGTGAAGCTCCCCTGAGGTTGGCAACTCGGGAGGATATGAGATTGTCTTTGGGTCCTGTCATCGACCCAGCTCCCCCAGGGGGGGGGGAGTCCACCACACACTCCTCGCTGCCGTCCTTCGGGACGGCAGCACCTATTGTGTCAAGATAGATCTCACTTCCTGCCCGAGAATAGTGGACTCGCATGCCCTCCGCTCTGGGGTTCCTCTTCCTCGGTCTCCGACGAAGATCCCAACTTGGGCGCGAGCTCCGCTGGCTATGGCAGAGAGCGCGGGGGCACTCCACCCCTGCCCTCATCTGACCATCTCCCAGGGTCCGTCCCTGGTGATTCCGCCCACAAGTCCGCCTCCGGGCGGCCCCGCCGTGGGGACCATCGGCACGTCCCGACCACACCCCCTGTCAGCTTACCTGGGAGCCTGGCGGAAGCTTCCCGGGGTCTCACAGTGGGTGGTCCGGACAATCCGGCAGGGCTACACGATTCAGTTCGTGTCCGCCCCCAGGTTTTGAGGTGTGTTTTACACTCCTGTTCCCCGAACAGGCGCCTCACTCCTGCGAGAGGAGATCGACGCCCTTTTGAGCAAAGGCGCGATCGAGCCGGTACCCCCAGCCGATATGGAACGTGGGTTTACAGCCCCTACTTCCTGGTCCCCAAGAAATCAGGCGGGCTGCGACCAATCTTGGATCTGAGATGGAACCCTTTCTAAGGTTCTGTTTCGAGGGCCATGCATACCAGTACAAGGTCCTACCCTTCGGTCTTGCCCTCTCCCCTCGCGCCTTCACGAAGGTCGCCAGGGCCGCGCTAGCCCCGCTCCGCCGGGCAGGCATTCGGATCCTGGACTACCTCGACGACCGGCTTCTCATAGCCTCGTCCAGGGACCAGTTGATCCGACACAAGGGCAAGGTGCTTTCGCACTTAAACCGTTGGGTCTGAAGGTCAACTGAGAAAAGAGCCGCCTCACTCCGGTGAGAGTCATCTCTTTCTTGGGTTGGAGCTGAACTCCGAGAGCATGCTGGCGCAACTATCGGTAGAACGCGCCAGGGCCTTGCTGACCGCTCTTTCCGCGGTGTCCTCCCGACCAGTGGCCAGACTGAAGTTATTTCAGAGGCTCCTGGGGCATATGGCAGCCGCAGCCCCAGTCATTCGACTCGGGCTCCTGCATATGCGGCCACTGCAGCTATGGCTTCTCTCGCGAGTTCCGAGTTGGGCATGGCGCCGGGGAGCTCTACGTCTGTCCACGACAGGCGCGCTCCCTTACCTGAAGGTCTGGAACTCGGAGTGCTCCTACGGTCCGGGGTGCCTCTTTCGAGTCCCCCCGATTGCATGGTGGTCACCACCGACGCCTCCAAGACCGGTTGGGGCGCTGTGTGCGGTTCCCACCGAGAGTCCGGTTCCTGGATCGGACGGCTTTCTCGCTGGCATTTCAACCGTCTCGAGCTAGTTGCAGTCACCCTAGCGCTGCGGCGCTTCGGCCCGCTCCTCCGGGGGCGGCACGTGCTGGTCAGGACCGACAGCACTGCGGTAGTAGCGTACATCAACCGCCAGGGCGGTGTGTGCTCCCGTGCTCTGCACTACCTCGCCCAGCGACTGCTCCTCTGGAGTCAGAGCAGACTTCTGTCGCTCAAAGCCTGTTACATCCCCGGCGGGTGCAACCAGATCGCGGATTCGCTGTCCAGGTTTCACCCCACGGCGGGAGAATGGCGGCTCCATCCTCGGGCTGTTCGCAGATATGGGATATCTTCGGCGAGGCCCAGGTAGACCTGTTGCCTCCCGGCAGAACACCCATTGCCGGCTTTTTACTCCCTGTCCCTGGCTCCTCTCGGGACAGATGCGCTGGCACACTGCTGGCCCCGGAACAAACGCTTATATGCGTTTTCCCCAGTGAGCCTTCTAGCACAGTTACTGTGCAAGGTCAGGGTGGACGAGCGAGAACTACTCCTGGTCGCGCCCTCTGGCCGATCCGAGTCTGGTTCCCAGACCTTCTGCGCTCGTGACAGCCCCCCCCTGGCCGATCCCTCTGAGTCCAGATCTCCGACTCAGGGGGGGGGATACAGGCACCCGCGGCCAGACCTCTGGGCCCTACACGTATGGCATATCTGTCCGCGGTGGACCCCGAGCCTCTACCACCCTCCGTGGTGAGAACTTTAGACCACGCATTAGCACCCTCTACGAGCGTGCTACGCTGGCAAGTGGGGTCGGTTCGTCGATTGATGTTCCTTCCGTCTGGAAGATCCTGGGACGTGCCCCATCA
Source organism: Danionella cerebrum (assembly GCA_007224835.1). Taxonomy (NCBI): domain Eukaryota; kingdom Metazoa; phylum Chordata; class Actinopteri; order Cypriniformes; family Danionidae; genus Danionella; species Danionella cerebrum. Next base: position 284,009 of record SRMA01027306.1, on the reverse strand, counting down.
GAACCGTGTTGACCTTCTCCAGGAGAGGTTCGATCGGGGGCTGTCCCCTTCGTCCCTTAAGGTCTACGCCACCGCTATTTCTGCCTTCCACCTTCGGGTTGAAGGGAAATCAGTGGGCAGCCACGAACTGACGGTGAGATTTCTCAAGGGAGCTAGGCGTCTTAGGCCGCCTAGACCCCCCTCTATTCCCTCTTGGGACCTCTCCGTCGCCCTGTCTGGGCTGCGGAAGTCTCCTTTGAGCCCTTGCACTCTGCGGAGCTGCGTGTCCTCTCATTGAGGACCGCAGTCCTGCTTGCTTGGCCTCAATTAAGAGGGTGGGAGATCTCCAGGCACTGTCCGCCGACGAATCCTGCCTGGAATTCGACCCTGGCCCTCCTGGTTACCACCAGGCCCAGGCCCGGATTCATCCCCAAGGTCCCTTCTGTCCCCTTCTGGGACCAGGGACCCTGCAAGCTCTGCCCCGGGAGGAGGCAGATCCAGCCCAGGGTTCGTTATGTCCATAGAGCCCTTCGGGTCTACCTGGACAGAACCCGGGAGCTTTGTTGCTCTCAGCAGTTCTTCATTTGTTTCGGAGGCCAGCGTAAGGGTTCCGTGGTCTCCAAGCAACGGCTTGCCCACTGGTAGTGGAAGCTATTCGCCTTGCTTATGAGGCGTGTGAGGTTCCCTGCCCTCTCCATCTGAGGGCCCACCCCACTCGCGGCTTTGCTGCTTCGTGGGCTTTGGCTAAAGGGGCCTCACTCACCGACTTATGTAGAGCTGCGGGCTGGTCTACACCCAATACTTTTGTCAGGTTCTACAACCTCGACGTAGGCACCGTTCCCTCTGCGGTCCTGTGTGGTGGCAGTCACCCTTAGGGGACGGTGGGGGTGTACGCTTGCAGTACTCTCCTCATCATCGGAGAAGTACATTCCTTAAGAGCTCCCCCCTTTCGGGCGGCTCTCTCATCCTCCCCCCTCCAGCATCTGACTGAAGCGGAGCAGTCAGCGTTGCTAGGTTCTGTAGTGGAGGCTTTGCCTCGGCCTGGCCCCTGCAGAACTAGGGTCCAGATCTGGGAGTCCCTTTTTTGGTGCTCCCTTTCTATGTCTCTCTTACAGCTCCCCCTTCAGGTGGCTAGTATGAACCCGTTCCGTTACTCCCCTTGCTTTGGCGCGTAACGATGACTTCCGTCTCTGCCGATTTTCTCTTGCAGAACGATGACCCGCTGGTAGCCCTTCGGGCCTCGACGCGATCTCCGCCACTCCTCCCTGCGGGTCGAGGGGTGCCTCCTTCTGGTCGTCAGCATCAACCAAGTACAGCAGAGCTCTCAGTGTTGGACGACTTCCCCGTCAATGAGTATTCCGGGCAGGGGCAGAAGGAGTTCCCATTCAGGTACTACGGCCTTACTAACCCCTCTCTTGTGTTTAGTGCCGGCCTGTCTGGACGGACTTCGGGCATGGCCCTTTAAAGAGGCTCCCATTCAGTCGGTCTAATCCCGACTAGCGTCTCCGGGACCGACTGAAAGGGAACGTCTAGGTTACTTGCGTAACCCCACGTTCCCTGAATAGGGAACGGAGACGTTACCCTTCGTCATGCCCTTGAAGTCATGGATCTGAGGTCGCTGGGAGGTAAGTAGGTCCAGCTCCTCGGAAAATTCCATACTGGTGGCGTAGGCACGCCCGGCTTTATACCCGGCTGATTGCTAGTCAATCACCTACGCCTGCAAATTAATTGCCCGTTGATATGTTCGGCAGTCGCTCCCACAGGTGATTCGCTCCCATTCAGTCGGTCTAATCCCGACTAACGTCTCCGTTCCCTATTCAGGGAACGTGGGGTTACGCAAGTAACCTAGACGTTTTGTAGATGAAAGGACTCTGAAAATAACTAATCTTTTTTTGGTGAATGAAAGGACTCAGAGGACTTGAACAACAACTAATCTTCTCATAAATGAAAAGACTCAGAGTACTTGGAAAATATGTATTCTTTTTGTGAATGAAAGGACTTGTCGGATTTAAAAAGAACTGATCTTTTTATGAACGAAAAGACTCAGAATACTTGGAAAATATGTATTCTTTTTGTGAACGAAAGCACTCAGAAACAGAAAACAAATTTTTTGAGTTTCCATCTCATGCTCTATTGGTTAACGTTAGGTAGTGGTCACATGACGGACGAGCAAAATTAAATCAATTCTCATTAGGCCTGGACTTCACCTGTTAACATCAGAGAGAGAGGTAACATCGAATAAAGGAGACCTTAACCTAAAGACTCAGAGCCAAAGACACAGGTTAGCATAAATAATACTTCTAAGATTAAAGTTTTGTCTTATTTGTGTGTGTTGTGATTCACGTTTGCCTATATAGCAAACATTTTATTGGTATTTTACTAAAATGAACAAAATGACTTGAAAAAAGATTAATTAATTTTACTGAACGAGACTCAAAGATCCGAGTCGACTTAAATAATAAATCCACACACTAATATTTTTTAAATTATTCAGAGTGATGCACAGTATTTGATGAAATGCACAATTTGATATTTTTGTTTTGAACACAATTGTAAAGTTTAAAAAAATCCTCCTCTTTTCATATAGTATAAAGGCATAAAGGTTGCTCTTGTGCAACAGGAGTTGTTTGGCCAGTGCTTCATCAGCGTTTTGTAATGATTTACAAAAACCCTATAAGTCTTGTGTACCTTAAACTATGTAGAACTTTAACTTTTAACTTTTTTTTTTACTTATACAAGCTTGAAGGGCTTGCACAACTGTTTTTTAGACATCCATCCTTCAATTCTCCCATCTATTCCATTATAGAATCCTTAATTTTAGCAATACAAAATTTATCAAACATGTGAAATTGATTTACATAGACAGAGAAAAATCTATATTTTTTTCTCACCTCTGCAATAAGGTCTCCATTCTCTGCATGGACTTGAGCAATTGCTCCGATCTGTTTACATTGGGAAAACACGGCGAAGAGTTCATTATCCCGCAGCATGAAGACATCTTTGTACGCCATGAACATCTTAAAAGAAGTGACTCCTTTTTCTGAAACAAGAGTCTCCATTTCTTTTTTGACCTAGAGATAGTTATAGAAAGTTTAGAGACATGCATGATTCATCATGGAAAAAATAAACGAAAAGTCTCTGAATTTCACACACACATCAGAACTGCCGAAAATCTACGCTCAAAATGAGTGTTGAACAATGGCTCTTGAGCGCCATTATAAAATATGGTGCGCTAGCAGTTTGTCGTATGCCAATGTAACTCGCCACACATGTGTACGGTACCTAGACTTAAAAACAATGAAAATAGGTCGTGTTTCCAAACTCGACAGGAAGTCGATTATTTCGCGAAAACCTCTAAACAAACAACACTTTTGCTCATGTGCATCATACTTTGATGAACTTCTCCTAGAAATGTTATCTGTTTATCTCGAAACACCATATGGGATGTTAAATTGGCTTTTTAGATTTAGTTAAATTTTGAGCGCACAGCGACTGTTGAAATACGAAATTATATTTAAGTAGCTATGCTTTTGACATACAATGTCTGATTAAGGTCAAATTTTCCACATGTTCCAATACTATGCCTGAATACGAATGGCAACCTTTAGTTTTGATTAAGGTGTCATCTGGTGGCCGCAGGAAATATAGCATTAAACATTGGGGAGGTGCTTCTTTCACAAATTTTGATATTTGTGATAAGAATATTGTCGGATACTTTAATAGAACATTATTCATTCTCATTCATAGCACCACCTAGTGATCTGGCATTTTACTTTGTGGTTTTTGTTATTTTGTTTGCCCATTTTGTCTGGAAATGTTAACAGGTGCAAAAACTGACCACTGAAAGGCTAAAGGGGTTAAGGTGCGAGAGCCCTCTGATCACTGCTTGCAGCTTATTTTTATAAATTTTGCTCAATTAAAAAGTTTATAAAAGAACACCAGAAAGGTGCTTTCCTCAACATTAGACATTGGTCATTCTGCAAAATGTTTTTTTTTTTTTTTAAAAAAGACATTGGCAACAGTTTGTTCCAAATACAAAAGTGAATTGTACGTTGTTTTATTTTGAATGTCATGTTTATGTCACTTTGGACGTGTGTCAGTTTAAAGCTTATAAACAAAACTAAACAAAACAACTTTTAATTAGATTTTTGCTTTAATTGTTTGTTTCACTTTATGCAAGCCTTAAGGGAAATCATATTTGCTGATATTTACAAAATAACTTTCAAATATATGTTCGCATCATTACTTTCTAATGCATGGAAGTTATTTAATGACTTGATGCTCTCCTGCTTGTTGGTATTCTTTGATACATGAGATAAAGAAAAAGAGCAGGGCATACTGTGTCGTCCCACCAGGTGACAGCCATATGAAGCGAATAATCGCAGCAGACTTTGGGGTCAGCCGTTCGTCTCCATTGCCCATAAGCTTCCAGCAGTGAACACCCCCTTTTTGGGATGACAAAGTCCAGGATCATGGTTGTTCCTCCTGCCACAGCTGCCTGGGATACAAGTTGACATCAGCATGCCTTTCCAGAATTTGTTATTAATTAACTTTGAAACTTGAGTTAATCCTGCAGAGTTTTCTATTTATTCAAGCATGTCTGGTTTCACAAAAAACTCCTCTTTTACAAGTCAAATCAACAGACCTGCTCTTGTAAAAGAATGTATAGATCTCAAAGTTAACGCTTAAGTCTGGTGCCATTTTACTACTTTACAATTTACTTTAATAAAGTACCTTTAAAACTTTTTTTGTGGCAATGTTTGATATGTTTTTTTTAGTACAACCCCAGTTTCTTTTATTAACAAATATTATTTCATTATATTGCACTACAAGTTATTGCAGTTTTTATATTTTATAACAAAATCAAAGTGTTGAGACAAAAAAAACATAAATATCCCACAAAAAAGGTAAAAAAAATTTGGAATATTTTTCACATTAAAAAAAAGTGTACACTTTACCAAGCACTTTTTGTTCCTTTGTGCTTTTTTTTGTGCCAGAACTTTGAAAAGTACAAGTCGTATCACAGGTCTCATACTTCCAAAGGTTATCCCTTTGTTTCACCACTAGATGGCACTAATGCACTGATTTGGTGTTTAAAACGGAGCTGAAAGACGATCGCACATTTCTCACATTGTAATTTAAATTACCTTGCAAATGAGGCGCTATAACTCTTGTTATTTAAAACCAAAAATATCAAAACAAAAAACCTTTTTGAAACCTACACATTTGAGATAAATTAAACAATCGGCTGGTCACGTCATTCCCACTGCCAGTGTGATTGGCACATGCACTGGTGCCTCAAGAAACTTCTTAGAGTTAGCATAGAAAACAAACAACATGTAAATACATTAAATGAATCCTCTTAAATGAATCATTAGATAAACCTGTAGTTAAAACCTGTTCATTAGAATGTTGTCGTCTTAAGTGGGGATTTCCCCTAAGACTATAATTGGGGTGCACTCATTTTTGAAACTTTAGGAAAATCAACTTTTTTGTTTGTGCAAATTAACAACTATTGTTTGCAATCAATGGCCCACATTTCTGGGAGTATTTTATGGTGTATTATCTCATTCTGGAATCTGAAATATAGATACTGGAAGAATGACAAATGAAGTGGAGTGACGGTAACAAAATGTTAATGATCAATATTATCAGAACAACGAAGTTATCACTTGTGATCTGCAACAGGAAACAGTGCGGTTAAAGATGAGGAAGTGTATTGATCCCCTGTTTAAAAGTGGGTGTAGAGAATCTACTATGGATGTATGAATATTAAACATATGCCATCGTTTGTATGTACAGTACCTTGGTACCAGAATGAAAGTCATCCACAGCTGTGGTGCCCATGAATGACAGTTCCATATGTGTGTGAGTGTCGATTCCACCTGGCAGCACGAGTCTGTCACTGGCATCTATAACCCGTGTGCCAGCTGCCACCTGCAGATCTGAGCCAACTCCAACAATGATGCCATCTTCAATATAGACATCTGCCATCACAGAGACGTCTTCGTTCACCACCTTCCCTCCTTTAATCAGAATCCGCCTAGGAGTTGTCATATTTACTCTCAAGGAACTCAGGAGTTCACAGATTCATAAAAAGCACCTGTGTGCCTTTTTGTTATGTCTTTTAACCTGGAAATGAACACAAGGGCAATCTATCGGATTTCAGAGCTATGTTAGAAGGGCAACCTGCTGTCTGTGAAACTATCTCTCTCTCTCCTTCTTCTCTCTCTCTCTTTCTCTCTCTCTCTCTCTTTCTCTCTCTCTCTCCCTCTTTCACACACAAACTAACACACACAAACACACACACGCCATTGCATAACCTGTTTTAGCATGTCACTGGTATGTTGGGTGTGATTTAAAGATATTTTCCCATCTACTCTTCAGATTCTACCCATACTTCTGAGATGGTACATTTTTTCATTTTCTCTGTAGAAATGTGTAGAAAGTTCAGACTGAAGCTGACAAACTTGTTAGAACCCCATCATCAAAAGAAAGTGTTGGATTGAACTGATTTGTTTGTTGAAAACAAATGGTGATAGTCAAAAAAGTTTTTTTTTTTTACAATTTTTTACATTTAAAAAAAATATTTGGGAAAGCTTGTTATATAAACACTTTAAATGGTAGGACATATTTTCCCCAAGATATTTACATCCCAGTTTATAGTGACACACAATAAGAGCTTTTCTTTTTCTTTGTACAGTAATTACATCTATCTACTAAGCTAACACACACACACACACGCACACACACACACACACACGCGCGCACACACGCATGCGCACACACACATATTTAAATAGTTGATAGTTGATTTTTAATATAATTCTTGTATTTAAATATATTAAACTAAATAGTAGAAAAGAGCTTTAATATTATTGTAATTTTTGTTGTTATGTAATTAATGTAAATTTAGAATGTCCATTTTGTAAATTTGGATTTATACTTTTTTTTTTATTACTTGTATTTTGTCTTGTGAATTTGTTGCACTGTAGTGCCTGTGCACAAAAACACATTCCTCGTATGTGCAAACATACCTGGCAATAAAGCTCATTCTGATATTAATATAATTTATATTATGTATATGTTAAACACATATTTAAATATTTGAAACGTTTAATATTTTTCCCATATATTAAAATGGATTTTGAATATATTTGTTCAAAATGTACATTTGTTCTTCCATATGGAAAGAAAGGTTTTTATTTTATAAAACTCAAAAAAGACACTGAAATTAGTAAATTGGATTCGATTGTTTTGATAAAACTTAAAAAGTTTTAAACAAAGAAACAAAAAGTGAGCACATATCATGAGTTTTATAAGATGAGTTTACTACAAATTACCAAAAAGAGTGTGTTTGGGGTAATGACAAAACTTCCTTTGACAGACAAAAAAATGGCTGGTGTAGCACGGACGGGGTTTTTTTCAGAGCACACATGCTGCATCCCTTTTCAAATCATGTATTTGTTTGACATCATTAATTCACAAACATTCATTAATTATACAGAAGGTATAACGCTCATTCATATAAATAATTTTGGTTAAAACTGGGCAAATGTAACAGTTATGCGAAATTTGTCTATTTCCGGTAGAATTGCCGAATGGCCACATGGAGGTGCTGCCCATCAAGGTAAGACTTGAAGCTATTTCATTACGAACAATGTTTCTATCACCGTTTAAATGCATTATAGCCAACAATAAATTATTAATTACGGTACATTGTCTACCCAAAATTAGTAAACCGGGATAAAAACTTGCCTGTGATATTATTTAAAGCCCGGAACTCTCACTGATGGAGAGAGAGATATCACGTGATGAGCTGTTCTCTGTTTGCACTTAAGTTGCGATTGTGACACTCAGTTTGATTCCCATAAACGAAATGTATACAATGGTAAACAAAAATGTTTCTGTTTTATTGTTTAGGGCATTGTTGCTTCACTAGTTAATTTCTAACATTGTTTTAGTCAACAGTAATTTTAGGAAGTGTATGATAAATGACTGTAGTGATTTATTTTGTTGTTGAGATATTTTTATTGTTGTTGTTGAAGTGCATGAGTCTCCCCATAGCTTTGAATTCCACATGAGTCGGTACAGAAAATGCCTTTTGACGGTCACAGCATCTTGCGCAGCTTACTTTGTCTTTGCTGCATTAAAAAATAGAAAACTGACATGCACGAGAGACACCAAGATGCATGTGCTGGAAAGATAAGCAAGCCTTTAGGGCTTATAAGTACCTAACCTCTCTCTGTCTCTGTCTTTATCTTTATTTTTCCCTCTCACTCATTTTCTTTCTCGCACACTCATACACGGGCTGAATAATTCTGCATGCCTTAAGAGGATTTACAGGGTGATTTGAAGTGTAATCAGAGTATGAAATATTAAGAAAAGCCAGGGCATCTACACTACGCCTCTGCAGACAAGGATAAGAATTTACTTTTACACTCCAGAGAGTCCAGAAGAGTTCACAAAATGTTGTTTGTGTTTCTAAAAAGCGATCGTACGTTTCCATACATGACTGAAGCCTCAGCTGCTCAAATAAATATTGTTGGGAAATATTGTTTTGTGTTGTGTTCGCTTCTCGTGTCTTGGCCCCTCCACTGATTTATCACCTTTTTTCAAAGCTCCAGAAACCCTTTTGAATCATTTCATGTGACTCCACGGATTATTCGTTTGAACGATTTCCATCTCAGCTGAAATGTCTTCATTTTAATTACAAAGAAATAAGTTACCTGCGTTCTGAATCTCTCAATATCTGAATGAGGACACATCTTGCTTTGTAGAATTTCATTTATTTGTGTTTACGGTGGCAATCAAATCACTGGTGATCTATTACTTTTTGTTTTCCAGTTTTGGAAGTTAAATATTGTTGTTCAGTTAACTCTTAGAAGTCCACACTTCTTTAAAACAGCGTTTTTGCAGCAATTTGTCATATATTTTTTTAAGGACAAGCCTAGTTTCTTTTTTTTTTTTTACAAATATGTTTTTATTACATAACACAATAATTCCACAACAATCCTGAAATTTTATAAAAAATACAGTATATATATATATATATATATATATATATATATATATATATATATATATATATATATATATATATATATATATATATATATATATTAAAATTGGTCATTTTTCTAACTGCAAAAATGTTTTTTTTATGTTTTCTGTTCACAAAATAAAAATAAATGAATAACCCCAAAGCAAAGACAAGGTCAAAACTCAGAAAAAAATTATAAAGTAACAGGCAAACCTTTCCTAAACGTTATAAATTGTTCCAAGCTCTTTTTGTTCTTTTGTGCTTTGTTTTGTGCTTTATTTTTCTTTTGTGCAAGACCTGTGCCATATCACAGATCTTGTACTTCCACTGTTATCCCTTCTTTTAACCACTAGATGGCACTAATTTGGGGTCTGTAAAATGAACTTGAAAGACGATTGCGCATTTTAATCGTGCAGTTGTTGGCAAGCCATCGATAGGGGCGAACTGGGTTCAACCAATATCTTCAGACCGGCTGAAGTAACCCAACAGCATTTTAAATAAACATTTATTTAAAACATATTAATATTATTATAAAACATCAAAAACAAAACAAAGTGAATCGATGATTTCTGCTTCTAACTGCTCCATTGTGGAATATATAGCTTTCTCATTAGGTACCTGCTTGATGAAACTACGTCATATTTGGGCCTAACTGGAAACAAGTGGTTTAAAAAACATGACTCTGAAACAGTAATGTTCAATGCAGAAGATTTTACAAAATAATTTATACTAGTTCAACAACACATTGTGTGGTGTAAACGGTCAAATTTTATAGTTCTTGTTGTGCCAGTGTAGGTGGCACGGACACTCTGGAATATACAGTGGCATGCGAAAGTTAAGCACCCCAGTAAATGTTCAAAATTATTTAAATAAAATAAGTCATGTGCATAAATGTAGGCACCCTTGTCATTTTATTGATTCAATACTAATTATGGCCCTAATTATTAGAACTAAATATTTATTTGGTATCCTCAGTGACCCTTGACCTGCATACACGGGTGAATCCAATGATGAATAAGTATTTAAAAAGAGGCCAGTTGTTATGGTTTCTCCTCTTTGCATCTTCTCTAAACAGTGGAAACATGGGAGCCTCAAAACAACTCTCAGATGAGCTGAAAACAATGATTGTTGATCATCACGGTTTTAGGAAAGGATACAGAAAGCTCTCAGTTTCAACTGTGAGGAACATTGTGTGGATCTGGAAGACCACAAGCACAGTTCTGGTTAAGGCCTGAAGTGGCAGACCAAAAAAAGTCTCAGATAAACAGAGAGGCGCAAGATTGTGAGAACAGTCACAGACAACCCACAGACCAGCTCGAAAGACCAACAACCTCATCTTGCTGCAGATGGCATAACTGTGCAGCGTTCAATTATTCAGATGCTGCATGGAAGAGTGATGCGTGAAAAGCCTTTTCTCTGAACATGCCACATAAGTTGTCGCTTGTGGTCTGCTAGAGCACATTAGGACAAGGCAGTTTCATTCTGGAATAAGGTGCTGTGGACTGATGAGCCTAAAATAGAGTTATTTGAGGTGGTAAAACAACCAAGAAAATAAGAAAAACACTTGGTACCTTCAGTAACCATCATGCTGTGGGGCTGTGTTACCAGTGCAGGGACTGGGAATCTTGTTAAAGTAGATGGTTGCATGGATTCGGCTCAATATCAGCAGATTTGGGGCAAAGTTGAAGAACGTTTTAGAATGGTCATCTCAGGCCTGAATATTATTGAACATGTGTAGTGTGAGGCCTAGTGGCGTAACGGATAAGGCGTCTGATTTTGGATCAGAAGATTAAAGGTTCGAGTCCTACCAGGGTCGTAATATCTTTCTGTGATGGGCTGGCGACCTGTCCAGGGTGTACCCTCGCCTCTCGCCCAATGTGTGCTGGAGATAGCCACCGGTAGACCCCCGTGACCCCGAAAGGGAATAAGCGGGTTTGAATATGTGGTGTGATTAAAATCAGGCTGTTCATGCTCTGAAACCATTTTGTAAAGAAGAACAGTCCAAAAAAAAGTCTGACTCTAACTAAAAGCTATAGAAAGTGTTTAGAGGCTGTTATTTCCCCAAATTGGAGGATTAACAAATTAGTGAGTTCATTTTTTTCTTTCGTGGAGCCTAAATGTATGCACCTTTTCCATAAAGCACATAGACTTTATTTCACTTCTCAAATCTCACTGTGTTTGTCCCCTATATGATATGTTTAAGAGGCATTTCGTATCACTACATACGTGATGCATTACGTTTTAAAAACTCTTGCTCTAACAAAACACTCCCAAGACTGGAAAAGGCCCAGGTTTATAACAGTTAAAGTGTAATATCGCTCTGACTTTGCAAAACAAACCAGAGCCATTGTTGGTTGACCAGTGATGTGCAGAACACTTGTGTAGACTTGTGTAGATACTGCTGTTCTAAACAATACACCATCACGCTCTGCCTGATTATGAGCTTAAGGATTCCGTCATGGAAGAACTGCATTTTTTAGGGTTGTGCACGAATGCCAGCAGATGGCAATATTTGTCTGTAGATGTAAAGCTTCTTGTAAAGCAATGATTTAATCTCTAACAGAAAGAAATTTCATTTGGGATCAGTTTTGTTTTGAACAACGTTGTTATATTTATCCATTACATGTACCAATGAAACAATTCTAATATACTGTGCCAAAAATTATACGTCGATGTGCTGCAATGTAACAATTTGCAGATGTTTCATTGCTTTTTATTTTACTTTACGGACATTTATACTGAGCAAGTAACAAACCACGGCACTCTGTGTGTATTTGTGCCGCCGTATGTTGATAGTGGCAGGGTTGGAGTGTTTCATGTCAAGCCCCAATGCAGAGCCTGCACGAACAGAAAGCTCCCAACAATGGGAGGCGTAAAATGTGAAGGGGAACAATTAAATTACGCCTTGCATGAAGTTTGCTTTTCATTTTGTGAGGCAAATTTAGTGACATGCTTAATCATTATGCTGTCGAACACGATTTGCAAAAATATTCAAGAGCTTTGCTTGCCTCACTGCCCTTTCTGTATTGAAAAATAATGGGGCTCTATCCAATTAAAAACTGCATTTAAATCAAGAAAGTGTTACATGCTCTTTAACTGTATCTCTCTCTGCTGAAGCTTGCAGATGCACAAGAAGCAGACGAGAATTTTATGTCGTATTTCGCCGATTTCTGATTTGGATTTGCTATGGGTGTTCAGATATTTTAGCTGGTTGAGTTTGAATGTCTGCGATGGACTGGCAACCTGTCCAGGGTGTACCCCCGCCTCTCGCCCAATGTGCGTTGGAGATAGGCACTGGCAGACCCCCGTGACCCCATAAGGGGATCAAGCGGGTTGGAAAATGAATGAATGAATGAATGAGTTTGAATGTAGATTATTTAAAAAAAAAATAGTCTTTAGCTGTTTCCCCATAATATCAGCCAATTGAATGTCATTTAAGAGGATACAGCAGTTCTGGGATAAATGACACAATGTCTTTAGCAACAGTATAACTAGGGACCAAATGTGTGCTGTGGCCAACCGCAGGCAGAATTGAGTCCTGCCAACTTCTGTGTTTCTTCAAGTACTTTAAGATTCTTTAAACTTTTTTTTTTTTTTGTTAATAATGAGATTTTTTTTGCAAGTATACTGAAGCTGCCTCCTTTAGGAATAGAATACAAAAGACCCAGTTTTAAGTAGTTCTTGCATATACCATTATGAATTTTTTTTAAATAAAAGTATACTGTGAAAAACAACATTCATAAATTACACAAAGCATGGGAGGTAAATACGTTTGGGTATTTTTTATCTCCGTTTTGGGGCTCAAAATATCTGCAGGCACCGATGCATGTGCTAATCACAGCGGCTGTTTGGAATTAAGTAGGGATGATGTGGATGTACCTATATAATCTGTAATGTGTGGGTTTCAAATCATAATCTGCAACATAATTCAAATTTTGTTTTAGATCATCTAGTGGTGAAGGGATAACCCTTGGAAGTACAAGACCTGTGATATGGTTGTGTTTTCAAAATTTTAACACAAAAAGTGCTTGGAATAGTGAATATAGTTTGAAGAGGTTTGTCTGTTTTTTTTTGTATACAATAAAAAAAATGTCTGCTTTTTGGGGGGTATCTGTGAATTTAATTTTCTCAACACTTTTGATTTTTGTTATAAAATGTAAAAACCGTTCATGCTCAATTTTTGCACTTTTTTTAAGTAAATGGCAACACTTAATGACTTAATTGTATTTTTGTACTATTAAAGGATTGTTGTGGAATTATTGTGTAATGTGCTGAAAAATTGTACCTAAAAAAATCAACCACTGCAACCACAAAAACTGTTTTAATGTAATTTTTGTTTAGAACAAATTGGAGTACAAAACACACAAAACTGTCCATGCTCTGTTGTTTTCTTCGATTCTTGCGCTTGGTTTCCCCTATATTCATTTCACTTTGAAAAAACCTGAAATGTGCTACAAATAAACTTGCGTGCCTTATTATTAGTGATACAAGCTTTTGTTTACAGCACAAATCTCTATACAGAAACAAAAGACAAACAAAACTAAACGATTACCTGGAAACAAAGTCATTAAATAGATTATTAAATTACTCAGCCGAGCAAATATAATCTGAATAGAGTTTATTAAACTCTAGGGATTTTACCGCGAATGCAGATTTGGCCTGTTTTGTTTCATCAAGAATCTAATACGATGCACATCATCCAACAAAGGATGCAAGACAGCGGTATATTGTAATACAGTGTGACAATGAAATATCTCTATAATATTTTACAATAATAGAAATCACCAAGAACTCGCAACAAAACATTTATTTCACCAGAGAACAATCTAGATTTGCATTGAGTAGTCTCATGTCAAAGGCCTTAAAAATATTTTTTTTTTATAGAAAATTAAATTCTTTCATTTATAGTAGCTTCTAAAAGAGTAAACGTACTTGCTTTGCTTATATTTTGATCCGAATCAGGTAATCTAATTAACATTCGAAAAATGAAAGTGTTTTTACTCTAGCAATATCCTTTTACACGCTTTAATGTGTATTTATTGTATGAATGATCTTTATGCACCTTAACCCTTAGAAGTACCCTTTCTACTTTACACTTTGCTCTAATAAATTACTTTAAACAGATTTGTGTGTATCTTTTTGTTAGTACAACCACAGCTCTTTTTATATATATATATATATTTTGCATTACATTAACTTCCACAACAATCCTGAAATTGTGCTAAAAATTCTTAAATCTTGTTACTTTTTTAACTTTTTTTTACTGCAAAAAAGAGAGCAAACAGTTTTTACGTTTTAAAACATTTTTTTGTTTTACTTTCACATGTATACTGTTGACTTGTTGCATTTACCTAATTATTTAAAAAGTAATTATCACTCCAAATAAGTTTAATACAATGAATATGACAAATAGTTTTTACTTAAGTTGATCAATTTCATCAGAAGTAGAAAAAAACTACCTAAACTTTTTACACTGTTTCAAGCACTTTTTGTGCTTTTTTGTTCCAGAACTTTGAAAGACACATGCCAAAACACAGGTCTTTTACTTCCAAGGGATATTCCTTCTTTTTACCACTAGATGGCCCTGATCTGGGGTCTGTAAAATGAAACTGAAAGATGATCATGCATTTTTTTTCTCATTTTAATTTTATCTCATGTTTTTGCTCGTGGGTTCACAATTTAATAGATTCATATCTACCACAAGTCCCAATTTACTAGCCGTCAATAGTATAAAATGTTTAAAAAATAATTACCAATCCTCAGTTAATCAGAGCATGTTTCTAAAATGTGAACGTATCCTCTTTCAGTATTTAAATCCCACATGCACAATGATATCGACTCAAACAGTTGCAGTACGCTCTGTAAACCTTCAGAATCTCTCGTTCCTCATCGAGTGTAATTAAAAGATTTGCAAACCCACATCATCCGTTGATGACACAAACACACACATACTGCGTCCCCAGCTGAAGCACATTCCACAAATCATTTACTGCTGCAATCTGATGTTTATTTCCACTGAACAAATCTACTTACCACTGCAGCCATTAATTGATATTAAATGCTGCTCTTATAATTGAAGTTGGAGAAATCCAAGAACAAAAGCATCTCGATCACTAATGCACACGTTGATTCCTGTTTGGTGAACTGCAGAGCGGCTAGATGGCATCCTTGAGCTCTAGCAAGCTCCTGCTCTCTTTATTTCTCATTTAAATGCCAAGTTCAACAACGCTCTACGTTTTACTCACAAAGGCAGATATTTGTCAAACCCTTTGACATCTTTGATTGCGGATGCATTTCGGAAATACTGTGTTAGAAAAGCAGACAAAGACTGGGACTCAATGGTCTTGTGAAATCAAAGAGTGGAGCAGTAACATCCTGTTTAGAACAGAAAGGCTGATATTTTGCTCTTATCACTCCGGAATCAAAGAGGACATTTTCTCTCTCTCTCTCTCTCGCTCTCTCTCTCTCTCAAGTTCTTCGTGATGTTAATATTCTCCTTTCACAGGAGGTAAAACATGAACGGGGCCAGCTCTCCCTCAAATGTCACTGAGTGCTGGAAAAATGATAAAAGCAGAGAGAGCTACTTACAAGATCATCGTTGTTAGTTCTCATTTCTATTTGAGAAGTAAACATCCTCAGATTGAATGAGACCTGAACAAGAAAAGCATCCACAAATTGGAATTTGGGAAACGGGCATCCAAAAGTTTGTTGAACAAACAGTTTTATAAATGTTCTGATTTGGTTTGGTTTTGCAGCTGAACAATGATCGTTGCTTGGGGTTCAATGTGTCTTTCACAGTTTTGGATGCTTCCAAATTCTGTAAGAATTTGAATTCGAAAGAAAATGAGAATGTCAGGATACATTTAACAGCTATTGTTAGTCATTCTTAATCACATTTTAATTGTTTGATAAATGTTCCGTTATTGTGTTATTTATTTATTTATTTTGCGACTTCTGTTCAGTTGTAAATTCATACAATAATTTTATTGAAAGGTTTTAGCAATCTACTCTATCCAATGGCTTTGAGAAATAGAGGGATGTGTTTTATGTTTTTTTCCCTTTTGTCACTTGAGGAATTTTGATGACAGCAGCTAATAGAAACATAGCAATAGAAATGCATTTTAATATTGATTAGGAATTATGTTACCAAAATATATTGATATTGGAAAATGTATTGTTTTGAACAATCCTGAAATTGCACTAAAATACAGTGCTGAGTAATAAATTGTGAAAGTGTCAAATCAAACAAAATAAAAATTCACAAATACCCTCAAAACACAAAGAAAAGATCGAACTAATATGAAAATTGTATAAAAAAACTGCACAAAGAATGTTTATTCAAATTATTTTCTGCTGTATTTTGATAATCCCGATATGAGCTCTCTTTAGTGGTTATTTAAAAAAAAAAAACCATTTCAACTTCTGAAACTTTATTGCAGCCTTTATTAATTTATTTTTATCACATATTTTATGTCAAATAACACTTTTAGGATTCTAATTCTTGTTTTTTTGTGGGAGGGGAAAAGATAAGACAGAGGCTTTCTAAACATTTTTTTTGCTCTCTAGGTTGAAAATGGCCTCTAAGCAAACGTTTTCTGTCTGTGAGATTTTGTCACAGGTTTTCGACAGAGAAAGTCACACAGTGGGGAAAATGGCTGAGACTGAGGATAAACTTGAGGAGGACCCTGGTTAAGAGGCATTATCCTCCTCAGATGAGACGCCTGGACATCATTTTGTCTACTAACCACCAGCAGACATATTACCTACCAAAAATGGAAAATTAATATGGTCCAGCTCGCCACTTGAACGACAGGGTAGATTTAGTGCTGAATTTAATTCTTAGAATTAGAATAAAAATGATTCCAGGGCCCACCAGATATGCTGTCAGTCATCAAATCAGCATTTCAACTTTCCATTACACCATCATTTGAAAATTATATACTTGAAATGACAAACTTCAGGTTGACCTCAAATATAATTATGTTCCAGTCTTAGCTAAAATAAATCGTATTATTTCCGTGTGTTATAAATAAGAGAAATATACAAAGTATAACAGTAATAAAACAACAAAAATGTATATACTTTTCCAATTTTTGCTGAAGCAAAAATGAGTCCACAGTTATGCAGCAGGTAATCTGTATGTATAAAGGGCGGGGGTGGGGGTAGTGAGGGGGTTTGGAGGTTGTATTTTAGAGAGTGTTGTTAGGTAATCAACAAAAATAGTCTCTGTCTATTCAAGGTTTTATAAATTATAAGTACATGCAGCTTCTGATTTGAACACTGATGTCACTTCCTGTGTGACTCATGTAAACAATATTTTCTGAGAAGATAGTTTAATGATTTATTTGTGAACGCTCAAGAACTATTTTTTCATCAGATTTTATACTGCTAGCAATTCATTTTGTTTTGTGCACGTAACAAGAAATGTTCCAAATCTTTCTTCAGTGCACATGGACACCTGCTTTCTTCAAGCCGTCTAAAAAGAATGCACTCCAACTTCTCGATCTCTTGCTGTGTATTCATACAGTACCAGTCCACATCCCCTCTCTTAATCTCAAAATCTTCTCCTCAGAATGTAAACCTGTACCCAGCTGTTGAAAGACAAGCAGTCCGATACCATTCACGTGGCACGCTTCAGCGATGACTGACAACCCACCTCTATGTACGGGGAAGTCTAACAGGTGCGTGCTCTGATCCCCACACCCAGCCACTTGTCTTCTTGGTGTAGTGTGTAATAAGCTGCTTCAAAGATCACCGTGTATGCTTCTGGACGATACGATCTTTGATTTATGACACTTGCTCTGCCTCTTCTCTGCCTTGCTTTTCTTAGGAAAATGTCACTCTTATCCAATCAAAATGATTTGTTCACTACCTTGTTTTAAAAGGATTGTTTTGAAAGATTACTTAAGAAATTTAAATTGAATATGAGAGATTTTTCGCACTTTTGTTTGCATTCTGTCAATGCCAGTATTATTTCAGCGTTACAGAAGGTGCATAGAGTTCTCTTGTCATTGCTCAGAGTGTTTCGATGCATTTTTGAATGTCTAAACGTGCTCAAAAAGTCACCAAACTTCACACACACGGAAAAAATGGAGGAAATTTACCTATTCGAAGTGACTGTTGAAAAATGACTCTATAGCGCCACCTATTGCATTTTCTGTTTACGTTGCGCTCTCAGTTTGTTGAGCGCAAATGAAATTCTGCATACTTCTCTAGGCTACCATGAGTTAAAAATAAGTAATACAGATAGCGTTTCCAATCTTGACTGGAAGTCGGTTACTTTGAAAAAAAAAAAGAAAGAAGGAAAATGGCCATGATTGCTTATGTCACTTATTCGAGTGACTGGATGCAGACGTAGGTGAAACATGGTTTATTTACACACACAAAGGGTAACACTGCGCTGGTGCCACGAGCGGGATAACACAGGTTCACCTTGGGTTTTGTCTTTGAGTAGGGAGCACGTATTACGAGACGGAAATAGTGGCTGTTCTTCATGTCTTATTTGAATGCAAATGGGATAAAGTTGCGAAGCTTTGTAAAGCGGCCCTCAAAAGTTGTTAATAACTAAGTTGCTAATGTTTGATCGGATTCAAACTTGCAATGTTTGTTAACCCCCAAAGACCCACATATAGAAAAAACCTATAAAAAAAATTTTTGGCCTTTGAAACATTGTTGTAGGAGGTCATTGATTCATAAATTTGTGTGTTTTAAGATTTTTTAGTTTTTTGAGACTTTTTACAGAAACGTTGCCATATGGCAATGTTGGGCCTTAGGGGTAGCAGAATTTCACTGATTCTCTCACTATGTCTCAACAAGTTGGTGGGATTTTAAAGCTCTTTTTTTAAGTATTTATTGCTAATATATCTTATTTCTAGTCTGTACAAATGCATACCATTATCATATGACAATAAAAAACTAAATACATATTTTTTTATATAGTTTATTAAATAACGTTTATAAACATTCTAATAAAAAAATAAAACAGCGTTACACAAAGTTCCATCTTAACAAAACTTATGTGTTTTGTTTTTTTTTTAACTATTGAGTTTTGTACAATCAATGCCTAGTGATGGTAATCCCAAAAGCAGTTCTTGTTTTCTGACAGGTAAAGATGCACGTCGCACTTGATGCAAAGTAAAGAAGTGTAACCAGTGGTTCAGGATTTCACCTGAAATCCTCAAACCATGGTTGAAGTTTCCACACTTTATCATTCTTTTCCTCTTCTGATACCAACAAATTGTTCTCAAAATGTAAAGATGCCAGCAGAGATTGGAATCTGTTACAGGACATAATATCTGGAACAGGGGCATATCTGGTGTCCGTCTCTCAATACACTCTGGCTCCGGGCATTTGTACTATGCCCATTTTGAGGTACTTACCAATCAGTTGGTCTATTTCTGTTGTGCGGGTTTTATGGATACTCCTTTTTTTGAAAACTGTACTCGTTTGTTTTTTGTGGCAATGATTAGATCATCTTTTCCAACACAAACCTCCGGAAGTACTGAAGGGGTGTATTTGGGCAGATGACATCAGAACTAATTGACTGTCCTGAAAAGGCAGTGTTGGGGGTGCAGAATTCTTTTTTTTGGCAGTGATATCTGTTGCTGGGCACAGTCTGGGGGGCAAAGTGGCAGATGTTTATTGGGGAATCAATGTTTATTGGGGAATTTTGGGGGGAATCAAAACCCTCCTCCTCAGTCTCATCTTCAGTGTCCATCTCAAAATCACTTTCCCCGTTTTGCATGGCCTCAATGACGTCACAGATTACATTGATAGTCTACATTTTAAAAGAACCCATTTATTCAAACAATAGCGTCTGGAAGGTCTATTGGCCTATGGATGACTCTCTAATTGCCCATCACCTATAGCCTATTGCTAACTACTGATTGCCTATGCCCCTTATTTTACATGACTAAGCACCACATCCCTCAAGATATTATCACACTGCCCTCAGTCAGGAATAACATACAGAAAAAAGGAATCCAAAACAGGATTAGGAAAACAGAAATACATTAACTATAGAAATTCTATAAGCTACAGAAACTTGGACCTTACTTGAAATAAACCAGTAATATAAATAAAAAATGTGTAAATAAAACGTTTGATTACAAATAGTTGACACAGAATGTGTAACAAACTTTTAAATGATAAAAAACTGATGTCTGTGCAAGTTTTTGATGTATAGAAGAGGAATAGCAAATGACTGAATGGGGATGGTACATAGGGGAATTCTGCTACCACTAAGACCCAATGTTGCCATATGGCAACATTGATAAAAGTAGCTAGAAATAAGAGATAATGTATAAACTGAGTGTTAGGTTCTTCCTCCAGTTACTTTTATTTTGTCATTTTCTCAGTCTTTTATTTTGTTAACTTTCTCCTGTTCCTGCCCCTTCCTGCCTGCTCTTCCTCTTTGTCTGTGTCTCCACCCTCTTGTACCTTATATTCTGGCCCCTTCTCCTGTGTGTCTTCATTCTGTGTCATTGTTAATTGCCCTCATGTGCCTCACCTGTTCCTCATGTCTCATGATTTTTTAGTTTTTTGAGACTTTTTACAGAAACGTTGCCATATGGCAACGTTGGGCCTTAGGGGTAGCAGAATTTCACTGATTCTCTCACTATGTCTCAACAAGTTGGTGGGATTTTAAAGCTCTTTTTTTAAGTATTTATTGCTAATCTATCTTATTTCTAGTCTGTACAAATGCATACCAATATCATATGACAATAAAAAACTAAATACATATATTTTTATATAGTTTATTAAATAACGTTTATAAACATTCTATAAAAAAAAATAAAACAGCGTTACACAAAGTTCCATCCTAACAAAACTTATGTGTTTTTTTTTTTTTTTTAATTATTGAGTTTTGTACAATCAATGCCTAGTGATGGTAATCCCAAAAGCAGTTCTTGTTTTCTGACAGGTAAAGATGCACGTCGCACTTGATGCAAAGTAAAGAAGTGTAACCAGTGGTTCAGGATTTCACCTGAAATCCTCAAACCATGGTCGAAGTTTCCACACTTTATCATTTTTTTCCTCTTCTGATACCAACAAATTGTTCTCAAAATGTAAAGATGCCAGCAGAGATTGGAATCTGTTACAGGACATAATATCTGCAACAGGGGCACACTATTTTTACACAGTTATGGGTCACTCTCGTCGACGCAAGCCACGGCCCCCCTCTTCAGCTCCCTGCCGTGTGGTGCCGGTTAACCCTGATGTCTCCAGTCTCAAACAAGCTGGTCGTCCCTTAGGAATATATGCAGCCTCCCTGCTCCTCGCCCTGAATGATCATGGATTAGAGGAGCATGAAGTCATCCGCCTATTCAGTTCTGGTCTGGATTATCCTGTCTCAGCAAGTATTTTAATTGAGGATGGTGACTATTCTATTTGGGAGACTATCAGGTCAGTGATGAATGTGATGGAGGGACCCGATTCTTTTGAGAGGGCCTTTGGTCACATCTACTCCATACGCCACCCGGTTGAGCCAGCTGATCTCTCACCTCCAGTTGCTCTGAGTGAGACCGCCTCTTCTTGCGTCCAATTTCCTTCTACCGCTGTGTTCTCCACTCCGTCCCAACACAGACAGAGCGAGGATCCAGCGAGCCACTCCCCATCAGCCCACAGTACCCCCCACTTCAACGATGATACTTTGTCTGTGTACCCTTTGTCCAGTTACCCTGTCTGTAACCAAGTTTCCAGTTGTCCAGAGCCACCTCTGCCTGCCAAGTCATCCGTTTTTGGTCACCCCACATCGGTCCCCAGCAACGCCGACCCTGCCTGGATTCTCAGGCTGGTGGAAGAAGAAGTCAGAGCCGGAAGATTTTCCTCCCTGGGTTTGGCCACGCCCACCAGTCAGCGCTCTGCTGCCTTGCCCGATGCTGTGCCTGCTGACCCCTGTGATGACACTGCGCTCCAGGAGAACCCTGGAACGGTGGAGGATTCTGTATGGCCCAAGTCCTCTAGGTCTAGCCCTGTGTGCCCCCTGGATTCAGCTACCCCTGAATCTTGTCTGTTTGGAGTTGGTCTTGTTCCCTTTGAAGTGGTCCCTGTCCATGCTGTTGTGTCTGCTGTTCTGGCGCAGACTAGAGGAGTGGAATCTGCTGCCCAGTCACTGGACGGAGATGTCTCCAGTGCACTTGTCTGTCAGCAGCTTTGTGAGGGTTCCCAGTCAACATGTTCCTGTGCTGGCCCTCACGTTTTTGTTGAGATAATAATTTTTGGGCATTATGTAGTTTTTTGCCTTTTTGTTCTTGTAAGATTTTCATTTTGTTTAATGTGCTATTTTTTAAGTTTTCTGGCACCTATTGTCAAGCCCTGTTAGCCCTTCCTGCTCCCCTTGTCCGACATGCCCTTTGTTCGCCCCCTATGCGCTTGAGCATCTGTGCTCCCAGGACACTGTTAGCATTACCAGCTCCCCCTGAGCGTCGTGCCCTGTGCTCGCCCCCAATGCGTTTGGGCATCTGTGCTCCCAGAACACTTTTAGCTTTGCCTGCTCCTCCTGAGCGCCTTTCCCTTTGCTCGCCTCCATTGCGCCTGTATGTTTGCGCTCACAAGACACTTTTGCCGTTGCCAGCTTCCCCTGTTCTACATGCCCTTTGCTCGCCCCCATTGCCCTTGTTCATCCAAGCTCCCTGGATACTTCTAGTGCCACCAGCTCTTCTTGTGCATCATGCTGTCCACCAGAGGTCCCGTAGTTTATGCACTGGAATCAAAGGAGCAGTCCGCCAGAGTTCTCGTAGTTTACGCACGGAAATTAAAGGAGCTGTCTACCCGAGATTCTGCACCTCACGTACTGGAACTCTGATCAGAGTCCCCCCGTAGATCCCGTAGTTCACGCACGTGGTCTAATGGAGCAGTCTGCCAGAGACACTGTTCATGCACAGGAATTACAAGAGCTGACTACTGGAGATTTTGTAACTCAAACACTGGAACTGAGAAAGTTGCCTGCCGTAAGTCCCGTAGTTCACGCACGGGAACAATAGGAACTGTCTCCCAGAGTTTCCTTACTTCTCACACAGGAGCTGAGCGAGTAACCTGCCTGAGGTCCCTTAGTTCATGCATGGTAATTAAAGGAGCTGTCTACTTGAGATTCTGCACATCACGTACTGGTACTCTGATCACAGTCCCCCGTAGATCCCGTAGTTCACGCACGTGGTCTAATGGAGCAGTCTGCCAGAGATACTGTTCATGCACAAGAATTACAAGAGCTGTCTACCGGAGATTTCTTAGCACAAACACTGGAACAGAGGGAGTTCTCTGCCATAAGTCCCGTAGTTCACGCACGGGAACAGTAGGAGCTGCCTTCCAGAGTTTCCATACTTCAGGCACTGAGCAAGTAGTCTGCCCGAGATCCTGTAGTTCACGCACAGGAGCTGAGCGAGCAGTCTACAGGAGCTCCCGTAGTTCACGCACGGGAGCGGAGGTTGTCTGTCGGTCATGGAGTTCTTGCACAGGTTCGGAATCTGCATCCCCTGGCCACTGTACCCCTCTGTCAGTGAATGCTTGTGTTCTTAAGATCCTACCCCCTATCTTTGATTTATTTTGTACATTCCCCAGACTGTCCTTTTATGACTCTGAAGCTATGGTTAACTATACTACCCTGGTTTGTTCAACCTCTTCCCCCCTGTCTGAATCCCTGATGATCTGCGCCACTGGATCTGCATCTGCCCTGTCAGCATCTGTCGTCACGGACTGTGATGCCTGCCCTGGCTCCTCTGGTGTTGCTGCCCCTCTGGCGCATCACACCCTCTGTTCTCTTTCAGGTGCTGTGTTGCGAGGGATTCCTGTGGTCCTCTCTGTGGGGTCCTCATCCTCGGCTAGCTGTAACCTTCTGCTTGAGGGTTGGAGTCTGGAGTGCCTGTTGCCAGGATCTTCCTTGGTGGTATGGGGACCTGCTCATGCTGTGTCTGGAGCTGTCGGTGTTACAGCTTCTCCCTACCTCTCGGGTGCACCCTCCATCTTTGCATGCCGCAGTTACAGCCTCACCCCAGGGTCCTGGTTGCGCTCTCCCCAGAGTATACCTGAGTTCCTGCTATCTAGCCTGATGGGGTTCAACTCTGCCCTGGTTCTGGCTCTTTCTCCAGCTTGGCCCTCAGGGAACCTAGTGAGTGGATCCCCACCTCTGACACAAAGAGACCTTCTCCCTGTTCCAGAACAGCGTATTCCTGGTCCTGTGCCTTGTGTG
Source organism: Danionella cerebrum (assembly GCA_007224835.1). Classification (NCBI taxonomy): domain Eukaryota; kingdom Metazoa; phylum Chordata; class Actinopteri; order Cypriniformes; family Danionidae; genus Danionella; species Danionella cerebrum. The sequence continues at coordinate 259,800 of SRMA01027306.1, read as the reverse complement.
TTGGCGCCTGCAGCAGAAGTCACCTCTGCTCCTCTCCTTGCCCCTGCTCAGTATGGTCGGATCCTCCGAGCCAAGGTCGGCGCCACCGGAATTGGACTCAAATGGTGTTATGATTATTTTAGTATGATTTCTGTCCATGTTTCCTGTTCGCTGCCCCGTTTATTTGCCTTGCCTTTCTGTTCCTTGTTAGTCTTCTGGCTCACCCTTCCTGCTCCTCCTTGGTCTTGTTTTCCCCCTTGTCTGTCAGAGTCTCCCTAGCCCTTATTCTCTGACCCATTGTGTGGATCCTGTATGCTTTTGCCCCCTTTATGGGTTACAGGATCCCGGGCTCCGTCCTGTTTTTATTTATTTTCTGTCTTGTTCCTTTTCGTTTCTGTTGGGGTGTCTGGAAGCCACCCCTTATGGGGGGATTATGTTAGGTTCTTCCTCCAGTTACTTTTATTTTGTCATTTTCTCAGTCTTTTATTTTGTTAACTTTCTCCTGTTCCTGCCCCTTCCTGCCTGCTCTTCCTCTTTGTCTGTGTCTCCACCCTCTTGTACCTTATATTCTGGCCCCTTCTCCTGTGTGTCTTCATTCTGTGTCATTGTTAATTGCCCTCATGTGCCTCACCTGTTCCTCATGTCTGGTGCGTCATTCCCTCGTTTGCCTTCCTTCTTAAGCCCCTTGCTCCCTGTTCCATGTGCGGGTTCATTATTTGATATTTAATATTATCCCTCGTGACTCCTGTCTGGTAAGCGCTGTGCTTCTGCATTGTTTCGTTCAGTTAGTAGTTTTATTTTGTATTATTCCCCAGCAGCCTGCTGGTTTGCAATTGTTGATTGCCTTTTTGTGTTAATGTTTTTCCCTGTTTTGTTTTTGAGTTAGTTTAGTTCTTCAAGTTTAGTTTATGTAAGGTTTTGCCCTACCACGGGTGTTTCTTTATTTTTTTATATTTATTTATTAAACGAGTGTTGACTCCATCTTGTGTGTGTGTGCATTTGAGTTTGTTTTAACACTTCCCTTACCATCTTGGAGGGTTGCCCCTAACACTGAGAACTACAATATCACGGCAATATTTACATCTTACTTTACATAGAAAAAAATACTGGAGGTGTTTTACTTACATGAATCTTGTTTTATTTCACATCTGAGGAACAGGGTGAAGTTGCTATGTAAAAATCACAAAGTGACTAACTTTGTGGTCCGTTAAAAGGGCCTAGTTGGATACTCTTTCAGTCAAGGACATTACCAGGCTAAACAATAAGACTCATTCTTTATGTAAATGTGGTTTGTTGAAGGATAGAGAGATTTTTAGGTGTGTTTTCCCTAATGGCAACACTGGGCCTTTGAGGGTTAAGAGTCAAGGTCTGAACAAATCTATATAGAAATTGTGATTTTTATGTTATTTTTATGTAGTTAAACTATGTGCACATACAAAACATTACATTTTAACGAAATTTTACAAAAGTACTTATAGCAATGTCCGAGTTGGATAAAACTTGCCACGTGTGTTAAAATACCAACCCTTAACACATCTTTATAGCAACCTACAATAACAGTTATAGCGCTACCAAGTGGCCACAAGAAATACAGCATTTACCACTGATAAGGTACTTCTTTAATCCATTGGAATAAAAATATTGTTCAATACAAAAATTGAACAATATTCATACTCACTCAACCTGGTGATCTGACACCACTTTTGTGGTTTTTATTTTTAATTTGCCCATTTGGTCCTGAAATGTTATCAGTTCACCCTTTAATACATCTCTCAAATAAAGACTTCTCATAGTGCAAACACTTAACCACTCTTTGATCACTGCTTGCAGCTTTAATTTATTGGTTGTTCTTGGTTGACCATCAGCAACTGTCAATTCATATTGCAATGAGTTTTTGTTTGTAGCTTACTCAAACGTATAGTGAGGAAGCAAGAAAACACAGGAGTTTCAAAATAATCAGGGCTTTATTTAAATAGATAAGGCTATATTTTATGTAAAAAAAAAAAAATACAGTTGGGCACATTAAAAGTAGAGATGTTCCGATACCATTTTTCCCCTCCCGATACTGATCCCGATACTTGGGCTCAGGGTATCGGCCGATACCAAGTACCAATCCGATACCTGGGTGTGTATCTGTATATACAGCTGTAGTTACTTCTAGCCCTGTATTAATTGACATTTTATAATTTAAAATAAATTATTTTATGCTGTGCTTCAGATAAACTCAATATGGCAATGACAATAATCAATATAGACATGAAAAAAAATTAATAGACATACCCTAACTTTGAAATGTGGATATAAGAGAGTTGCAACTGCATACAAGGGCTTTTCCTCGATGGTTGTGAATCGTTACTTGACGGCCTCAAGAAGAGTGTTGTTCATTGTTTTTTATACCAGTGTCCTCCTGACTCTTCCGAACAAGGTGCCGTTTTAGAACTGTAACTGAGGGGATCACTTCCGCTTTTTTCATGTTGCTTGCGTTGTCGCGCAAAATAACATAAACACAGGATTCAGAAATATTCCACTTCACAAGCATACCCTCGATTGATTCAGCTATAGACTTACTAGTGTGCAAGCCGCGAAACTCGTTAGCTTGCAGCACTGCACTTTGAAGAGTAAAAGGTGACGGCTTCACTGTGTCCAGCTCCAGATGTGAGTAGTGAAGCTGATAGTTTGCAGGTCCTTTAGTTTATATGAAATGTGTTCACACCCTGTCTCATATAATTTAAGAAGCGCTGTTTCGGAGATATATTTGCGACCAGGCAAACTTTACCGGGGCTCCAAATGTTAATTAAGCGGCGAAAGCCCACGTTTTCGACCACTGACAGTGGCTGATCATCCATTACAATAGACTCGATAATCCTGTCGGTTATCTTTATTGCTCATTGGCTGTCTTGTGTAAACGTTTCTCTTTGTTTGAATGAAGCTTCAAATGTTTGTTGCGTCTGGTGCGGCTTGTCCTTCTCCTTGGTTGCTTGTGGCAACACGACACAACTTCATGTGTTTACTTTCTGAGCAGCGCCAGCGAAGAATTGATTTCCGCTTTGCAGCGGACATAACTAGGTTATGTTTATGAAAATGGTATCGGATCGGTACGTGGACTCAAATACTCTCCGTTACTGATGCCGGAATTTTGGTGGTATCGGGAGCATTTTCGATACTGGTATCGGAATCGGAACAACTCTAATTAAAAGGTCAACAAAATAATTAAAACAAATAAATATAATGAACTCAATAAAGTTTAAAGAAGTCTTCAAGGAGAACATAAACCAATAAATGATAAATATCAATTAAAACATCTATATAATTAACTAAATCAGCAAAGTATGGAGCACAAATCACCCCTGTTCTGGCAAGAAGTTGGAACAATCCAGTTTGGTGACTTCCTGTATCAAAGGATTCAACTTCGTTTGCCATATCCTTTTGCCAGGTCCAACAAAACCCCAGTGGAAATGACCAGCGGCAGCCATGTGTCTGTTACGTCAAAAGTACTAATTTAGCAATTTAACAATTCAAATCCTGGATATACTGGTTCTATGCGGATAAACTTTACCAGATATTAAAAAGGTGTGGCAGCAAGTCCATGACACGCCTCCACCATGACACGCCTCCACCAGTTGCTTTGCTGACAGTGCTACAAACTCTTCAGAGTAAATTCCTTGCTTTTGATGTGCTTTAGACAATCAGTTGATTTGTACAGAAGTCAGGTTTGTATATTGACGACGGTTATTGATAAGATTAGGACATTGTTTAGATCATCGGCTCCCCAACACTAACAGCACTCCTGCAGCCCCACATAATGACACTGCCACCACCATGTTTCACTGTAGGCACCAGGCATTTTTCATTGGAATCCTTACATTTACGACGCCGTACAGTTGTTAAAACATTAGTTCCAAAAAACATCACATTGCTCCAGAGTTTAGAATCCCAGTGGTCTTCATCTTTTTCAGCATGTGCCAGAGCAAATTCTAGACCTGCTTTTTTGTACATGGGCTTCGGGAGCCACTTCCTTTGTAGACGATACCCATGCATGCAATTCCTCTGCAGCGTGTGCCATATGGTGTCACAGGGAATAGTCGCTCCAGTTTGGTTTTCTTCTCCTTTAGCTAACTGCAGTAAAGTCACATTTCCTCAATCCTTCTCATTCTCTGTCAAGATGTTAACATCCATGGACGCCTGGACATGTCTGTGGCCCTCTTTTTTTGTGTAAAGAAATGATTTCCTTTCTCAGATTTTGTGACATTTCTCTTCCATGGGGAGCCATTGCTGACAGCATGAAATGGATGGGGCTTTTAAATGACCATTTATATTCACTGCACGTAATTGGGGATTAAAGAAAGTGTTGAAGTTTGCAGTATTTTCTGTGAAGCTGATAACAGATGCCAAGCTATGATCCATTAAGTATTAAGTGATGCACTTCTGCAGGTAAGTGCTATTCTGACAATGCTGCAGCCAGACCTCTGGGAGGAGTTTTATTTCTTTTGTTTTACTTTTTGTCCTCGTCTTAACTGCCAGTCAGAATGATGGGCAGCTGCGGCTGTCATCCACCATAAGCATCAGCATCTTTAACGATGGAGGTGTGTGTTTGTGTGTGTGACACTCACCAGGGAAAACGTTCAACCAGAATACACTGAAACGCTGCGGAGAAACTTTGGGCCAGTAATGAGGAGATTTGACAGAACTGTAATATTAACCAATGTGCAGAGCTGTTTCTGGATTGGGATACGGTGAGGGAGTTTGAGAGGCACAAGCCTGACGCCTGCGGGCTTTTACTGTAACAACAAGAGCTCAATCAGGATCCTGACACCAACTCCAGGCCTCGTGGCACGGATGGGTCTGTCAGACCTAATGGAGCAAATGCCTGAAATATCAGCTTGCTTTATTCACCAGGCGTCATCTGGATGTAAATGATTCACAAAAACAAAAACATTATAAATCTATATATGATCTGTTAGATGTATTTAAACCATTTATTCAGCAAATAAAACTCATAGCTGGGCTTAATTTTAGTCTATCGCATTATGATTATTTAGATACAAAAATCTAAATATTACTCCTCCTAGCAAACTGGTCTGACTCGGGTTGCTATATCTTTTCACACTGGTACCCCTAAATGAATTCTGAAAAATTGCAGAGAATACTGGGAAATTTTCCATTGAATCAACATGGCGTTACATTTTCTAAAACTGTCACTCAAGGAACCGTCAAACTCAAAACACTTGTGGAGGTTACCAGTCTGTGCAAGAACATAGCAACCACTGTGCAAAAGAATTTGAAGGCTCTAGAAGGGGTTAAATAATTACCACTGACCTTAAAATGGCCTTTATTATATAAATGGGAAAAGGCAATGGAAGTATCTTCAAGATGAAACATCATAGAGAAATGTTAATTATAGTAACAATATAAACAATTTGTAATGGCGACTGTCAGCTCCTTAGCAACCAAACTGTTTACCCTTGCAACCAAATTTTCTGAACTCATCTCAGCTTTGGTAAATGATAAAGACATAAGTGTTGGTTTACTTATATATAAGGCAACATTACATTGTCACTGACACCTCCTTAGCAACCAGGCTGTTTACCATAGCAACCAAATTAGGATATCTCTATCTCAGCTTAGTAAAATCATAACGTCATGGGGTTTGTTTTGTTTTACTCAAATTGACACTGTGAACATTGTATTATGTCACTGACCCCTCCTTAGCAACCAGGCTATTTACCATAGTAACCAATTTGGGAAATCTCTACCTCAGCTTAGTAAAATCTTAAAGTCATGGGATTTGTTTTGTTTAACCCAATTGATATTGTGAACATCATATTATGTCACTGACCCCTCCATAGCAACCAGGCTGTTTACCATAGCAACCAATTTGGGATATCTATCTCAGCTTAGTAAAATCATAAAGTCATGGGATTTGTTTTGTTTAACCCAATTGACATTGTGAACATCATATAATGTCACTGACCCCTCCATAGCAACCAGGCTGTTTACCATAGCAACCAATTTGGGAAATCTCTACCTCAGCTTAGTTAAGCAGCTAAGCAAGTTTCTTGGAAATATGTTTATAGGCTTTGTCTGTTAATTTCGATTTGGCTCGTAAAAAATTGGGCTCAGTATTTGATGTATTATTTGGGAAAACAGCTAGCCATTCAAGCTACTGTGTCATCCAACACGATTTAACTCAAAAGGTCTTCATTTGTGATCCAATTCTGTTCCATCTCATAGAGCGTTGATCATTTTGTGAGAGAAAGCATCCACATAAACCTGTTATTAGCTGCTTATACAGATTCATAATCAATTACAAAACCAGTGCTATTTAAAAACCAAAACTATACATCTAAATTAATTCTTCTCTGATGTAGAAAATGGACATCGTTCTGGTTTTCTTTTGTTTGATGGTTTGTAAAGGTTTGGATTGAGTTCCCTGTTTACCAACAGGAAAAGTATTACTTGTAGAGGAAGCATCGTGGTTGTTAGAGATTGAGGTCAGCTCTGTTTTATTTCAGCTATGCATTAATATGAGCAGTTGCTATTTTTGAAGAAAACTGCACCATTATTTATCTTCACCGTGGCGTGGTATTCAATACGACTTCTGGTGGATAATAGTCAGTTTTTCAAATCACTGAGATCTGAAAAAAATAAAAAATGTTTACTTTTTTTACGCTTTGTTGTGAAACGACTGAAGGAGAATTTTTGCTGCTTTGTAATTTATGACAAAATTTCATGAAATAGTTTGGGCTGTGTTTTACCGAATGATTTAAGAAAAGAAAGCTCTGCCAAAGAAATTACAGTATTTTTCGGCTCATAAGACGCACCGGCACATAAGACGCACCCAATTTTAAAAGAGGAAAATCTAGAAAAAAAAGATTCTGAACCAAATACTGTTGTAAAATATTTTATATCAACTGTGTAAAAGTTAACAGCCAAACATGTAACATGAACAGACAGTAAACAGTAAAAGTAACAAAAAAAAGGCTGTAATGTTTTTCTTTGCCCCCACTCATCACTCTAAAGTCCACCATTCGTTATCACCATCACTGTTCCAGTGCAACATTGCTCCCACATTAGTAATACCATAATAGCCAGTAACATTGTCACTACATTACTAATAATAGCCAGTAACATTGTCACTACATTACTAATAATAGCCAGTAACATTGTCACCACACTACTAATAATAGCTAGTAACATTGTCACTACATTACTAATAATAGCCAGTAATATTGTCACTACATTACTAATAATAGCTAGTAACATTGTCACTACATTACTAATAATAGCCAGTAACATTGTCACTACATTACTAATAATAGCCAGTAACATTGTCACTACATTACTAATACTAGCCAGTAACATTGTCACTACATTACTAATAATAGCCAGTAACATTGTCACTACATTACTAATAATAGCCAGTAACATTGTCACTACATTACTAATAATAGCTAGTAACATTGTCACTACATTTAATAATAATAGCCAGTAACATTGTCACTACATTACTAATAATAGCCAGTAACATTGTCACTACATTACTAGTAATAGCTAGTAACATTGTCACTACATTACTAATAATAGCCAGTAACATTGTCACTACATTACTAATAATAGCTAGTAACATTGTCACTACATTACTAATAATAGCCAGTAACATTGTCACTACATTACTAATGGTAGCTAGTAACATTGTCACTACATTACTAATAATAGCCAGTAACATTGTCACTACATTACTAATAATAGCCAGTAACATTGTCACATTACTAATAATAGCCAGTAACATTGTCACATTACTAATAATAGGCAGTAACATTGTCACTACATTACTAATAATAGCCAGTAACATTGTCACTACATTACTAATAATAGCCAGTAAGATTGCCCCCACATTACTAATAATAGCTAGTAACATAGTCACTACATTACTAATAATAGCCAGTAACATTGTCACTACATTACTAATAATAGCCAGTAACATTGTCACTACATTACTAATAATAGCTAGTAACATTGCCCCCAAATTACTAATAATAGCTAGTAACATTGTCACTACATTACTAATAATAGCTAGTAACATTGTCACTACAATACTAATAATAGCTAGTAACATTGTCACTACATTACTAATAATAGCTAGTAACATTGTCACTACATTACTAATAATAGCTAGTAACATTGTCACTACATTGTCATTGTAATAATAGCCAGTAACATTGTCACTACATTACTAATAATAGCCAGTAACATTGTCACTACATTACTAATAATAGCCAGTAACATTGTCACTACATTGCTCATAATAGCCAGTAACATTGTCACTACATTACTAATAATAGCCAGTAACATTGTCATCACATTACTAATAATAGCCAGTAACATTGTCATCACATTACTAATAATAGCCAGTAACATTGTCATCACATTACTAATAATAGCCAGTAACATTGTCATCACATTACTAATAATAGCTAGTAACATTGTCACTACATTACTAATAATAGCCAGTAACATTGTCACCACATTACTAATAATAACTAGTAACATTGTCACTACATTACTAATAATAGCCAGTAACATTGTCACTACATTACTACTAATAGCTAGTAACCTTGTCACTACATTACTAATAATAGCCAGTAACATTGTCACTACATTACTAATAATAGCCAGTAACATTGTCACTACATTACTAATAACAGCCAGTAACATTGTCACTACATTACCAATAATAGCCAGTAACATTGTCACTACATTACTAATAATAGCCAGTAACATTGTCACTACATTACTAATAATAGCCAGTAACATTGTCACTACATTACTACCAATAGCTAGTAACATTGTCACTACATTACTAATAATAGCCAGTAACATTGTCACCACATTAGTAATAATAGCTAGTAACATTGTCACTACATTACTAATAATAGCCAGTAACATTGTCACTACATTACTAATAATAGCCAGTAACATTGTCACTACATCATTAATAATAGCCAGTAACATTGTCACTACATTACTAATAATAGCCAGTAACATTGTCACCACATTACTAATAATAGCTAGTAACATTATCACTACATTACTAATAATAGCCAGTAACATTGTCACCACATTACTATTAATAGCCAGTAACATTGTCACCACATTACTAATAATAGCCAGTAACATTGTCACCACATTACTAATAATAGCCAGTAACATTGTCACCACATTACTAATAATAGCCAGTAACATTGTCACTACATTACTAATAATAGTTAGTAACATTGTCACTACATTACTAATAATAGCCAGTAACATTGTCACTACATTACTAATACCAGCCAGTAACATTGTCACTACATTACTAATAATAGCCAGTAACATTGTCACTACATTACTAATAATAGCTAGTAACATTGTCACTTCATTACTAATAATAGCTAGTAACATTGTCACCACATTACTAATAATAGCTAGTAACATTGTCACTACATTACTAATAATAGCTAGTAAGATTGCCCCCACATTAGTAATAATACAGTGGTTCTCAAACTTTTTTAATATGGCAATGACAATAATCAATATGGGCATGAAAAAAATTAATAGACATAACTATCTTTGAAATGTGGATACAAGAGAGTTACAACTTCATACAAGGGCTCTTCCTCGATGGTTGCGAATCATTTCTTGATGGCCTCAAGAAGAGTGTTTTTCATTGTTTTTAAACCAGTGTCCTCCTGACTCTTCCGAACAAGGTGCCGTTTTAGAACTGTAACTGAGGGGATCACTTCCGCTTTTTTCATGTTGCTTGCGTTGTCGCGCAAAATAACATAAACACAGGATTCAGAAATATTCCACTTCACAAGCATACCCTCGATTGATTCAGCTATGGACGCGTGCGAGCCGTGAAACTCGTTAGTCTGCAGGACTCCACTTTGAAGAGTAAAAGGTGACGGCGTCACTGTGTACAGCTCCAGATGTCAGTAGTGAAGCTAATCATTGGCACGTCCTTTTCGACAACTGACAGTGGCTGGTCATCCAGTACAATAAACTCGATAATCCTGTCGGTTATCATTATTGCTCGTTGGATGTCTTGTGAAAACTTTTCTCTTTGTTTCAATGAAGCCTCCGATGTTTGTTGCGTCTGGCGCGGCTTGTGCTTCTCCTTGGTTGCTTGTGGCAACTTCCTGTGTTTACATTCTGACCAGCGCCAGCGAAGAAGAAATGATTTCCGCTTTGCAGCGATAAGCAAAGCTAGCGGGCATAACTAGGTTATGTTTATGAAAATGGTATTGGTATTTTCGATACTGGTATCGGAATCGGAACAACTCTAGATCAATGTGTGAGAAACAGCGCTGAGCTCTGTAGTTTCGCTCGTGAGGATGGATGCGGAAGCCAAAGGCATTGTGGGAAATGTAGTTTTTTTTTCGTTTTCGTTACGACCGCGCTATGGCAGAGATGGGCGACGACGTCAGCGCGCAGTGCCGGGTGTACAAATATGGCCGCGGCTTCGGCCTAGCTCCGGAGCTCTTACGCCTCTCATACGGCCGTGACCGGACTTCGCGGCGCTCTGCATTCGGTCTATAAGACGCACCAACTTTTCCCCCTCAGTTTTGGGGAAGAAAAGTGTGTCTTATGAGCCGAAAAATACGGTAATCCTCTTCTAATATAGGCAATGAAGTCCTCTAGAATCACCCATAACTGCTAAAAAGAAGGAACGAATAAGAAACTCTTATCAATAATGAAGTGCCACTGGCCCAACAGTTGGACAAGTGGTCAACAATTTCGTTTTCTCTCTTCTTTCCAAATTTACATCTCTGTCTCAAATAGTAACTCTTCCTACACCCACATATCAAAGAGGGCTGATAATTCTTTCAATTTCAACCAAGGGAAATACCAGGACACAACTGAAGGAGCAGAGGAGAAAAGCAAGGAGGAGAGAAACAGACAGATGAGTGTGTTTGGTTGCTAAGGAACTGCTTGGTCGAGTTCAGATTGTACTGTCTGGTGTGTATCAAAGTGATGGTCTGGAAACAGGAGGAACATGAAACTGCTTTCTATCCTTATTTTCATCCCTGAACAGAGAGATAACCACCTATCAAACTGCATGCTTCAGGGCTGGGACCTGTCTATAAAAGGTTCGATTGTAGCCAGGCTGTTGTGCCTCTCAGCTTTACCTCCTCAAACGGTCATGGTTAACCTCCCGTCAGTGCCTCAGCATACTATTGTTAACTGTACACCTGTATCGTGGGATCGCTTAAGCAGTGAGGCAGTTTGAGGAATATATGGAAAGTTTCAGAGAAATTGAAAAAGCTGAAAAGAATGTCCCAAGTACAGGGAAAGTCAGGAAAATGCATTTAAAATTGACAACAAAAATAGTTTGTTTTAACATTTTAAGTTTATTTGTGACTAGGACAATGCAGAAAACATTTTGCAAGCCCTGCGTACAAGCTTCTAGCCCAGTGGTTCTTAACCTTGTTGGAGGTACTGAACCCCACCAGTTTCATATGCACATTCACAGAACCCTTCTTAATTAAAAAAATAAAATATAATTTTTTTCACTTGTAAAACATAGGTATAAATGTATATATCACAACAATTTGACTACTAGGCGCACCAAATTCCCTGCAGCACAGATCAGGACTCTTGGCTTGGACGTCGGGATTAACCAAACTCAGGTTAAAAACCACTGTTCTAGCCCATGGCTAATTTGCAGCTTCATTCATCTTCTCCTTTTTTCCACCACCAACAAAAGCATCCCCTGACCTCAAATTTTTAAAGTAATATCTATTTACAACAATCACAGGTGTTCTGCAAAAATAGTGCGACTGAGGCATTCGTATGATAGACCAGAGACATTTTTTTATGCTCATAAGGGATGGTAAGATCAGCAGGTGGAGCCTAGGTCTCAGAGCTCCACTTGGAAAGACTGCTTCTTTCTTCCAGAAATCCTGTCCATTACAAACTCCTGTCTTAAGCTCCAGTGATCACCTACCTACTCTCATCTTGCTCCAGTCACTTTCCACTTCCTGGTTTCTATTAAACTAACTGTTTATATTAACTTATTTACATGCTCCAAACCTACCTAAAAAAGTAAAGTCTGGGTAACATAATGGAAATAATTTCTATAATCTATCAAGGGGAAGGAAGGCAATATCAGTATCTATTCTCATCTATTTACATAGATGTACAAGTCACAGAAGAATCATATTACTTTACAGATCGATCACAGAGCATTTCTCAATAGATGGTAAGTGTTCTCAGAAGCTCTCTGGACATTGGCAATGGTGAAGCCATGGAAAATCCAAAAACGAAACACCTGTCAGTCGAGTAACACGTGGAGGCCACGAGACAAAGCACTGGAAATCTGTTAGGAGAGTACAGGCAAGGTACTTCATATTATATATACGGTTTTCATTGGGGTAAATTTGACCCCAGGGTTTCTTAGCTGCATAAAAATAAGGAATATTTAAAATGTACACATATTTGTTTTAGGTGATCATGAGGTCACTGTAATAAGCTCTGGTTTTATAATATTCACTATAATTGTACATGTTAGACTTAGTGCTGCTAATGTCATCAAAATGGTTCCAGCGCCCCAAATCTATGCTGTCCATCATGCTCACGAAAAAAAAAAAAAGATCTATTACACCATCAATTGAAAGCAATCGACTTGAAAATGTTTCATGCTGATTTGTACATTCGTCTATAATAATGTAATAGGTAATCTGTATGTATAAAGGGGTGAAGAGTGTGTGGGAGTGGTGTATAACAGAGTGATGTTTAGTTCAACAAAGACATAATTTACCCTTTTATTAAACTTTTACCTGAAATGAATATTCTGGAGGATTATTTTGAATTGCTGGGGTATAATTGACAAAAAAGTTAAATAATTGATTGATTCTAATCCAATTGATAAAAAAGGGGCTTTTTAAAAACGCCTGTCTGTGTTTACTAAATGAGTAGAGATAGAAAGTGGATTGACCACTAAACTGTTATGTAGTTAACAAGTTTGAATCTCAAATTGTATATAGAGTTTATTGTAGCTTTAGGATATTCTAATATACATCCATTTGTTATTCTATAGATGACCTCCACTCAAAGTCTGTAAATATTTAATTGATTAGCATTCTGTTAAACATTAGACACATGTAAATGAACCTAAATTTAAACCTCACATCTATCAGTGGTTTACTTTAAGACATATGTATCACAGCCCAACTCTGCATTTAGAACATGTTAGGAACCCTTGCTTATTGAAGTAGCATTACTTTTGTTTGTTATTTTCTAGACTAAATGAAAGAAAGTAAAGGAAGAGAAAAGGTTATGTATCAGAATCTTCCTTTAGTGTCTTGTTGAAATTCAGATTCAGCCAACTATGGGCAATATGGAGGCCATGATATTGCTGAATTGAATGTATGGTGGACATTTGCCAAAAAAATTAGATGGGCATGGAAATAAGGCATCTGTGGGGACTAAATTGGCAGGATTAGATGATTTATGCTTGTATGAACCTTGTACCATCGTTAATATTCAAAATGTTTCATGTCATGTAGATATTTAAATGCAGTCCATTATTCATTCATTTACACACTGCATGGTCTAGTGAAAATACGGATTGAGTTTTGATGTTTTTTTTTGTTTGTTTTTTCATGTGATTTCACACCTTGTTCACAAGAGGGCAAAGCAAATAACAGCAATTATAATAACAGCTTCACACTAAATAACTGTGTTTATACCTGCTCCCTCTGGGCTTCACTTATGCACACTCTTTCTCTTTGAAAAAAGCTGAGGTTACATTGATAAATTAAAAGAATTTACCATAGAAAAGGTACGATGCAAAGGTTATATTAAATATAATCATTTATTATGGATCAGTACATTTTGTTTCGTTTGTTTTCTATAGAGGTCTATGAAAAAAAGAGCAGTGCTAAACCTTTAAACAAAAAGTTAGAATACTCTACATATCTTGTTTGTTTAGTGCCAAATTCCAATTCATCTCTTATCAGGTTTTGAGTTGAAAATTATTTAAAATTTGAAAAATGAAATTTGCCCTGCTATGAACTAGTGACCAGTCCAGGGTGTAACCCTGGCTTCTGCCTGGTGTGCACTGGAGATAGATGCCAGGATACACCTGTGACCCTGAATGGGAACAAGCAAATTCTACACACAATACCCCATAATGACAGTGTGGAAAAAGACTTTTTTAAACTGTTGCAGATTTATTAAAAATACAAAACCTGAAAAATCACATGTACAACAATACTTTGTTGCGCCTTTGGCAGCAATTACAGCCTCAAGTCTTTTTGAATATGATGCTACAAGTTTGGCACACCTGTCTTTGGGAATTTTTGCCCATTCCTTTTTGCAGTACCTCTCAAGCTATGACGTTATGATGCATTTGCAAGGTGATCGTCTTTCAATTTTATTTTACAGACCCCAAATCAGTGCCATCAATGGTGAAAAGAGTGTATAACTTGTAGAAGTACAATTTTCATATTGTTTTGACTGTGTTTGTATTTTTGAGAGGGGTCTGATTGCGGGGTGCAGTAAAAGAGGCTGGTAAGGATAAAGTTGTCTGCGCCCAGTCCAGCCGTGCCCCCTCAATCATTCTTCACTACTGTTCATGGCTTCAATGCTACTACGCCAACCCAAATGAGGCAGTAGCATTGAACCCTAACCCTAAACATAAACCTAATGTGCTTTTTGAGTCATGTCGTCTTCAGGTTGCTTTAAGTTACAGTTGACTCCTCACATTATTCTGTTTGATTTTTAGAGCTTCAAGTTACATAAGGGCAGATTGATCAAAATTTACTATTTGGAATTGTACTTTGTAGAATTAAATATTTTTTTGTGGAATTATTGTGTAAGATAAAGAAAAAATGTTTGGGGTTGCTGGGGTTGATATCAAGCATTGCCTCAAAAATGTCTCGGACTTCAAATCGGGCAAATACACCACCACCACTTTTACCATTCATAAACAGAATTTGTGTGGTGGTAAAAGAAATACAATTTTAATACCTGGAATGTGGATTTGGATTAAAATTGGCATGTGCTGTATCACAACAAATGACTATGATGTAATTTTGGGCTTGTGAAATAAAACAAAAATGCACTGATTGCAACACGTGACTACATTTTCAGTCTCAATACAGAATAAATAGTAATAAATTTTTTTCTATAATCTAAAGATTTTAAGTTTCTGTATGTTTTTAAATGTATTTTCATCTCAATATTCCTACCAGTCCAATAAACGCATAAATTACCTTCAAATTCACTAAACAAATTCATTCATTTTCAAACCCGCTCATTCCCTTTTTGGGGTCACAGGGGTCTGCCGGTGCATATATCCAGCACACATTGGGTGAGAGGCGGGGGTACACCCTGGACATGTCACCAGTCCATCACAGGGCAACATTCACACCTAAGGGGAATTTAGATTATTCAATTTACCTAACCGCATGTTTTTTGGGATTGTGGGGGAAACCGGAGTACCTGGAGGAAACCCATGCAAGCACGGGAAGAACATGCAATCTCCTTCCAGGAAGGTCAGTGGCGAGATTCGAAGTGGCAACCTTCTAACTGGAAGGCCACAGTGCTATCAACTGCGCCTCACTAAACAAATTACTCTGAAAAAATCTTGTTAATTTAAGTAAATAATTATATCTCTTTATTTATTACATGAGGGGTCACTAAGTTCAGTACTAGAGAGTTTTGGTTCAACTCAAACACACCTTAAGCAGCTAATTTAGGTCTTACTAGAAATGTTAGAAATTTCTAGACGTGTGCTGAGGAAAGTTGGAGTTAAACTCTGCAGAACACTGTCCTTCTAAGACAGACCAGGACACTACACCCACAGCCAGCATGATAAATAAAACATTGAACACATCTCTGCATTTCCTGAGGGGATTTAAACACAACTTAACATTCTTAACAGCAAAACACAGCTGACACTCAACAATCATCATTTTGCTCTTTATATAGACATTTGTATAATCGGTTCTGCAGCAATGTGTCTACGTCACCATGAATCGAGACAGGAATATGGTGTACTTTACTCCACCTCAACTCTTTCTGACATCAAAAAGGGCAGAGGGAGAAGGAGAGAGAGAGAGGTGGCATGTGAACACCGCTCATGCATGAGGGGACACGACACTTGAAATGGGTTACATGGCTGACTTGGCTTTGTAGCGGAAGATAATAGAAGGAACCAGCTGTGAATTGCTAGTTCGATACCTTCACGAGCACACTTCCATTTATACACAGCAGAAACACAAGCTGGTGCAGAGAGAGAGAGAGAGGGGGAACACTTAAAGGCTATTTAGCGAAAGGATGAGGAGGAGATGGTTAGTTCGAGAGAGAATATTGCATTGTTGAACCTAATTTAATCTGAAATGCAACATGTTTTTCTTATATGAGGCAAAAGTTAAAGCAACATTTAAGGTTGGAAAAACAGCTGTAGCTCCTTCTATTTCTATAAGCAATTTGATATTAAGACATTTTATTTTGTGCTTGTGTTTGGTGTGCTTTGATGAAGACTCCATCAGTGTCACTGGAATTGATTATTTTACCTAATTAGAGATTATTAAATATAATAAACACATGCACAATACAACAAAAAAAATTCTAGGTAAGTCTTCAAGTGATACACAGGCAATTTCTAAAATCTGAAGCTAGGATGTAGTAAAATTAATTTTTTTTAGTTGAGATAAAATTCAAACATGCGTTATTAAAAATTGCATTTTTAACAGTCAGTGGTCAAAAGAAAGACTCAGAATCTTTCACCTCCCATCGAATTATGTTTGTCCTGGGGGGCCAGAGAGTTTGCATGATGTTCTTGAGCACGATTTGAATATTATTTGGAGGTGAACAGACAGCCAATAGAATGAATGTAGGATGGGGGTGATATGATCCTGTTTTCATCATGTTTGACAGAAACTGAAATATTTTGGTTTTTCAAGTGTCCGCAAACCATCATTTCCTCTACAGTCTTATATTTCAGGGGACTTCTGATGAAAGTCACACTTCTCAAGCTGCTTGAAAATAATTTTAGCTTTTTAAAGGGCTTAAAGATCATATCTATACATGCCCTGGGCTGTAACAACAGAATTTGTTCATCCAATCATCACTATTAACACACATATAATGTGTTGTCTGATCCCTGACTAATGTGAATAGTAATCTGCTGTCATTTAGCATGTGAGCAGCCAAGGCAGTAAAATCTGTATGATGTCTTTGGGTCTAGGTAACTTTATTCACATCAACTGAGAACACATTGGACACTTTTTAGAAACCAAAATGAATGCATGTTCCAATCTTTTCACTCCAGGCGTTTTTGTGATTGTGGATATAATGCAGATTTATTTAGAAAGTTGGATCTGTACGTAGTGTACCTGTCTTAACTCTTAGAAGTCTTTTTTACTTGTGCTTGATATCTTTTTTTAGAAGAACCTCAGCTTCTTTTTAACAAATACTCTTTCATTACTTTACACAATAATTCCACAACAAGCCTGAGAATTACATTTTTATAATCATTTGATTATTACAAAATAATAGAGAATTTACAGTTTTTATGTTTTGAAACAAACATCAAAAGTGTAAAGACAACATGAAAAGTTCATAAATACCCTCCAAAAGTAAAACAAGGTCAAAATAATGTGAAAATTGTATAAAAAACCCAAGTTTCTCCTTAACCTTATTCACTGTTCAAAGCACTTTTTGTGCCATTGCGCATTTTTGTGCCAGAACTTTGAAAGCCATATCACAAATTTTGTACTTCCAAGGGTTATCCCTTCTTTTCATCACTAGATGGCACTGACTTGTTGTCGGAATCTGTAATTTGGGTCAAATTATGTCAAAACTCTTTTAATGTTAAATTAAAAACAAAACAAACAACCTTTACAGACTTTATTTAAAATCTAAAAAAAAAAAAAAAATAGGGGAATCGCGTCTTTACTACTTTATTGGCCACTGTGATTGGCACATGCACCAGTGCGCGCAGTGATTGCCAAAGGTTAATTTAGGCTTCATTGATGCATTATTTACGTATTTAGTTTGCAAGTTGAATTTCAAATCTGCTCTTAAAGCTGACAGAATCAAGTGAATCTTCAAAATGATTTATGTTACATGATTCTTTTTGTGTTCTTGGGGACTTAATGGAATCACATATAAACTCTATCCTTAATAATGTAAGTTTTCTTCTATAAGGCTGGTTTGCTGTCTCCTTGGTTTCTAATCTTTTCTAAATTTGTCTGTAAATTATGTGATGAATGAGAATCAGTGACTCGATACACAACAAGCTATAGAGGCTACTAAGTAATAAATTAATGAAAATAATGTCTGGAAACACAAATTAGAAAAGAAATGGCTAGTATGTGATCACTATGGTATTATTCTGATTCTGGTTCTGATTCATGACTCTCATTCAGTAAACAAAAATTTGCAATGATTTTCAAGTGACGAAAGAGAAGACCTGTGAACTTAAAGTCAATTAGATATAACCTCAATGCTATTATGTACATAATAACAGTATAGATACTGTATATTCTCCACAAAAGCTGGTGATCTGTTGTTTTGTTGTTTATTGATGAGTTCATTTCGACTTCATGAATGAAGCACTCATGTGATAAGAAAAAAAAACATTACACTTGAATATGTTAAGAAAATTTTTCTTTACAGGTTCTTGTATTTTGGCCACATTAGTCTTTTATTTGTCAATACTTGCAAGCCGGCGTCATGTCTGTTTTATTATTTGAAACAATAGGTTTGCTGCTATCTCCAACCTGATATAGAAATGTTTCCCTAATCATAAGTGTTGTTTAATGAGCTCTGTTAAGTACTTCCTGCAGGAAATCATTGGTATCTTCCCAGAGCATTATGTAGTGCACACTGCTGAGTGTTATGTAAAGCCCAGCCCATTAATAACATAGTCACCCCTGATTTCCACTTCAAAGTGTGCCAGCAGCCATTGTGAGATCATAAGAGATGCTTTTAAAGAAAGTACACTGGCACAAATGCTGGTCGAGATGAATTAGATGTGGCTTTGTGTCTCATTCTCAAAGCTCTGCTACCCTAGAAGTGTTCCGGACAGGTTTAATGTGTGATCCAAGAACACTGGTGGAATTACAACTTGTTATTTAAAGTTTTCAATCACTACAGTCTGAAAAAAGGAATACAATTGTTTCATTTCAGCCAGTGTTTTTGTTTTATGAATACTTTTAATTAATTACTTTGTCCACAGTTAAAGCTTGGAAAAAGTCTTTATGGTTTGTGTATTTATGAAGCTTTTTTTTTTTTTCAAAAACACTATAACTCAATTTTGATGAATTTGATTAAAAGTGTGTTTTCTTTAGTACATGAGTGGTTTGAGGAAAATGAAAATGTTCTGTTATAAACTTTTCATGAAGCATCCCAGTCATGCAAACATAAACATTTAAATTCCAGGACATTTCTTTCATATTATTCTAATATTTATTTCCCCCAAATAAGATAATTCCATCGCACGTTCTTTCACTTTTATATCCACGGCATCAATTTTTATATATTTTTTTTAAGGAAAATACAATAACAAACAACATTGATATTAAATCAAGTGGCTGGTTCCAGAATAGATTGGTAAAACAGTACCAAATCCCACACACAGATAATGGACAAATTTCTCCGAAGCCACCTCCCACAGTCTCTCCTTTTGCTTCCCAGTGACATTGGGACGTCTCCACTGGAGTTCATTGACTGGGATCAACTTTTGCTGCAGATAATAGCCATCATTTTTACACCTCATCTTCTTTGCGCTGTGCTTGGTTAATGGACTTACGACATGAAAAAAACTTGAATGGACAAACCAGGAACGCATTGCAAGGAAAGTGTTGTGTTTTGGGAAAATTGATTTTGGGCTTTTCAATTGTGAAAAAATTGTTAAATGTTGTCTATTGTGATTTGGAACCAAACAATAAATTATAAATTATTACACCCAATTCTAATAAACTGTGTCTGTTTGTGTCTTTAAAAAAGCACAGATGGAACCAAAATCTATTACAACCAAGACGTAGCTGAAAATGCATTAATTATTTTAACTGAATTTAAATGAGCCATTGGTGATTAAGACAAGAAGCTCAACAGTTGTTCTCTTCCTTGTTTCCTGCTTATTCTCCTTCCTCCACAATGACCCCTTGTCCACAGCTCTTTCTTTGGGTGAATAATAACAATAATTGGGGGCTAAATTGCAGCTTGAGCAGAGAGTCCCCTGACAGAAGCTTCCTTAGGATCAGAGAATCGGCCTTGTTCTGGCCTCACACACAGCCTCCGTCATCAAGTCTTCGAGATTGCAAGATTTATGTGACTCCACTGCACTCAACTGAGTAGATTCACTGTGAGGACTTAAAACATCATACTGTGTTACAAAGAGAACAAAAAAGTACAAATTAGTCAAGGGCAAACTAAATTAAGAGCTAAGAAAAGAATTTCCACATTGATTGAGTCTTTGACCTTGTTATAATTACTTTGTTGGTTGTAATGAAGTAAAGATTTGAATGTCTGCAACCCGACAAAACTAAGTGAAATCATTTTACACAACCTCAATCATTTAGGGTTTACCTGCAGCACTTTATTTTGGAAACCTGGAATTATCTAGGAGCATTTTTATAAAATGTGTAAAGTACATTGAGTAGATTCAACCTGTCAGTTGAATGAAACTCAGTGGTCACTCAGTTTAGACGGCAACAAAAGCACCAGTTCTTCCTTTACTTTTTTACTGACTAAAGGTCTTTGAAACCACTGTTTATATTTAAATTTTCTGTTAGATTCACGACTTAGATCCATAATGTTGATTATGCTATCCCCAACTGCTTCAACAATATTTGGAAGGCTCTATTTGTGGAATATTTAGACCAGTTTTCCAGAAACCATTGTGAGGTCAGCAACTTGTCATGGCTTGACGAAGCTAGTGTTCTCTCAAATACAGCAAATATAAAGTGTTCCATCAGATTAAATGTCAGAACCTGCAACTCAACGCCATGATCACCACCTGTGTCTACTTTTTTTGCCCATCACCATTGTCACTGAAGTGTGGATAAAAGACCACGACACCAACCTGTGTCCATCATCAATGTTTATGCCGAGTTACTTCCTGAACTCCCTCTTTGTCTTTTCCCAATGGATGTTACAAGAGCTGATCAAACGTTACTACTTACTTGTTCTCTGGTTCCTTACCAGATCCTCTCAGGAGTACTCCTGTTGATGCGTGAACGCCATCAGTGGCTTGAAGGCTGAGCTGTGTTAGCCAGTTAGCCCCCTAGCCGGTGCACTTCCTTATTTCATTCCCGGTGGTGTATGCACATCGTTGGACCGTCTGGCGCTCACCTGGACTCCAATTGACTCCTCAGAGTGACGCTGCAGTACCTGGAACTCCCTAGAAGCGGACACTATTACCTGGAGTGCTAGCTACAGTGCTAGCAATAGTGCCGTAGAGATCAGTTGCAACCTGAAACATCATAAGAGTTCAATAAACACCAATTTCTCTGTTGTTGTCCTGTTAACAATTTCTTCTTTGAGCAAACTGAAGTATACATAACAATAAAATATCATGCATTTTGAAAAGGAAAATATATCCGTATATCATTTGGTTATAGTTTCCAAACAGTTTAGTCTTTGGGTTAAGTGAAAATTTCCATCGTAATCACCAATAATTACACTAACAGTGTCTCCTATCCCAGTTTCTGACTTTGAAACATTTGTCCAGAAAAAAAAAAATGTTTTACTTTTTTATCCGTCTTGCTTGAAATTATAAGCTGACCCAACTCCCCAGGACAGAGAAAAAACCCCTCTGACCCATTTTAACGTGAAGTAGTGCAAGTATCTATTCTGTCCTTATGACTGAGACGAACAAATGAGAGCGCTGAGGCCGTCTCCACGTCTATAAAGAGCATTGTCTCACACAAACCAATTTATTGCAATTCCCACTAGGACAGAAATAGATTTGAGTGTAGTGATCGTGTGCTGTTTTCATATAGACAATGATCATACCCGCAGGGCTAGAGAACGATTGAAATACAGACAGGGATACAGAGAAGAGTACTGAGATGTTAGGATGTGAAAGCTTGTTAATGGAATTTAAAAAAAAATACCTCTGGTATTAATAATTTACCTTGTTTTAGTTCCACAGACCTTAGCTTTTCTTTCATCCTTGGAAAACAATTGAAGGTATTCAAATTAGGATCTAGGAGATCTATTGAAGCCATTAAGGTCATCAGGCACTGTGGTAGCTTCAAAGAAAACATCATATGCATGGCCTGTATATGCATAGATAAGTCATCCATTAAACCTTATTCCTTCAATCTTTTACAATCAAAACAATTGATTTTTTGTACAAGACAACTAACAAATACAAACACCATCAACAGTGCTTCATCTGTATTATCCTTTGTGGTTTGTTTGAGATTTTGACGCTTCAATGTAGGCTGAGATTTATAGCTGATCAATAATCACATGTAGAGAATTATTTTCTCCTGCCAATTTGTCTCCCATTTAGATATTTACTCCAAACCAGAAGAGGCTTGCAACAATGGGCAGCTCAATATTAATGCTAAACAATAACATTACACACCAATTACACTGACTGGAAATTGTAGATGTTTCTGTTCAAGTGGCTGTAAGTAAAAAAAAAAAATCACATATATTGACAGTTTTGGTGGAAACAGGCAGAGTGCATCTTTTGAAATAATCTTCTGAAAAGTGGCTGCAAGGTGTTATATCTTTTTATTATAAAAGATTATATAAATACATGTAAAAAAGCATCTTTCGCAAAAGGAAAATAAAGTAAATAGTGTTTATTTTACTGCTGTCACTCGATTAGTTAATTAATCTGTTGTGAGGCACTGTTGTGATTAATCTCAATTAAAAGACTGAAATATGCAAATGTAAATAATTAATGTAAACTCAAGACAAAGAAATTATATAAGTTAAAGATCTGATTGTTTATTGAAATTTTTGTTTAACTTTGTTTTTTTTTTTTCATTTAAACAACATAACGGCCATAAACCATCAATATCGAAACCATCAATATCATTAAACACATAAGGAAAGACCCTCATAGGTAAAACCTGAATAACATAAGACTTTTCCAAAGGAGGAGGATTAAACTAAACTAAATGAACAAATGACAAATGGTTTTGTTCACAAACTTCTATAGTAACATGGAAGGTGTTGCGTCATTCCGATCTGTAGTGATCACCACTGGTCCTGTGCTATAAGCTCACAAAATGGAACTCCAATCATGAGACCAAGCTTCTTTCCAAACTTCTTTCCTCATTGAACACAAATATAGAAATAAATTGCTTTTATTTTATTTAACGAGTAAAAAAAATCCATATAATTGCATGCATTAATGAGGTAATTTTTTAAGAAAAATTTGTTAAAGTGCCAAGATTCCCTGGATGTAGACATTATGTGTTTTTATCAATATATGTGCTGAAGACTATATCTTCTATATCCCAGTTCAGTGCATTTCTTGGGCTACTTAGTGTAATATTTCCCTCTGTTGTCCTGTCAGGTGCTAATGGTTCCAAAAAAGTAAAGAAAAGAACTTACATCTCTAAGCATGCCTCTGTTTAGAGGGAAGTCACCGAACACTGCAAACTGTTTTTGTTACTATACTTTATTTGAAATCACTACCCATCTTTAATGTTTGCCACAACAATAACTTTTGCATTATGGATGCTATAAATGCATTTTCTGCATGATTACTTTTGTGTGGAGGGTAGAATTGTTAAAATTAGCTGTCTCTGCAATGGGCGGACACTCCCCTAAAATAAGTTTTTGTAAAACTGACCCATTGGTTTTGGTTAAAACTGTTTAAGTAACAAAAAAATCACTTTGCAAACCAAAGACACCTGGAAGATGCATACCGCAACACCTGATTTATGCAAATATTTTAAGATTAACTTAAGTATATACCTTCGCACGCTCATGTCTTTAAATTAGATTAATTCTCAATAGCACATTGGACATAACAAGTGGCTCATTTTTTTTTGAGACCAGATTTGTCTCCTGCATTATGTGAGTAGCTACTTTCATAATGCATACAATTACTAGGATAAGTACATGAAAAACTTAATCCATTATTGATCTATCTTGTGGAAAAAGAGAACGGACGTGTTTTAGGCGGCTACAATGTCACCCATTGAAGAAATTGCTGCAATTTGTTTCTTAATTTAATCTTCTATACATAAATACATTTTATGTTGGCCATCTAATCTTATTCACAGTTGTCCGGTGATCTCACATCTCTCTAGGTATTTTAAACTAACAAAACATTAATTAGAAGCACAGCTTTGTTAGCTTATCTCACACCTGCAGGACAGAAGTGATTGAGAGAGAGAGAGAGGAAGGAAGGAAAGGAAATGTTAGCTCATTTAAGAGAAGAAAAGAGCAAACCCTTCAGTTAATAAATTCAAGCCTATTACTGAAGTGAGTTTATCTATATTTACAGATTGGTGGATAGTGCTATTCAAAATCTTTGAGGGTAACTTGTTTTGAAATCTGAACTCAAACAAAGCAATTCCGAGCTTCTAAAGACTAACTTTATAGAATTCAGAGAATGCTTTCCGAATGCTGCCCACTCAATGAACGCCTCTGTGAATCCATCTATTAAGCTAATTTGGGAACACATCTCTCTAGTATCTCCCTTGTTTTTCCAAAATCCCCTGCTTGAGTTCTTTCCAAATTGTCAATACTTCCAATAAGTCCCCAAACATATCTGTATGGGCTTCAGTCTGGTGTCTGATCACAACTACTTTAAAATGCCCTCCCAAGCCATGATGCTTTGGAATAAGTGAGGGTGTGGGGGGAGGGGTACCTTGTTTGAACATTTCCCTTGTGGTCTTCCTGAGTTGTCCAATCAACTCCCAATAGACCCACAGGCCCTCATCTTGCTTACTCTTCTGCCAAACAGCAACATTTGAACACTCATCACATCCTAAAAACTCTCACTTCTGCCATTAACCTCTTCCCCCACATCTCTATGATTCACATTGGGATCCACAGACCTCTCCCCATCTTATCACCCCAATGAACTGGTAAATGGAATAACCTGATTGATCAGGTTGAAAATTTTGCCTTGATATTGTTCCTGGATGAATCACCTCCACAGTCTCCTTCTTGATCTCTGTCTTCATCAGTAAATGAAGACAGAAAATCCAGTTTCAAATTCACTATGAACAGTTCCACAGCTGCCTGCATGGAACAATGACTGTTACTAAGTGAGTTTGAGAAAGAGCATTTTTTGTCATCCTTTTTAAGAGCGTTTTTTTTGTCAATATTGAGCACAACAAGATATAAGGTAGTTATTCTGCATCAACATGGTATTTCCCAGACAAAAACGTTTTTAAGATGTGCTGTACAAGCACAAAGAAACGTCTTAAATAACAAATCAGCTCAGGGACAAGTTTGACTCAGGTACATCCACTACTGGCCAGAAGTGGTCTTCATAAAAGAGCTGCAGCCAAAGCTGAATTGAAAGTGGCCAACATTTCCAAGGTGGAAACTATCTTCTCCAAATGCCCCATGTATGACCCATACATTTATTCCTTGCTAGATGTTTAAAAAAGCTACACTGGTGCTCTTACATGTGTAGTTGTTTTTTTTTTTTTTTTTTTTTTTTCCGTTGCAAGTCTGCTTAACTGCTTAATTTCTGGCCAGCAGTGGTCTTTATGGAAAAATTGCAGCCAAAACTTATACATTCAGCGTAGAAACAAAACATGGAAACATGGCAGCAGGTGATGCCACAATTGAAAATATTTATTTTAGCAGAAATATTCATCGAAGGGCTAGAAAATAGTACAATAATGAGTGTCTGCAGACCACAATGAGCTTTCCTGTTGCTCAGTTGGTAGAGCATCACGCTAATAAAGCATCCCAGGAAAAGCCAGAACTGACAAAATGTGTTCATTCTTTTAAAATGTAAGTCGCTTTGAATAAAAGTGTCTACCAAATGCATACATGTAAATGCAATGAAGCATGGTGGAGGTTCATTGAACAATTGGGGCTGCATTTCTTCAAATGGAGTTAGAGATTGGGTGAGGTTTAATGGTGCCCTCAATTCAAAGAAATACAGCATCATGCAATACCATCAAGGAGGCCTATGATTGGACCCTAAGGTATTCTGCAGCTGGACAACAAACATACAGCCAAATCATTAAGAACATTCTTCAATGTAAAGACAGGAGTTGTTACTGGAAGTGATGGCATGGCCGCTACAGAGACCTGATCTCAACATCTCAGAGAGTGTGTCTGGAAATACACGAAGAGATACAAGTTATAATTCTCTTTTGTTCATTCACTTGCACTCATTCCTTGATAAAAATAAATGAGTAACATTCCATTTTGAATGCATTGTTTTCACACCTGCCTAATACTTTTGCAAAGTACTGTATTTTTGCTTCATAATGTGGATTGTCTGGATATTATAAGTAGATGAAACCAATGGTTCAAAACCTGCCTAACCCAGTTGGAGGACTTTTAAAAGGGAGAATGACACCACGGTGCCGTGGCTCGGAACCCAGTTTGGCAAACTCTCTATATTTAAGATCTTGCTTGCTGAATAAATGCTGCACTGCATGACTCTATGCAGAATGATGGAAGTGAATAAAGCCAGCAGACCTGTTGCTTTCTCCTCAGCTGTAAGCTGAATTGAAAGTGGCTAGCATTTCTAAGGTGAAAACCATCTTCTCCAACTACCCCATGTACAACCCATACATTTCTTGCTTGGCTTGAGGGGAAATGAAGCCACACACTGGGGCTTTTGCTTGAGTAGTTCTTTTTTTCAACTGCAAGTCCGCTTAACTGCTCTCTTCTCACTCAATGCCTAGCCGCGGAGGCCAATTCCTGCTGCCATGAGCTTGTTTCATATATTTAATGACCTTGGAGTGGATGTGTGTGAGTTTGTTTTTATAATGTGACAAATATAACATTACAATCATTAAATACACACAATATTATGAAACTTCCCAACTTATCTGCCTTTAGGTGCATATAAACATATATACCCTTGCATTATTCCATAGAGTTTAAACTGACACTGACCCAGCCTTTTGTTTTGTGCAATTGTGCACAGTTGATGTGAGGGTCACATGTGTACATTTGGATTGAGTGTATTTTGAACCAACATAAAGTTTATTTATAAAAAAAGTAGTGTTGTTTGGCTTTATAGACATGTGACCTGCGTTGTTTAAGTTAAGTTCATTACTATGGCAATTAAGTCTTTGCTGCCTTTGTTTTTTCACCAGCAGACAGTTGTTCTTTTAGTGTTGATGAAAGTTCTATTTTTTAGAGATGCAAGTTCCTAAAAAGTTCACAGTTGTCTGAGATGAAGGATAATGTAAATACAAGGATAGAATTTCTCTGATGCGACCGCCCCTTCATTCCCTTACCATTGCAAGCAGAACAAGAAAGAAAGAGAGCGAACACAGATGAAAATGTTACTGGAAAGGGCAGCTACAGTGAAAAACTACCTCCTCAGAGAGTTGTTCTCGAAAGACTTGGAAAAAAATCACATTCTGTACCACATAAAAGCCCCATCTACATGAGAGAAAGGCTCCTCTTAACCCTTAGAGGTCCGGGGCCTTTTTGAGATTTTTTTTTTACTACTTTACAATTTGCTCTAATAGATTACCTTTAAACAGTTTTTGTGGCCATGCTTGACACATCCCCAGCATCTTTGTTTTACAAACATTTATTGAATTACATTACATAAAATATTTCCACTACAATCTTAAAATTGTAAAAATACAGTTTCGGGTGTTGAATTTTGTAATGATAAAATCTCCAAAATTGACAACGAACGGTTTTTATGTTATAAAAATCTAAAATCTAAGATTTTGAGACAAAATAAAAAATTCATAAATCCCCAAAAAAGCAAAAACAATGTGAAAATTGTATCAAAACAACCAGACGACCCTGTCATAAACCTTATACACTATTCCAAGCACTTTTTGTTCCATGGTGCTTTTTTGTGCCAAAACTTTGTGCTTGTGAAAACCACAAGTAAGCACAGGTCTTGTACTTATCCCTTCTTTTCACCACTAGTTGGCACCAATTTGGGTTCTGTAAATCAAAACTGAAAGTTGATCGTGCCTTTTCTCACATTTTAATTCTAATGACCGTACAAATATACAAATACAAATAATTCAGTTTACCTGTAGGAAACTAGAAGAACAACTGTTCTTGTACAAAGCGTGTTACTTACATCTGTCCACATGTGGTTTCTGTCTGTGATTTTAATCTTGAGGCTGTCTTTGTTGCAATAATAGGAACTGCTGGTATTAGCAGGAACACTTGGATTTGGTGGGTTTTAATCAAGATTTACACTTAGCGTATGTCTTAGTTTAAAGAAGATTGCTTCCAAATCCAAATGACTCTTTTTTTAAATAAATAAATAACTGAGTAAAATTTGGACCAGCTGTAATTTTTAAACCTTTTTTATGATTCTCACACCACTGAATAAAACAATTGTTATATTCAGTGGTACAGTAATTAATTGTATTAATTAAGCATATTAATTAAGCATACAGTAATTAATTGTACCAAGATAAATATATACTTATGATCAATGGGTGTTGTATGTATGAAGTCATTTAACCCACGCTTTTACATAAATATTTTGTGTATGCTGCTGTTTTTTAAATTTAAGTTTTTTAATCTAAGTAATTCATTAAAATACAAGATTTAGCCTTACACTAAATGTATTTTAAAGATCAGACCCCTTTAGGTGTTAACAACTCATGGACACATATGTGCTTCACTTCTTAGAAAAGCACCAAACCTCATCATTCACATCAAAATTAGAGAGTCACATGCAAGGTCAAGGATATGCCAGCTCGTTTTGAAGCTGAACGGGAAGATATACTGCTGAGGCGATATCAAACGCTCCTCTATCTGCGCATAATCAAAGGGCATTAGAGACAGAGAGGCTTCAAACGGCTTGCATTACCCAGGCAGCCCAGTAATGATATGACAAAGGAGAAACAGCTCTGGAATATTAAGGTGCCATGTGCCAGAATTCACAATGAAATGAGACAGCGCCTTCAATCCTTATGCGGGGCCATGATGAGTCAGGGCCATCGCCGAGTAGATGAAGAGTCTGTTCTGGAATCAGTTTTATTATGGACCATTGCAAAGAACTGAGAACCCCGGATTTTGAAAACTGGGATTTTTCTGTGCTGTTAAGACCTCTACACACTGATCCGAGATTCACAAGAAGCTCCGAATGACTTCCCAGCAGGGTACTCTTCAACAGGGTTGAGGAAATATTGATGTAATGATGCTTCCTACCTGAAGATGGCTTTGCAACAGGTGCACTCTGTGGCACATGGGGAAACAAGTAAAGAAGAATACGATGACAGAGAAGAAATCAAAGAACACGTTGAAAAAATCATGGATGTCGAGCAGTTTATGTAGTTGGTGGCTGAAAAAAACATGTGGAGAAAAAAGAGGATGTGGCACGCTATTTCTTTCCTGTGCGAATTCTCTATGAAAATGTCGGATGACCGCCACCAAGCAGCTCTTTTGCATCCTACTCACATCATCAAAAGAGCCAGCTTTCATTGATCATTCTCTTTGCGAAAAATGGATCCAATATTGCAGAGCGAAACTCTTTTTCGTTGGCACCACTCGTTCAGACAGATGAGTAATGTCCCATTGTCGCCCATGGTTTTCTATCGAGGGGTGTAGTCGCACGAAACCTCGAACCCAAAAAATTGGTGCATAGGTCTTTACTTTGTTTATCCATATGTAATCGCAGCTTAATTCACACTTTTTTTTTTCATGTAAGCGCACACAGTGAGTTGTTTTGAAAACGCTGTGCACATCATTGTTGCATGGAGGTTTGGCTTTGATGTCACACCTTTTGTTTGAAGTCACTGTTAAGTGTCTTCTACAAGACAAGGATACTGATTGGTGATATGACTTGTGTTTTCACAATAATGCCGTTTTTGTGGTACAAAACATTTTCAAAAAACTGACTCTAGTTCAGTGGGTGTTGAGTTACATGCTTCCTGCTGTTCTTTGATATTTCTTAATACTTCCCTACCAGTTGACAACACATTTTTGCCAGTGTCATCCTATGTTATGCTTCTGACCCACCCATCTAACATATTTGAACCAGTTACGGCTGCAATAGTGTGCGGTTTCAGGATTCTAGGCTATGACATGATGAAAGAGTCTATAAAGAGGGAAACTTTTTTTGTGGGAGAACGCGTTATGGGAGAAATATTTTGTGGGAGAAAATATTATTTGAAATAAATAGTTAGAATGCCTAAAATCTAGCAAAATACTGATGCAAATGATTTATATATACAGTATTAGTGTTATTTTGCTATATTAGCAGTGCACTATTGTTTTTATTAAAATATGACTAAATGTAGATTTACTCCTAAAATCAAATAAAGGTTTCTCATGTCACATATATATTTAAATGCGAAATTAATTGGTAACTCGTGATTGAGCCCTGCAAGAGTTTCATGCCATAACCAGCAAACCCAGGCGACCGACGAGGCAAGCTCCAGTTGAATGCTTTAAAGTGTCCACTAGAGGGCGTGATGAGCTTCTGTTTTCTTTTCCCTTTTCATTCCACCAAGCAAGAACACATTATTCGTCTGACATTTAAAGTATCAACATCGTTGCGGTTAATATTTTGTTTAGACTTAAATATATATCAGGTGTAGCTTCTGATTTCCAAACATACAGAACTGTCTCTCTTGCTGAATTTGACAGACATGCAAAAACACAAACGCCACCTGACCAGGTTTGCTTGTTAGAACCAGCAACAAAATGCTGAGAAAATGGCAAAACATAGCGAACCGTCAACCGTCATAATTGCTGATAGGAGAAAAATTAGAAACTCAAGAAAGTATATAACGTTATCAAATATTTGATAAGCACTGTGTGGTCTTAGAATAAGATTGTTCAAATCAAGAAGAAATGTGGATTCATAAGGGATTCAAACGCATTTTAATTATCGAATATTCCAAAATGGGCTTACCATTTTTATATTGTCAATTTGAGTAACACGCCTTTTAAACGGAGCTGCACGTGTTGTTAAGACCATTAAGTCTAACATTGGAACATTTTCAGCAAATCTTATTTAAAAATTATTTCTACACCTCCTAACAGGATACAACTAAAATAACAGTTTTTAACGTAAATACGTTGCTCTCACGGGGTCTTTCATAAACTCCCGTTTAGAAACCGCGTCCTCGTCACTCACATAAAGAGCGCTTTAAATCCCCGCCCATTTTTTGAATTTCTCACATCCGATTGGCTTGACTTCTCTCCTCCTTTATCACCCATTGGTTGGCGGCGGATCAGTAACAATGTTTAATCCACTATGAGAGAGCGAGGCAGCCAGAGTGAGAAACACGCAGAGGAGGCTGAGGGGACACCGGTACACCACAGTGCATTTACTCCCGATCTGTTATTGACAGTTGGCTCAGGTGACTGGGATTGGACTGAACGCGTTCGGTTGATGTACTCTTTTGAACTTTGGACTGTCTTATTTTAATTTCCGTCTATTTTTCTCACGGGACTTGCCTCCGATAGGGTCAGGACGCGTTCTTCACGGGGATGTCTCGCCCCGCATCATTGCTTGTCAAGAGGCTGTTCGCGCTGGCCAAATCAACGGTTGTGGATGTGTATTTTGCGCCTGGGTCAAGAACTCTTTCCTAAAGCGCCTTCAGCCCAAAGCTCATGATCTAAAGAGATCGGCAGAATAATCAGACGTACTGACATTACAAGCGCACTTTTGAGGAGCACTTTGTTTTTCTTTTCAGTCTAGAGGGAGTTTTACACTCGTTCAGAACATGAAGGATGTAACTTGCCTTTGGTGATGCTCGTGTTTGGACTGGATAGCAGGCTACAGGTAACTTCGTGATGTCTCTCATCCTCATGCTGGCTGGTGTAAAGTGTCGTGCAGATGAAAATACGGGATGACATGTCATATGCCGCTGGATGCGCATAGTGTATGCAACAGCTTCTTCTCGCATTAATTTCAGAGGCGCAGTATATATTGCCATCCAGGATAGTGAATCATTTGCTCTGCTTATGCGACTATGTAAGAATTGTGTTTAACAGCCGGATTATGCCAGTTAAGAGGCTTATTTCAACGCATTTGTATTCATAGGGTTGCCTTAAGACAACAGGGTATAGCTACGGCATCAGTTAAGTAGCAGTTTTAGAACGCAGGGACACAGCACGAGATTTATCCCTTTATGTTTGCTCACCGCCTTTATCTATAATTGCGCGCTTCAAGCGCGTGACAACCTTTGTGCCACATGTCGCATCCTCGACGCATTGCTTTAGCCGACATGGGGAGAGCAGAATAACATAAACATCCACCTGTGTTCAGTGCTAAAGCGCTCCGACGCATCTCAAGGTTAGATTGACATGCCATCCACGTCTTTCACCAGGGAATGAAGAATTACGCATTAGAATCACTCGGTCATACTACAGTGAACTAGTGCGTTGAGCCAAACTGCGCTTGTTTAAAGGACTGTATCTGCATTGAATAGTTAATTGCATGTATATTTACAGAGATTTGTGTGATAATCTTTTTTTTTTCTTTTTTTTTCATTACAGGGAAAGAGGCAGGGAAATGCTATTTCTTTGTGGAAACTGGGTTGTGATTATGCCTTCATTGCGCCTGGGCGTTCAGCAGAATATAAATTAGCTGTGCACCCTCATCGTTTGTGGTAAAAAAAAGAAAAACTCAGGATAAAGAGACCCAGCTACAGAAAAAAAAGAATTCAAAGGAAAAGCCCACATAATGACTTTATACCTCTTTTATAATGAATTGGCCTTTCTGTTTAGAAACTGAAGATTTAAATTGTGACATTACTGGGAATATCAACAGGTCGGAGACGTGAAACGCATCAAAACCCCAGAAACTCCTTTATTGAAAGGGATGCATCTTTCTGTTTTCCTTTTCCTGCTTTTATGGGCGCAAGCCCTGACATTGAAAAACTTGAACTACTCGATACCTGAGGAAAAAGTTCAGGGTGTCATTGGAAATATTGCCAAGGATGCAGAACTGGAATTGGGGGAGCAGGGGAAAAAATCCAACTTCAGAGTGTTGGAGAACTCCGCCCCACACCTCATCGATGTGGATCCCGAAAGTGGGCTTTTGTACACTAAACAGCGGATTGACAGGGAAACACTCTGCAGGCAAAACTCCAAGTGTCAGCTCTCCATGGAAGTGTTTGCTAATGACAAAGAGATCTGTATGATTAAGGTTGAGATCCAGGACATAAATGACAATGCTCCAAGCTTTCCTTCTGATCAGATCGATATTGACATTTCAGAAAATGCAGCTCCTGGTACACGTTTTCCCTTGGCTGCTGCTTATGACCCTGACACCAAGGAAAATGGCCTGAAAACATATCAGATCACGAGGGACGATTACAGTATATTTTCTTTAGATGTCAAATCCAGAGGGGATGGAACTAAATTCCCAGAACTGGTTGTTCAGAGGTCCTTAGATCGAGAGGAACGAAGCCATCACACTTTAGTAATTACTGCCACAGATGGAGGGGAATATCCCAAATCAGGCACAATGCAAATCAATGTAAAAGTCACCGACTCCAATGACAACAGCCCTGTTTTCGAACAGCCCTCCTACGTAGTTGAGATCCCAGAGAATTCACCTCCAGGCACGGTACTGATAGATTTAAATGCTACAGATCCAGATGAAGGGATTAACGGACAGGTTACTTATTCTTTTAGTGATTATGTGGCAGACAGGATCAAAGAGTTGTTGTCAATAGACCCCCGTACTGGTGTCATAAAGATTCAGGGTAAAATCGACTTTGAGGAGAACCCAATTATAGAGATTGATGTTCAGGCAAAGGATCAAGGACCCAACCCAATTCCTGGCCATTGTAAAGTGACTGTTAAAGTTCTTGACAGGAATGACAACTGGCCGTCAATAGGATTCGTGGCGGTGCGTCAGGGGGCTGTTAGTGAAGCGGCAACTCCAGGCACGGTGATTGCACTCGTTAGAGTAACAGATAAAGACTCCGGCCGCAATGGACAGTTGCAGTGTAGAATCCTAGGGAATGTTCCCTTCAAGCTAGAGGAGAACTATGATAACTTTTATACTGTGGTGACTGACAGACCTTTGGACAGAGAGGTAAAAGATGAGTATAACATCACTATTGTGGCCAAAGATAATGGCAACCCTCCTCTGAACTCAACAAAGTCCTTCTCTGTTAAGATTTTGGATGAAAATGACAATCCGCCCCGTTTCACAAAAATGGTCTACCTTCTCCAGGTGCCTGAAAACAACATCCCAGGGGAATATCTTGGTTCTGTTCTGGCCCATGACCCAGATTTGGGCCAAAATGGTACAGTGTCTTATTCTCTCCTTCCTTCTAATGTAAGTGAAGAATCCATCACAACATATGTTAACATCAAACCCACAGATGGAGCGATTTATGCTCTGAGGAGTTTCAACTATGAACAAACCAAATATTTTGACTTTAAAGTACAGGCAAAGGATTCAGGTAACCCTCATCTGGAGAGCAACACCACAGTCCGTGTGAGTGTCCTGGATGTTAATGATAACATACCTGTGATAGTCCTTCCGTTGCTTCAGAATGACACTGCAGAGATCCATGTTCCTCGGAATGTAGGCGTGGGACACATCATCACAACAGTTAGAGCGGTGGACAATGATTTCGGGGAGAGCGGTCGACTCACATATGAGATCTCGGATGGGAATGAGGAACACCTGTTCGAGATTGATTCTGTAACAGGTGAGGTACGGACAGCTCAACCCATGTGGGAGGAGGTTACACCCACTGTGGAACTCATAATCAAGGTTACTGATCATGGCAAGCCATCACTGTCTGCTATGGCAAAGCTAATCGTCAAAGCCTACTCTGGCCCCTTACCTGAGGGTGAACCACGCATTAATGCAGAACACCACAACTGGGACATGTCTCTCCCTCTAATAGTAACTTTGAGTATCATTTCAATTATGCTGCTTGCTGCCATGATCACAATTGCAGTCAAATGCAAACGGGAGAATAAAGAGATCCGCACATATAATTGTCGAATTGCAGAGTACACCCATCCACAACTCGGCAAGAGCAAGAAGAAGAAGATTAATAAGAATGACATCATGCTGGTGCAAAGCGAAGTGGAAGAACGGGACACAATGAATGTGATGAATGTCGTCAGCAGTCCCTCTCTAGCCACCTCACCTATGTACTTTGACTACCAAACCCGATTGCCCCTCAGCTCCCCAAGATCTGAGGTCATGTATCTTAAACCCACTGCCAACAACCTCAGTGTTCCTCAAGGGCACGTTGGCTGTCACACCAGCTTCACTGGACCTGTTACCAACACCACAGACACGCCAGTGAACAGGATGTCAATAATACAGGTAGGAGAGACAACTTCTATTCTTCTTCCCTCCTTCCTTCATCCTGCTCTGTCTCACTAGGTCAATACATGAATGGATGAGAAGCTGTGAGTGCAAGTGAATCATAGTGTGGGGGGAAAGGATGGGGATCACAACCATATGAAACACGAGACATTCTATACTTATCAGCAAATGCTGAAGAGCACCTTGCTATCAGTTTGAAATCTAGCTATGCTCATATTGTTTCGGGTAATGCGTTAAGAGGAAATTGAGTATGGGACATAATTCTGCTTGGGAGATATTGTTGTGATGTCGTGGGGAGATTTGATGCCCTGACAAATTCAGTTCTAAAGGCTTGTTATTTCATAACAGCCAAGCCGTGATGATTTGCTGCCCTTGCCTAGAATTTCTATCCAGCTGCTGTAAAGCAAATGAATAGAGCTTTGATCAATATGGAGTTTCCTGTGGCGCTTTGAATGTAAGGCTTCTTTGGTTTGACTCTTAGAATAACAGAATTTATGTCCCTCTCTTTTTTGTCCTTTGCTATTGCTCACACTCTGGGGTCCAGTAAATACATAAAATGCGTTTTCATACAACATCATGTAATTTATCTTGACCTAAAACATTTCAGTTTTCAGTCTTGGCATTGCAGTAGCTTCACCGTATTACTTAGTCAGCAGGGTTTGTGTCACCTTCCCACTCAGGAACACAGTGGCAATCCTCTTTCTATTAAAGACATACAGGCTGCGTTTCACCAAAAGAAAGAAGAGCTTTTAGAGATTTGTTCATTCCTCACTAATGCGTCTTTGTGTGCAGCGATTTGGTTAAGCCAATGAAAACTTACGTGTGTCTGCGCTGCTAAGCCAATAAGTCATTTGAAATCTGTTGTGTCAGGTGAGGCTAAAGTCACCTCTTCAAACTCTATGCATATGAGCTGCCTATAAATGGTGCTACAATATGTATCATTGTTTCATTTTGGTGATTTTATTTACCAATAAACGCGCACAATCACTCAAAAGATTTGGGTCAATTTGACATTTATTTTTAGTTTAATTCTACATTGGAATAGTGAATCTGGGTCTGAACACTACAGTACTGTTGGGGTGCTTAAGGTGTAATCATCAAGTTTGTAATACCCTCTGAAACAATCCAATCTGATTGGATACTTGAAGTGTGATGGCAGATGTCAGTGTATTGCGCCAATCCACCCACCATATATATGTAGAGCCAGCTGTGACAAATTAGTCAGTCCTGATAAGCTCCTCCCGAAACTTGTTATGTATACTCCATAAAATGGACTTTTTAAAAAATGATCATTTGAAGTCCCTTTAACATAAAATTAAAGGGTTAAAGAATTAAAGGGCCTTGTAGTTTGCTGTTGTTTGAACAAAATGGATTTTTTGTATGTTGTGATGGGTTCTTTCACCTTCATCCTGAATCCTTAAGTCTGTCTTTGCATTTGTCTGCTGTCTACGATTGTGTGAGAGAGTGTGCCGCTATTCATTGCATCCCAGCTGCAGGTCAAAGGTTAGAGTGGGGCCCATTATCCTGCGCCATTTCAAAATGAGCATAATAACTGTAGAAGCCTCATCAAACAGCACAAATAGATGCTCTTCTTTCTCACTACATTCACACAATATCTGAATACAAGCTTTAAAACACGTTCAGTACATTATGTGGATGCTGTGCTTACCCAGATCTTTACAGTATCGGATACGCTCTTCATTATTTACAGCAGAAGTGTGGCAGGAGGCAGTTCTGAGATTATATTACCGAACTCATGAAACAATCTGGCTCTCTTCTGCTCTGAAAGAGAAAGTGAGATTAAGATTGACCAAGAAAAACATTAGAAAACCACTGTAT
The DNA here is from genome assembly GCA_007224835.1 of Danionella cerebrum. Classification (NCBI taxonomy): domain Eukaryota; kingdom Metazoa; phylum Chordata; class Actinopteri; order Cypriniformes; family Danionidae; genus Danionella; species Danionella cerebrum. The sequence goes on along the minus strand of SRMA01027306.1, from coordinate 222,560 downwards.
TTTAGATCTGGTTAAACAATATTTCTAGAGGCTCTAACATGCATCATTGTGAAAGGCTGCTAAATAAGTAGAAATATATAATAAAAATCCCATAATATGCTCGCAATACTGCAGTACAAGGGTCAACAGCAATAGCTAGAGGTTAAAGCTGAGGGTTTCTTAATGGTTTGTATAGTATCTGATCCAGAGGTTGTCAACAGCTGGCTGGTGAAGCAAAATGGCTCAAATGAAAAGAGCTTCGTGTTCAATTATAGCAGCAGGGCTTTCTACTCTCTGGGAGAGTACCAGAATAAGAGGTGTTATACAACTGGCCGAAAATACTTTCTTGGATAAAGGGGTATAATAGCACTTAATTAAACTGGCTTTCAGATCTATTACTTAATGTGAAGTTAGAATTAAGAAATGGAGACTCAAAGGTAAAGAGATTTTAGCAAATCATATTCACAGTAAACACACAATGAGCAAAAGACCATTAAAAACAAAGCTTTAAAATCCCAAATAAATGTGTGTAATTTTTTTTTGCTGCATGTTGTTTTTTTATATTAGCATAAAGTGTGAGAATTGGAGCCAAGAGATCATACAGCTCTCTGGCTGTAAAAATATCCTCTAGGTGGCGATAGTCTGCCTTCAGCAAAGTGCAAGGCATGATGTGAATGCACATTTGTTTTTCAGATGCTAGGTGTTTGGTTGAAAAATACAGCTTAAGGTCAAACGTGTATGATGTTTAATCCTTTTGACTCTTTTTGATTTGTCATGAACATAGAGGTCAGCAGATTCTCCTAAGGTCAAACCAGTTAGGCAGGAGTTGTGATTCATGTTTCTCAGGGGGGGGGGGGGGGTAACAGGTTTGTCACACACCAGTTGTAAAGGTCACTGGCGTGGAGGTGGTTTGATACTGGACAATATGGATACCCTCCAGATATTGTTATAAGAGCTGTTTCCCCTGTGTGAAAATATGGAGTGAATGGACATCTGACTATCCTGCTATTATTTGATGAACATAGTTGTACAAATGCTTTGTTTCCATGGCTCAAGCTTATCACATTTTATAAATATCAAGTTTCCATCTCATTGTTTTTGCAAAATAATGATAAAAGCAGCAGGTAATTAGATCATGAGTGCTGGTTGTAAAGCTTTGGAGGCTGAAGGGAAGTACTGTCAAGGCATGAGCGAGTCAGTGTCTGACAATCTGTTTATTGCCCCCACTCCCCACCCCTTCTCTTTTGCAGTTGGACAAGAGCGTGCATCATGCATTCTAATGGCTCTGTCCTTGCACACTGCATTGTATGGCTTTTTGTTTTTCAAGTGTTTGAGTGGGCTAGTCTCTTTCTCACTCTCTCCTATGCTTCAAACCTGAACAATAGTTGCCATCAAAAGTTTCTCTTCTCTTCTCTTCTCTTCTCTTCTCTTCTCTTCTCTTCTCTTCTCTTCTCTTCTCTTCTCTTCTCTTCTCTTCTCTTCTCTTCTCTCCTCTCCTCTCCTCTCCTCTCCTCTCCTCTCCTCTCCTCTCCTCTCCTCTCCTCTTTCTGTGCAGTAGCTCTGGTTGCCATCCAATTCTAATGGCAATAAATATGGTCAAGAATATGCACCTTTTCATATATTAACCAGAAGCTTTTTAACGACTTTACAGTTTGCTCCATTTTTTTTTGTAGCAATGTTTTATATTGTTTTATATTTTTTAGTAGAACCCCAGTCTTTTTTTTTAATAAATATAAATATTTTTCATTGAATTAAGCAATAATTCCACAACAAACTTGACATTTTTATTTTACAATTTCGAAAAAATACAATTTGGTGGAGTAAATTTTTACTGCAAAAATAAAAAAAAGAGAATTATGTTCTAAAACAATAATCAAAAGGGTTCAAAATGTTTACAACCTTCAGAAAGCAAAGACAATGTCAAAACAATGGGAAATTTGTATTAAAAAACAGACTTTTCCTAAGCCTTATTGATGTTCCAAGCACTTTTTATGTCATTGTGTTTTTGTGCCAGAACTTTGAAAAATCCAAGCCATTTCACAGATATTGTACTTCCAAGAGTTATCACTAGATGGTACTGTTTGGGGTCTGTAAAATTATTTACAGACCCCAAAGGGATTGTGAAGGGAAACTGGAGTACCCGGAGGAAACTCATGCGAGCACAGGGAGAGCTCCGAGTCAGTTCACTGATGAGCATCGAACCGAAAACCTTCTAACTGGAAGGGCACAGTGCTACCCACTGTACCACCGTGCCACCCAAAAGTTTTCAATTTAAGATTTTCTCTCATTTCTCTCATTATGTGTTTGTTCGTATCACATTTAAGTTCTCTGTTAGTGGAGTACTTTTTATGCAGAGAGACATCTCTAAAAGCAGTTTATTTCTTATCTCTAGAACATCTCTCTTTGCTTTTGTGAATTAAATTTCTTCTGCCCTTGGTGTCTTGTTCATATTTTTTCAGCTGGCACTGAATTATTGATGAGTGTTTTTGATAAACGCACATGATCGATGTGCTCTACACTGTACGGGGGAAATCTAAACAGCACTGCACTTTATGTGCACAAATGTGCTCATGAGATTCCACAGTAAATTCTGCTTTTCCTAGGCTTCTGCTCTTTTGGAATAACAGGATTGTTGCTTCATTAACTTTTCTGTTTGTTAGATTGCTGTTGGTGTGGCTGTTTATCCCATGTGGTTTCTCTGCTCACTGCTCATATGATCCTTGGCTATATTTACTTGCTCATTAAAAAATCATGAGATTTAACAGGACAAGACAAGACCAGGATGTCACGACAAACGTCTGAAATTTCTCACAGGACTTTGTGTTAACAGCAGAAGCACGCAACCACAAAACCTCTTTCTTTTTTCAGAAATTAGTTTGGCCTGAAAAGCTGAATAGATTCAGATTAGACTATACAGGCTAAAGCCCGTCAGGCTAAAACTTAATAAAAACACATGTGTGTTGTATTTTATCACTGGGTTTCAGGTAGTTTAGATAAAGTTGAGGTTGACCTAGTTTTTGCAGATGAAAATCAATCTATGAGGCAAAAACCAACAAATTACCCATCGGTCTTTTCATCCCTTTCTCCCTCATGTTGCAGAGATTTCAATGGGTGCGCTGGAGTGTGTCAATTCGGTGGCATGAAAAATGTAGCAGGGAGGGTAAAAAGATCTCAGCAGTTTTTTGGCACACATTTAGCCGATTAATTACTGCACAGCTGAAGTGCCCAGATATGTGTATAATAGTAGAGACATTTGTTGAACTGCATATATAATGTATGGCTGTTCTGGAAATCCAAGTATGGTAATTGAATTATTTATGAAGTTGTATAGCTCTATAACACAGCTCCATCCGCTTTGCTTGGTTTGGAACCCCAGACCCGTTTGGGAACCAGTGGGCCGAGGCCATTAATAATTCATAATTTTATGCCGCCCTTGTACAGTTCCGCTTGAACGATGGGATTAATCTTAAGAAAGTCATTGTGTCGGAGTCGATGGGATTGATTGACGACATGGCACTGAACGCAAAGAGGAAAGACTAATGGATGAGCTACTGATACTCTATGTATGGTCTGGAGAAAAAAAAAAAAACGTACCATCCTCCCTGTCCACATTCATGTCAAAAATATTTCTGTAGCACACAAATAGTATCCTCTGCAAGGGTGTTGTTGATATTGACTTGCTATTGTAATATTTTATCAGAATAACTTTTAGTTGTATATTGTAAAAGGTCTGTCTACAATGTTGCAGAAAAGTCTGATCCGTCTCTTCAGTTTGAGTGGTGGATTGAAGGACTGATAAGCTTTCAAAGATTGTGCTTGCTCCAGGACTTTTCTGTTTTGGTTTTTAGTGTCAACTATCCCAGAATGGTGTGTACATTTCAGAATGATCGAGGCCTTCTCTCTAATTTCACTCATTTCCAGCCTTTGTTAACTATATTGGCCATTGTTTACGAGAAGAGACACTCTATCTGAGAACTCCCCTTTAATGAGAAAGAAAACATAACTCCACGTTTAAAAGATACAGAGGGTGTGCTTACATGTGTCCAATTCCTGACCTCTGCCCTTGTTTCCTCAGAGCGAATGCTGTGAAGGAACATGTAAATAGTTAATGCTTGCTATGAGAATTGTGTGAACACAAAACACAAACAGAGAGTAATCAAATTACAAGACTGGAATAAAAGAACTCTAATCAGACAGGAGAACAGATTGCTGGATACAAAGACTAAGTGCTGAGTTTGAATGAAATTAAATCCCAACATTGAGAACAGTGACTTTCTCATGGTAACACGATAAGTGTGTCATGACTCTTAATCAGTCAATGGCTTGCACGCTAAACCGATCTCAAGTTATCACAATTATAAAGCCATGCTATAAATAAAGCAGTTTATTTCTAACTTCCGGAGTCCTAAAAGCCTTTGTGGAGCAGTGGTAAATAGGTCAACCTGGACTATATGGGTGGTTGAGAAAAAACACAATTGTCTGCAAGCCACATACAGATAAAATAAATAAATAGTTGACAAAAAATTAGTAACAGTTGTCAAATGTTTAAGTTAGAAAATATATATTTACTCCATTTTTACTAAATTTGAAATGGCTTTCGCGTCACACCATATGACATTTTAAGATATTGGTTCAGCAAAAAGATGAAAAAAAATATTATTTTTTTATATTTTTGAAAAGTCTACAAATAAAAATATTTTCTGGTTTTAGAAAAAGTTTACAAATATTACTTTAAAAATACTTTTGTATGTCTACTACCCATATACAAAAAAGGGTAATTACTTCCAAAAGTAAAACACTCAAAAATGCATTATTAAACCCATATTCTCTACCTGTATAAATCTCTATATTCTTGGAATGCGTAGAAATACAGTATTTAATCAAAATGCAACACGAACATCACACCAAAACATCTTGACGCCACCGAACCATTCAGATTCCTTTGTATGCTGCTTTGATTGACTTGGGCAGGACATGCAGGTCGTTGAGTTTTGTTTTGCTCTAAAGTTGTGTGTAAATACTCAGCCTTGTAATATGGAAAAGGTTGGTCTGCCAGAATCAGGCACAAGCAGTAGCATGCACATTTGTCTGTGGAACCATGTTGAAGGAAGCTGACATGACCTCCCAGCTTTCTGTGTGGCAAGAACTGCAAAGTATAGTTTGATCACACACTGGGCTCTCAAGCACCATCCCTCCTTTCATTATTTGTAAACTACTTTGCTCCCTGCAGGACTGCTCTAGACATTAATAGGGATACCTCCCATGGGCCTACTCCTGCAAAACTGTTCAAATAGCAGTATCCACTTAAAGCTGAGTTTGTTTCCCTTTTATTGACTTCTTTCATTTTCTGCTTAGTTTCTTCAGCAGCGGAAGTTGCTAGTTTAGCATTTAGAGTCACTGGCTTCCAAGAGGATATTGTAGAACACAATATCAAAAATAACTTCCTGTTACAATGTGAAATGACATGAGAGTTTTGGAGGATCTTTGACACCCTACTCAATTCATTAAGCCAGCTTTCATTGGTCGTTATCCTTGCGAAAAAGGGATTGGGTATGGCAATCTGAAACTCATTGGCACTACTCGTTCAGTCAGATCGGTGTGTGTAGAGGCCTTTACTTTGCTTGTCCTTTTACACCTTGCGGAACTCTCCAAAATATGTGGTTGTTACCAAATTCTTGTCTAATAATAATCATGTGGCTTTAAATCTACCAAATCTTATCCATCCAAGAGAGAAGGATAAAACAAGTTTCTCCTATGTCATATTTCTGATAGTAGTTTTAATTAAAGTCTTAAAGATAGCTCCTGGCTCTATGTCTGTCTTACCAATGAGGTGGTGTTCACAGGAAGATGGCCCCCTTTCGAGATCTGATTGCTATGTGACGAGCCTGGTTGGTAACATGAACCCTGCATCTGTGGCTCAGGCAAGTTTAATGAGCGAGCTTGTCAGCAGTCATGTTTTGTACACAGTCTTATCTGTCTACAGTTACATCTTTTCACCTGCAATCCTGCACCGATGGGCTGAAGCCTGGTGCTTTTTAGGGAGCTCTTATTTCTGTTTGTTTTAATTAAGTTTTAAGTAAATAGTGGGAAAAATCCTGACTGGAAAAAACTGTTGATGGTTCTTTTATTTTGTCTGCTGTTTTTTTTTCTGTGTGTTCAGGTGAAGTCCTTTCTTGTAGTATTTGATTCAGTGTGGTTGCCTTCAAGCAGTGGCTTTGAAATGAGATCTGTGGATGCTGACAGGTGACAGAACACACCAAAAATCCTTTAATACTGTCAAATTCTCACTAGAATTTTTTTTTACTTAAAAAACATATTAGCCAAACCCCATTTAATCATTTTAGGTGGCACCAGAATAACTATTTTTTTTCTGTTGCAATTTCCAAGCCTTCTTTTAAGTTTTCTTTGTTGCTATTTAAAGTGTTCAGGGATGTTATTGTCATTGATTTAGAGTTTGAGTGTTTATTGGTTTAGGATGGTCTAAAAATGCAAGTTTCACCCAGCAGATTGAAAATCAATCCAGTCTCAAGTATCTACATCACAGCACTTAAACACTGGTTTGAAGATTGCTATACTGTGTAGCCAGCCACTTGTTTTTACAAAAACAGTTCATCAAACTTGCTCACATTACATTATCAAAAGTAATGTATCTTGAAGTCCATCCCATCTCCTCCTCTATGATATCGGCGCCCTTTTAAAGTTAGATCAATCTACAGTCTCCACTCGATTGATTGATCTGAAGCGTTGGAGGTTCATAACTGGCTGTTTTATTCAGAGAGATGTTTTCTAAGTGACCACCCGCATAACATGCCGGGTGCTGATAATTGAAGCTTGGCTTTCTCTCACATGCTTTCTCTATGCTCCTGCCAGTTTACATCAGAGTGGCAATGGTTCATGTCTCTGACGACTAAATACAAATTTGTGATGATTAGATTATCTTGTCACCATGGCAATCTTTGCACCTTTTCTTAAATAGATTTAGTAATAAATGAAGTGCTGCTCTCATAATCCATCATATGTGCCATAATCATGGCTAGTGATCAATCGGGGTTCCAAGATGTCAAAATCTCTCTAACTAATTCTTTTGAACGGTCAGCGTCCACCAAAAATGATCTGCTTACCTTGATATAAAAAAAATATATATATATATATATATATATATATATATA